>VZTF01000167.1:894048-907781 GCA_013397755.1 Cnemophilus loriae
GCGGCCCCGGGCGGGTCCCGCCGCTCCCGGCCCTGCAAAGGAACGGCCGCGCACTCCGCTCAATGTAAAACCATTTTTTAATTCTAAATCACTTTCACAACAGTGAAAATTAGTGAGGAGGAACGGTAACGCACTAACCGAGCCGTCCGGGCCGTGTGCGGTCGGGTTGCGGGGCAGGGGTACATACAAAAGCACACCAGGGAAAGGGGGAACCAAGAGTTAACACTTTTAGACTATTTCATCCTTGAATTGCCGGAAAATAAGAGCTCTCAGTCATCTTTCTGCAGCCTTCTCTAAAGCCATTATCGCTCTCACTCATAGATTGAAACCACTCCCGATCCATTAAAATTCTGGTTTTTAAAATGTATTACTTAAATACATTTCAATACCTCTTGAATCTATTGCAGTCACTTCTCCATCCTCTTTATGGGATAAAGGCTTCAAAGGGATACCCTTCTCCCTGCATAACCTCTCAGCATCGAGTTTGTCCGTACAAAAAGGAGAAGGAATCCATCCCTTACTACCACAGGAACCCTCCCTTCCCATCAGCAGGTGGTGCTGACCGCGCGGGAGAGGAACCCAAAGCTGCCACGTTGTAGGACAACCAAACAAAACCAGCCTTTCTCCTGGGAAGGGCCCCACTTACCAAGCTATGCACTTGAGAAGAACCCTGTGCCAAAGTTCAGCTTCTCACAAGTGTCGCACAACAAAAGTTGAAGCACCACCTCAACTATAAACAGTTGAGTAATATATTCTGTCAGATTATCATCGAGCCAGGTATAAATCTGACGTGACAAAACACTGCAGAAGCTTTGCAACATTCTACTTGCCAGATGGAATTTTGGAGGTAGGCAAGTTAAACTTCAGTCATCCTCTGTCTTGACACTAAAAGTGAACAGTTTATAATTACATAAATAAACTTCTATAACAATTAATGAAAGGTGTCCTGCCCAGGAAACACTTCCATAAGCTAAAAAATCCCAAGCTATCGAAATGAAGTTTCTATTAATTGATTTGTTTGTCAGTTTTCTGTCTACTGCCAGGGAAGTCACAACATTCATCTTGCAGGAAATCATTATGACTACGAGCAACCTGAATCAAAAAAATCTAAAAACAGTAAGAGAAAAAAAAAATGGAGTTGCCTAGTCAGAGAAATATGAACTGTTCATCTTGCTAGGGAATCTCTTGTACCTGTTTCAAAGGAATCTACACAAACACATCAGGAGTACTCCTTAAAGCTGAATACCCAACAGGATTCCAAAGTGGCTACAGAGTGCTCACCTTCTGAAATATCCCCTCAGCACATTAATGGTTGTGGTCTCCTCCAGCACTTCAAATTAAAATCTTTGGTAGATACTGCAGAGACTCTTGTGCTGTAGCTGTTCTGCTGTGGCACAGGAGAAGGTCTGTGTGCACCTGCAGAGACAAGGTCTTCCAAACATTCCCTACTGGGCATGTGCTGGCAAAGGCAGGATCTCATTTCTCCTCCTGTGTAATTTTACAGTATCACAAGTTTTACCTCAAAACTCACGTAAAGACGCCTTTTGTTCCTCTCCCCAAACAAGCTGATCTCAGATCTGTAATAGGATTTTATTTGGAGTACACGACCTTGTGTAGAAAGTCTCAAAGCCTTGGGAAGGATAAATGTCGCTACAGTGACGAGGTTGTGAGGGGATTATCCACGAGTGCAGCCACGGGCGCTGCGCAGAGCCGGGGAAGACAACACTGTTTGTCAGTGAGGAACTGGGTCCAGCAGCCCCACCTGGCTCCACAGCCAGACAATCTTCCAGTGTCTGGCTCCAGCACACTCAGGTTTTTAAAAATTGCAGCATAAATTTGTATCCCTTCGTCTAACAGCCATCAGAACCATCAGGAAGGGTTTTCCATCGCGCCGGGAAATAACAGCAGGAAAAGAAACCAGTCTCCAGACCTGGTTCCGTTTGCATCACGTGCTGTGCCCCAGAGAGTCTCAGCAGTGCTGCAGATGATTTCCTGGAGAAGGTCGGATGTTGATGGAGACATGAAATAACATCTGCAGCTCTGGCAGATCCATTGTGGTTGCAAAGCAGGAGACACTGGTCACGCTGGAGAAGCTTCCTTACCTGCCCAGTCTACCTTGGGATAACTCTGTCCCACAGACCTGGTGTCACTGATTGGCACAGGATTTCAAAGCAGCACTCCCTTTCGGAGTGCAGCTCAACGCTAGGCCCATGGTTTGTGGCAGGAACCTGTCGTACAAGATATCTGAGCTGAAATACACTTTTTAACCAATGTTTTAATTTCCAACTCTGGTGCAAAATGTGAGATTCCTCATTGTGCTGTGGTACCACCAATTCCTGAAGCCCATAGTTAGCTATGGAACCAGACACCAAGAGGTTTAAAATGGGATGGGGATGCAGTTTGTAACTGTTTCAGTGGCCTTGTTGGTCATGAATACATAGAATAATGGAAAAGGCTTATGCAATCAACAGCCAGAACATTATCACCAGTGCCACAAACAGGAAGAGGCGGGAAAGGAACTGCTCATCCACATATTGAGGAGTCCCTGGAACAGCTGGAAAACAGGAAGTAAAAAAAACAAACGACAGTTCAGATCCTTCCTCTTCCCTGGGATTGTATATTATTGTATATTATATATTGTATATAGTATATTCTAAATATAATATAGTCATACATCAAAAAATATGCGAAGAATCTGCTTGGTGAGAAAGTTGCTATTTCCTACCCTCAGCCTGGCTGGCTGCACGGGAAGATCAGAAGGCAGACAAGTATCAGGTCCCTGAAGCAGGACTCCTTAGTTCAATCCCACCCCCAACAGATTTTCAGGGGACACTGAACTATAGCTAATGGGGAAGATAACCTGACCCAAGGACAGCATAGGACCATGGCAACGCTGGTATGATACGAAGAATGAGTTTGTTCCTCACAATTCCTGTGCCATATGTCATGGTGGAAGATTTGCCAGGCATAACCTTTCACAGAGTAAGTTCAGAAAACCCTGGGTAGTACGTGTTCTTGTTCAAAACAGATTCACTTTGTCCACAGTGAAGATGGGGAGGAGGTTCTCTAGGGATTACTTAACTGTTAGAGAGCAAGGTCACCACTCGGAGTAACCCAACTGTTTTTTGTTAATCAAAAATGTGAAGTAATTTCACTGGAAAGTTACTTCTTGTACAATACAGATGACTGTCTCGGAGATAAATTTCTGAAAAATGAACAATCTCTGCACTCATTATTTTGTGGTACAGAGCACCAGTTTAAATTTTTCCCTCTCATCTTTCAGGAAATGGTCCTTTCCTGCTGTTTTTAAAATCTGGGTCTCCTTCATACACCCCCAGTGACTCCTTTTTATTATTATTAGACAGTCTAAACCAATTTGTCTCATTTTTCAAAAGGAGTCTGTTCAGAATATTTTGTCATTTAGCAGGTTATTTAGGAGTTTGTAAAATGTCTGTTTGTGACAGGACGGGAGAAGGATCCTGGTACCTGGAGGAGGTCGCCCGTCGTTTATGTTGAAGGCTGTTGCAAATATACCAAAGGGAAACGCCCCAATTCCAAACGACATCTGGAAGCCACCATCGCCAAACCCAAAGCCCTGGAATCCCTGAAGAGAACAAAGACCAGAAGACTAAAAAGGTACCAAACATTTAAAGCCTATTTCAGAGTATTTTGTGGAAGTGCAGACATTCCCTCCCACTGGCTTTCCTACCGCTGTAGCCGGGCCACGCTGCCTGGCAACTTTCAGTCTGACACACTTTTGTAAATATCCCCTTAGTTCTCCTGGGTTTAAAAGGTTTCAGACAGTAGCAAATTTGCCAAGCAACCCAAAGGTTTGAGAAAATGAAAACTAGCAACTGCAGTTCTTGCTTGAGGGACACAAATTAAGACAGTGTTTCTGTAACCTTTCTTAACTTAAAGTAGCAGACATCTGCCAATGTATCCAAATCAACAGCATGAATGCTATTTAGAATGTCTTAACAACGTATTGTGTGTTAAGGGCTGCTAGCCATATACAAAAGGTACTTAAAAAAATAATCTAAATTGATTTTTGTGATACATGTGCATCATTTCAACACTCAGTGAAATGATAAAATGCCAGTGGGATGCATGGAGCATTTGAAGGAAAAGTACAAAAAAAGCTTTACCAGGGGCACTCAAATTAAGGTGGCAAAATCAGCTGGGGCAGGAATGCAAGACGTAAGGAAAGCAGGAAAAAAGGAAGCTACAATGCAATAACACTGACCCCACGGGATCCAGCTAAAATACCTCATCAAGTCAAAAGATAAGTGCTCTGAATCGAGATGAACTGATCAGGTGTGAATCTAGGGGCTTGTGTCACGTCTAAGAACTGTGCAGAGCCCACAGTTCTGTAATCCAGCAATCTGTCCTCTCACATCACGATTAAAACAGCGACACCAGTTCTGATAGACCCTCTGGTTTATGACCACCAACAATGGGAGGACAAAGATGATTTTACTCATATAACAAAAGCCAAACGTTTCTGGGTTGAGCCTTGATTTGAGGAGTTGGTCTTTTGACTATACTCTTCTCAAGCATTTTGCCACTAACTCTGAGGGACAGCAAAGCTCTCTGTGGCAGGTACAGGATCTGAAGAGAACAGGGAAGCAGCACCACTACTGCCCTGCCTTTGTACCCCATCCCTCTGATTTACAGCAGCACCAGCTGAAAGGTTCAAATAAGGTACAGGAGCTGATGCAGTAAGGCAGCAATGAAATGCTCTAGTGAAAGAGAACAGCTGAGCTCCCAATACATTCAATACAGAAATGCACCTTAATCACACCCTGCAGAGGTGTTTGCTTGAAGCATGAGGGAGACAATCCTCTCCATGGACCCCAGGCTGAGTTACATGGAAATGTGCCATTGTTTCATCAGGTCATGCTCGCTGCCATCGTGCTGAGGAACACTGTGGTCTGTCCTACCGCCTACTCCCACGTCTGCTCCATCTGTGCCAGCTGCTGTTTACACTCACCCTATGTAACCTCCTCAACAAAACCACAGACCCCTCTTCAAATTAACATGTATCCAATAGATATCGACTTTCTCTTGCTTGTAATGCCACCGTACAGTAACATCCCATAGAAACGAGAGAAGCAGGTGGCAGTGTCAAAGATCTAAATTCATACGTGGATTACATATTTCAGTGGCATGTACATTTTGACAGAAATACACTTCCACAAAGAATTTTCAAAGGGAAGTGTTCCTTGTATTTAAACATGGAGAACAATCAAGTATGAATAGCATTTCCAGTGATACCACACTGGGCAGTGTTCATGAAGCACGATCCAAGTTGGCCTTTGGGATGCTAAAGAGTACCACAGGAATGGAGCTCTGTGCCACACCACAGCTATCAATGGTTTATGAACAGCCAACTGGGGAAGAGCAGGATGTGTAAGCTGCAGGATCCTCATGCAGGATCTCTCACACACATTATGTCCTCCAGGATGAATAAATACCACCATCAGTAAAAACAACTAAACTGCTTGGGCTTGTTTGATCACTTACCCCTCTGTTCTCTGGTTCAGGTCTCTGTCCTTGGGGTCGTGGTGGAGTTTTCTCTCTGCAGGAAGTTGTGAAATTAGCTCAAGTGCAAGGACATGTGACAACAATATCTGCAGTAGCCTGGCTAATAATGCAGACCCACCCGGGGCCATCCAGCAGAGCTGGAGCAGTGTGAGAGAGCCAGCCACAGCTTTGGACCTTCAGTAGCATATCACTGAATTAATGCTGCACTTTTGAATAAAAAATACACATTGCAAAGGCTAAAGAGTGAGGACATGAACATTTAATATAAGCTTCTCCAGTCACATAGCAATCATTGCAACCTGCCACTTGTAACTGATAATTAACACTTGATTCAAATTGAAATGAATTGCCAGTTGAACAAGAAATGTGTGCAAACCCAGGCCCTGAAAAAGGCAGAAATATTTGGCAGAAATATTAGATCTATGTCTTTTGACAAAGTATTCAAAATTGTGAATCCAGCACTTTAACAGTTTAATCTTAAGACCCTAAACTAAAGTTTCATCTTTAATTTTCAAATGAAAATAGTTGCATTTAAGTTTCTTACCTGGGGTCCTGTTGCCCAGTGCTACCTCTTCCATACAGAGGAATAACTTTATCTCGACTGATTCCTGCTTTGCATACAGGACACACTTGTCTGTTTGGCCTGGTTTCTAGCCACTAAAAGAAAGGAAATTTTAAGAAAACTAGCAAAATACCATGAAAACAACTATACAAAACTCATTTGGAACCAGGCAGAAAGACTTTAGCAATTTCTCACAAAGGTGTGGAGCAAAACATTTTAGTAAGTGCCAAGTACTCCTCAAAGTGGAGCTGGCACTCTGGCTGTTGTTCTGGTAGGATCAACTTGCTGATGTATACATATTGAGATCTGCACTGGAGTAAAATAAGAAATAAAGAGTAGCAGCAGTCCTGCATAGGCCAAGGACTAGTGCAGACACCCTCCTGGCACCCACCTTTTCTATAATGGTTCCACAACGTAAAACACTGTATGCAAAGAGAAGTACACTCAGCACTTAAACCTGCAAACTAAACCCTGCAAGCTCCAATAGTAATTGTACCAAAACTGGAATTACTCAGGGTTTAAGGAATTCAAAAGTGGGAGGCAAGTGGAAGAGAATCTAAGTTTTCTCGTTGCTCAAAGAGCAGATTGCAAGGTATTGCACATGAAGCTGCAGGAGCAGGTTGTGATTGCCCTGGAGAGAAAAGCACATTTGAAAAGAGGAGGATACTCCAGAGAACCAAGGGCTTTATTGAGCAACCGGAGCTGATGAAAGACAAAGTAAAAGGAAACCTGTCTTACCTGGTGTAAACAAGGCCAACTGTGAGCATTCCCAGGACAATTTGTTCACAGAGCAGAAAAAGAAAGGAAAATAGAATTAGTTACTGAACTCGATATGACAAATGTGCAGCGTACAGGGATAGCACAGCTTGGTGACAACAGAATCCTGGAATCCAGCTGGGCCGGTTCTGTAGCCTCCCATTAAAATCATTTTGGAAAGCACAGCCCAAGACTGATCTCCACTGGTTTTTTCCAGGTTACGCAATCTAAATTCCTAATGTGGTTCTGTGCACCTCTCATTCCTGGGTCCTCACCCATACCAAAGGACCACACAGAGGCTGCATTAATCTTAGGGTTTATTGTACAAATTTTCTCTTCTGATACCACAAAAAGATATCCCTGAGCCAAGATGCAAACGAGCAAGATGTCACCAATGAAACTTTAGGATCTTAGAAGATTGAGCTGAAACATCAGCCACATTCACAGAATCACAGAATAACTCAGGCTGGATAGTACCTCAGGTAGCCTCTAGCCCAACCTGATGCTCAGAGCAGGGTCAGGTATTGAGATCAAACTCGGTTGTTCAGGGCAGAGAAATTTCCATTATACAGATTAAATTACTGTGGCAAAATAAAAAAAGGTCAAAGACAAGCAAGCTACAAGATAAGATTGCTAAACAGCCATCTGCTTTCAAAATGGTCTCAACAACACCATTCAGACAAGAGACCTGCTATTTTTAAAGTTCCATTCTTCCAAATTCTTTTGTGCAATAATTTAATCTTATTTTACCTTAACACGCCCTAAGCCAGTGATTTTCCATCTCGTCAAATAAAAACCTGGATTTTCAGCTGTTATGTATATTTACACAGGAGAAAAGCACTTCCTGGCCTCTTTTTATTAAAGATTTAGCCCATTGTGTAAAATAAACTCCAACCCCCCCACACTTGGCCATGTCAATCCCTAACTTCTTAACATTCAAGAAAGGTTATATTCACACCAGGTTACCCTGGTTTGAATTCCAGGTACCCAGAAATCCTGCACATGCATTATATCTGTGCTGTACATTATTTCTAAGGCAAATTAAAGAACTGAAATGTTCCTAACACAAGTGCAATATCATGGGAAAAGAGAAATAGCCCATATGTAAAAGCTTATTGCCTATTTCTTTCTTTTTTTATGGTTTCAAAGGAAAAAAGAGCAAGCTTGTAGGAGAAATTCCAGTTTGGCCTCCAGAACCTAGATCTATATCCAGGTTTAGGTATGTAGAGGTTAGAAAGGAATTTAGGTCTAAAGAAGATATCTGTGCTAGGCCAGACAGCACAAATAAAATAACACACATAACCAAACAGGATCCATGAGCACTGAACCGTCTGTGTGGGGCTGCTTGTTTGTTTGCTTTTACACAATAATCCAGAAGTACAGGGAGTTTAAGATGCAGGAAACCCACTCCCTGGAACACAAGCAAAGAAAAACAGCTGAGGAGCAAACCCAAGCTTCTCCTAAACCAAAGCCATGGTGCCTCCTCTAGAATTACAAACATCACAGGTTTTTACGGGATCAGCTAGATGGAGTTCTGGCTCATGTGTGGGGCTGGAGCACTTACCAGAAGAGATGCCCACACAAGCTGATAACTGCATCCTTGGCAGTGTCTAAGCAGATGTTACATTCAAAAGTGTTGTCCTGATTAGTGTTGTCCCCAGAACCATTACTGCTACTGCTGCCACTGGTCCCTCCAGTACTGGAGTTCTTTGTTGATGCAGAAGTCGTGGGTCCTTTGCTTGCCATCCTCAAGAACTACCCAGACAGGGTCAAGAAAATTTTCCTGTTGGAATCCTAGCAGTGAGAAAGAGAAAAAACCAAACAAACCCAAATGACTTACTGGTATTATAAACACTGCATTCTGGCCCCATTCCAAACCGGTAGTGATTTATCTAAGAAGCTCCTGAATCCTGTTGTTGATGGTTTTAGTTTAATGTAGCCAAGAGGGATCTTTTTTTAGAAACTAAGCTACTTTACAGTCCCACAGTATGACCTGGCTGATGTGTGACCTGTATTTTACTGTTACTGATAAGCACCCACAGCCAAAACAACCCCCCTGTATTTTCTCATAAATGCCATTTGCTGTAAGGAGAATGAGCTCACCTCGTCATACATGCTCTTCCAAAATTCAACACAACTTATAACTGAGAGTGCAGTCTGAAGCAGAATTTAATCATGAGGTAATTCACAGTTCGAACAGACTGCCAAGGCAGAGTTTTAAGTTCAATGTTCATTAGTTTGGAATATTATATAATAACAGCAAGCAAAGGTGGCTTAGAACTTGAATTGTCTCCTGAGCAGTACATGGCTGCTATCACAGCACTGTTGATATGACTGTCAAACATTCCTAGTACTTTCAAACTATCAAACATTTCTAATCTAGTAGTATGGTAGTAATGCAGAAGTATTAAAAATTTTACCTTAATGTGCTTGAATTTTACTTCCATGCTTTCACCTCTCATTGACATAATCATATTTACCAAAGAACAGCATTTATTTTATTTCAGTAGCAACAACCTCTACAGTGTAATTCCTTGATATGAAAATTCCACAGTAAAACTCTGAGACTAAGCACAAGGCATTTCCATTTCTAGAAACACTTCTACCAGTACGAGACTTTTAATCCAAGAACTAAGAGAGTTTCAGTAGCTACAGAAATTAATTCACTAAACCAAAAATGTTTAAAATATTCCACCGTGCTTTTCATGAAACTCTAACATCACGTTGATGCTGCAGGAACAGGAATACTTACATAAAGCTGTGAGAAACAAACAGGTGATTATCTGAACTTTTTGCAAGAGTATAAACAGTGAAACATTTTCAAAAGGCAACCTGAATTTTTCAGAAGGTAATTTCTTTGCAAACTTACCCCCCAAGCACTAAAGGCTTTCCTTAGTGCTCCCTCTTTGTAGCAGAGCTGCAGCACAGGTGCAGGGCAGCAAACTAAAGCCTCAGGATCTCCAGCTGCTATTGCCAACAGCTTTTTTCCTACAGTACAACCCCACTGCACAGTCAGCAAAGCATCACACTCGAGCCTTGTGAAGTATTGCAGCAAAGACTCAGTCACAGCAGGTGAAATCTATTTCTGCAGAGCTTTTTCACTCAGTTACATCATTTTGCACAGTGTCCCAGAAGGGCAGATTTGTATTCACAGATGCTGCACTTCAACATACGCTGCTTTCAGCAGTGCTGACTCTTAGCATTTCACACCATGACTCCATTTACACTCAGTTCATTGTACAAAATTAAAATTCGTGTTAGATCAAGGCAGATGGAAATGCTGCCAACCCACAAACTGTATGCCAAAGACACTTGGATTTTTCACACATCCTTACAACCAGAATCTTCAGCCTGTCTTGCTCAGTAGCTTAAGTGAAAACTTATCAACTTGGACCCATACATATTAATATAAAAATTGAGAAAACCTCCTTTAAACTAAGGAGCTCAAAACACTGTAAAAAATACAGCATCCCTTTATGGAATGGTCACAAGAAACATCTGGGTCATGTCTTGACATATAACACAAGGAAAGGATGTGTACAAGAGGCAAATAAATAAATTCTGAGTCCCTGATACCAATGTAGAAAACAAGTTCCTTTTTCCAAATTAAATTCCATATATTAACACAATGAATCTGAAGACTTGTCAAAAAGATAAAACCTGTATCTCCACAAAAACTTACTGAAAAAAAAACCCTCCGTTTTTAGTAATTATAACAAATAAATAAAATGTTATGAAGAAGGATGACAGAGAAATCCAGAGAAATATCAGTACATGGAATAAGGATGGCTGAGACAGAAGATTAAAATGACATAATGCAACAGGCACTGAATCTCCTTTCCTAGAAGAGGGTCATTCCTTAATCTCTACTGGGGATCCTCTCCTTAGTATTTGTGCATTGGCTGATGAGGCCCAGTGACCTATTAGGATATAACCAATTTAAAATATCAAAAATGTAGTAAAATCCAACAGTAAAAATAATAAATTTTATTCTGAAAAGCCTTCTCAAACATTTACTCTTGTCCCTGGAATATCGTTTAACATAACTTGGTCTGTAACAAGTGCTGCTGGGCTCTGTACATCTGCACATATACAAAGAAGCAAACATGAAACAGCTTCCAGTGGCTAAATTTACATTTGATAATCATATATTGTGTTGCTTGTGAGTGTACTCTGCGTCCTACAGTAGGAATTCAACTGCAAATGGAACTTGTTGTGAGTGTAGAATGAGCTCAAAATTGAACAGTCACTCAAACTACTTAAACTCTGAGACAAAGCTCTCTAGGGGAAAAAAACCACAAACCATAAGCAAATCACAAACTAAAAAAATCAACAACTAACACAACAGGCCAAACCAACCCCATTTTCATTTTGCTTTAGAGTTTGGGAGGAAGACTGTGAGTCCACCGGGATAGAACATGACTTCTGGGGTTAAGTAAACACAATCGAGGGATGCCAGTCAAGGTTTGCTACATCCTTGTCCTTCAGATCAGGTCTCCAAATCAACCCTAGAGGCACGATGAGCAGGAAACAAAACAAGGGAAAGCATATAAAAATCAGCTGATACCTAACTGCAGGCATTCAGAGATCTTGCCTTTTCCCTTTCTTACTTCTTCACTCTCTACATATTTACAGGAGAACAGTATCTTTGTTTCATAAAAGCCATCCAGATCAGCAGTTTATTTCCTTTAAACCACGACCCCTATGTTATATCCCAACAGGCTGTTCTGAAAATGACGGACGTTTACCACATCCAAGAATCAAGAGTGGCAGCAGATGAACGGTTAAGAAACAAGGAACTCATTTGCAAGTAGGCTTCCTAAATAAATACAGAAGCCTGGTGGAGCGTGAAGACATGGAAGTGGAGGTACACGAGGGTGAAACTCCAAAAGGCAGACTGGGACCTGAACGTGTGGTGACAGCAGAGAGCACAGGAGGTCCACAACAGAAGTAAGTGCAGGGGACTGGGAATGTCCAGGTGCTGGGTGTAAGTACTGGGTACAGAGCTCACCAACAACCAGTTAGAAAGAAGTTTTCCTCTAATATTTTTAAAACTTTATCTGTAAATCTGCTGGGAGCAACTGCACACCAGGCAGGCACGAGCTGAGTGGCTACTGTCAAAGATCACACCTCCGAACTCAGCAAATGACAATGACTGCATCTGCCAAAGTGCACTGGCCCAACCCTAAAAACACGGGGAAAACGCTTCAAGACAGACCAGAGGAGTTTTCACCACAAGTTAAAGTACACCAAAAAAAATCTGCTGGAAACAGCGGGTGAACATTAATTCAGCCTGGGAGAGGCAGAGAGGGAATATAAATTAGAAGCTAATGTCACATATACAAAACAGTCCTGGAATAACGTGTTCACAGCACGACACTAGGATGTCTCAAGTATTTAATTTTTTTCATGAACAATGAGAAAAGGTTCTGGTGAGGATATAGAAGTCTGGCTAGTTTATTAACAAAACCCCAAGTTTGTTCCTCTTTGCCATAACAATGCAATAAAAAGAGCAGCATTGTTGGATGTAAATTCCACTGGAAAGACCCTTTTCCATATTTCTTTCTTAATGAATCTTATTTAACTAAGATTACAGAAACTGAAATAATACAAATCTAGTTTGTTTACGAAACAAGTCCTGATTTAGTTCCTGAACCTTTTGCAGTTTAAATCAAAAAGAAGACTTGTCAGTGTATTTTTCTTATCACTAAGCTAGCAGTGTCATTTTCTGACACTTAAAATTTTTTTTTAAAAGAATATTAACATTACAAATTATTTTTAAATCTAAAACTACTACTCAAAATTCATACAAATATGCCCACTCATAAGTTTAACAACAATCTGATACTTAACATATTACAATTGTCTGAGCTTCAAGTACAACAACCAGGTAACCTTAGCTGAAAATTGCTGACAGTGCTGAGAAGATAGTGCATGGACTTCTTGACAGTCATTTTAGACATTCTTAGCCAACACATGACTGTCCTGCTGTTAATCATTAAATACATATTTATCTCTCACTACTTTTTTACTCTTTTCTGTCCCCTAAACATGTTACATTTTAACTCCTTGGAAACATTTCTTCAGTTCATCTTTTCACTTCCTGTAACCTGTACAGCATCGGGCACCTGCTTTTTAATATCACCATAAAGTGGCC
The DNA here is from genome assembly GCA_013397755.1 of Cnemophilus loriae. Classification (NCBI taxonomy): domain Eukaryota; kingdom Metazoa; phylum Chordata; class Aves; order Passeriformes; family Corvidae; genus Cnemophilus; species Cnemophilus loriae. The sequence goes on from VZTF01000167.1 coordinate 907,068, forward strand.
CCAAAATATGAATTCATGTGATCACTTGCTCTTGCAAAACCAGCCATTTGCCTTGCAGCCCAACATGCCCTTGCTTGGCCTCGTTTCATCAACTGGGATTCTGCAAAGCACATCTGTGTTACAGTCAGTGCTTCCAGGGTAAGGGCCCAGCTGAAGGGCTGTTTCGGGAACACTGAGGAGTCCATGCACCTTGCAAATGCAAACAGCAAAAACTCTTAGGTGATTAAAGTAATTACTTTGTTATCCATTCCATAAAAGTTTAATATAGACTTCAACAAAAATCTTTCAACAAAGATTTTATTCTCTTACCTCACAAAATCCAAAGGGAAAAAAAAAAAAAAAAGCAACAAAGATAATTGCTGTAACCAGTTGGGTAATGCTGCCCGAGCGTTTTCCTGGTCTGCAGAGCCGTGTGAGACAGACGTGCCTGGCTAACCCAGGTCAGCAGCAAAACGTGAAAACAGCAAATACAACAGTTATTACATACAACAGACCTGATTTAAGAAGTAACAAGCGAGTCTTAACATACGATTAATTCTCAAAATACAAGCAATGTCATGTACCAGCAGCTGACGCCTCGCGACATACCCAGAGCCAGACCCATCTATCGCGACAGAGGCGCGGCTCCGGCCCCGCACAGCGCAGCACCGGGCACCCGCGGCCCTGGGACGGCGCTTCCGGGGCAAAAGCGGGCTGGAGCTCGGGGGACGCGCG
>VZTF01000167.1:908119-935722 GCA_013397755.1 Cnemophilus loriae
TCAACCGCGGCCTCCGGGGACTGCAAGAAGTTCGTACCGAATGCTCGGCCCAAGCAGGAAGGGAGGAAAGAAAAGGAAGGACGGAAAAGGAAGGAAGGACGGAAAGGGAAGGAAGGAAGTTTGAGAGAAACAAATCGTTGACTTACTAGTGCAGAGTGCTAGAATCTGAGCTGAGAAACATCTCCAGGATGGAAACAGAGAGCTTGATAAAGGTATTTATACAGTTGTGAGAAACCGAAGAAACAGAGGGACCAAAGCGAGGGAGAGGAGGTGACCTGCCCGAGAAGGCACTTCTGGAGGGTTTGTCCCAGCTCTGAGGGCACCCCACCAGTCCTGACTACTCCAAGGTGCAAAACAGCCCCAAACTGCTTGTTCTTTTACACAGTGGAGAATGGGTGAATCCCAAGCCAAGGCCTTCCACTGAAGAAGGTGAGCCTTGTGAGGGAATAGTGAAGAAATGGAGGGGAGCTGGTGCCCAGGGAGCCCATCGGAAAGAGCCCAAGGATATTGTCAGCGGCGTGTCTGCTGACAGGTGGCCTGGGACTGCACAGCTCTAGCGTGAAGGTTGGAAGGTGCAAGCCAGGAAGCGTGCAGCAGGATAAAAACACAGTTATACTGAGTCTTCTTGCTGCTTTCAGCAGCACATAGGCTTGGCAAAACCCACGGCAAAATGCTCATCCAGAAGCCCACCTGGAATCACCAAACGCGTTGGTGTATCACACCAGAAAATTTCTGGTTGAGATGAAGATGTAGTACATAACATGGCAGTGCTGATGGCATGAGGAGCACACAAAGCAGTCCTACCTGCACGGGCAGTGAAAATCTCGCTAACAAAGCAGCTCTCTCGTTTCAACCAGTCAGTAAAGCAGCAGGCTTTGGCACAGCTTCTACACTCAAGCAAAAATTTGTCATGTCAGTATAGTAGCTGATTAAGAAGTTACCAAGCCCCCAAAGGTGTGAACCGTACCCTCCAGACTGCGAGTAAAACAAGGACGAGTTTGTGAAATTCGGGTATGGGGGGGCGTGTCGGACTACAGCTCCCGGCATGCTATGCAGCCGGACTACAGCTCCCGGCATGCGCCGCGGCTGTACCACGGCGCCCAGCGTGTCCCGCGCTCGCAAGATGGCGGCGCCCAGGGGCGGCTCGGGCCCGGACAGCGGCAGCGGCTCGGAGTCGGACAGCGCCGGGGAAGCGGCCGCGCGGTTCCGGGAGGCTGCCTGGGACTGCGCCGCGCAGGCGGCGGCGGGGCAGGCGGAGCCGCGCAGCGGTGAGGAGCGGCGGACAGGCTGGGCTCTGCTCCCCCGCGGCCGCGTGCCCTCCCCTCTCTTCCCCGCCCCGCCGCTCCGGTCCGGCCCCCTCCGCAGCTCCTCCTGACCCGCGGGGAGCGGTGTTCGGGCGGGGATTCCTCTCTGCCGGTGTCAGACCTGCAGTGGGCTCTGCCCAGCCCTCCCGAGGCCGTGTCCGGCCTCCAGCCGGGCGCAGAGCCCCTTCCCGGCAGTCCTGGCCCGTGGGAAGTTTCCCTTTCCCCTCATGACTGTTCTCCCCCGAAGGCTGGCCAGGGTTGTCTTTCAGGCATTGTTCTTTATGCTCTAACGTGTGCCTGACGGGGGTTAGAGAGGACCTGGCCGCAGGTTTCTAAATGTGCCTTTGCTACTTCCTTTCCAGGGGGCTTTAGAAAGGATCGGTTGCAGCCTAAAGATCAGCCAAGCCTGAGGTATTTTTGCTTCTGGTTTCAGACTTAATGTTTCCCTGAAGAAAAGATTAATGTGTAATATTTGTGCTGTTTCTACTTTGTACCTTGTGATACTTCATACTGAAAGGGCCAGTTCTGTTTGGGGAATTAGTGCAACCATAATCTGAAATGATGCTTAAATCTGAAAAGGCTAATATGTTTTTTAAGTGTTTGGGTGAGAGGACCAGATGTTATTGGCCTCGAAAGAGATAATCCTTGTTCTTATTTCAAACGGGCGTGAGGCAATGGGCCGCGAGGAGGGTGACAATGAGCTCCAGACGACGCCAGAGTTCAGAGCCCACGTTGCAAAGAAACTGGGAACCATGCTAGACAGGTACTGGCATGCAAGGCTAAAAACGTTTGTTCTGTGGGTCAGTTACACTTGATGTTTTTGTGTGCTAAACCCAGGAAATTGAACATCTTGTCGCCTTCATCCCTGTACTAAGTACAAGCTTCTGATATTCTGTGACCTAACCTTGCTGATGTGCTGTGTCCATCTGGTCAGAACTCTCTGTGCAGCACTGCTCGTCTCCGTTTGCCTCTGTGGCGAACATCTTGTGGGGAGGAAAGGGAATTTGGGCACCTTAGCACTTCCATCATGTAAAGGCTGGCAGGAGAATCTTTGATTTGTTCTTACAACCTAAACCAGTGCCTGAATCAGGGTTGTGCTGGCAGAGGGTGCTGGGCTGCCCCTCTCTATCTATTGTGCAAGCATGGCCCTGGAGAACTGGAATTCCTGGTGTTCAGAGCTGGCTTTAGAAACGCTGGTTTTAAACCATTCTTGCCTTGCTGAGGAGAGAAGGCCTGGTCTGCTCTGGAAACAGGGAGCCTCACTAACAAAAAAGGATCTATGCAACATCTCCCTCTGGTCTTGTTTCCCAGAAATACCCAACTTTAGCTCAGTTTGCACAAACCTGTCTAAGATCTGACTGGGGTTTTCTGTTTAGTTTCATCACTGTCTTGAAGGACTCATCAGGACCGTCGCAGGCTTCAGTGGCACAGTCTGACTCTGAAGATGATGGTGAGTTCCAGTCTCAGCCATTGTGGCTGTTTTGTGGCTGTTAACTGCTGACAAGTGGGATGAATCCTGTCCATCACCAGCTGTACATCCAACTGACTAATGAATATTTGCAGTAAAAGAATTTCTGCTGGTGTCTGTGAGGGCTGTTACTTTGCAGCTCTGACCTCTGTGCCCCAAGTCCTCCCACACAGTCCCAAATAATTGCTGTCAAACACCGTGGAAATACAGTAACAGCACCAGCACCGAGGCGTCCAGGGAAGTGGCAGCTGATTGCTTCCACCTCTGTTTTATACTGTGCCTAAAACCACCCTTTCCATACTTCAGGTTTTCGCCTCTTCTCTTCTTCTGTCCCTGGAGACTGTGGGAAACCAGAGCCTTGCCCTGCAGCAAGGAGGCGGCGGCCGGTGAGCTCCAGGTGAGGTGCTGGCAGCTGCTTTGCTCCTCAGCTACTGTTGCATCCCACATTTCAGAGGCAGATGGGACTCCCACAAGGGAAGAAGAAGCTGAAGAGCTTGAGAAGTGTGTATTTAGGACTCTTACATTTGACTAGACCCAAATTTTGTTTCTTTTTTAGTGCTGGGGAACTAGAAATGTTTGTGGGAGATTTTCTTTCCCCTCTTAGTGTGTGTAAAGCCTTCAGACTGGTTAAATGCAAGCTGTAGGTGTGGGAGTCCCAGAGCCACTGGGTTTTTATCATGTGTTCTCATCTCAGATTACTCTGCTGTGCAAGTTTTGGGTGAATTCAAGGCAAAAGTGCAACACAACTTCCTTCCCTCTTGTTACCTTTCCAGTGACACAGACAGTGACCAAGAGTGGCAAAGGTACCAGGAAGCTGCCGTGTCAGCTGCGGATATTCTGAAGCAAAGTGCTTTTCCTACATTGTCCCAGGGTTCCAGCCAGGATCAGAGTCAAGGTTATGTGGAGCCAAACCAGAAAAAAAAGAAGAAAAAGAAAATTAGGAGAGAGAACAATATTCAAGAGAAAGTAATAGACCCATCAGAGTGTGACCAGATCTGCAAAGATTTGCCTCCGTTGGTGTCTGCAAATGGCCAGCAGGAGAGACAGGACAGCAATCACAGAGAGAACTCAGTGCTGCCAGGAGCTGTGAAGAAGAAAAAGAAGAAGAAGAAGAAGAAAAAAGAATGATGGTTTTGCTCTGCAAACAGCAGGTGGTTGTGATGGATGAAGAAAATGGAAAGAAAACCTAACAACAAGAGTTGCTGCAGATGAGGGAAAATTAATTGGCAAAGCTTCTGTTCTAAAAGCTCAGTGGCCCGAGAGACTAATTAAGTGACTTCCTGTGCTGTTGGCGTCCTGGAGGAAGGGAGCACTGTTCTCCTCACATAGCAGCTGTCTGTGCTGCTGCCCATGCAGGCCCAGTCTAAAAGGATTAAATACTGTGCCAGACTTGCATGGCAGAGGGATGGAATCATAGCTGCATTCCTCCCGGTCTGCTCCTTCACATCATGAAACCCTCCTGGAGAACGTATGTGATGAATCGAATTTGGTTTACATGGCAACAGGTGATCAACTGCTTTTCTGCTTTGCCTCCTTGTTGAGTGCTAAGAATAGCTCCAGCCCGTGGGAGACTCATTTATCAAAAGCATCCTGTCAGAAATCAGGGCCCCTTATTTTTTCCCTGCGATCATCATAACAATCTGCTGTAGAAACCTGCTGTGTTACTAATCCCTCTGCAATCTGCACCTCTCCAGGGCCCCTGCACATAAGCAGTGTGTGGTGAGCTGATTTCAGGGTTGGTGTAAATGCATTCTACCGTTCCAGTTGTGTCCACTGAAATTTTTTTTCATGAATAGGTTTTTTTATGGTATCTGCTGTTATTAAATTTTATTACACTCTTGGACTTACTTAATTTGATAGGTTTTGTACAACAGTGGCTTTCTTGCTGTATTCAGATTCTCCTCAGCAGAGACAGAGGTGGCCAGGATGACTCTTTAGTTGCTGGGTGATCAGTGCTATGAAATTGCTACAGGAAGGACTTAAGCCTAGTTTAAAAACCACCTTTCAGTCCTTGTTTGGACTGGTTAATGACTTTTGTCTCTCTGAAATACTGTGAGGTTTGGTGCTTTCACTCTTATGACTCTTAGTCTGTTTATTCTTCACTTCTGGTCTTTCAGGAAATTAACTGTTACTGATAAATACGCTACTTCTGTTTTTAAGATTCTTGGGTTTCAGTAAATCCAATTTACTGGCCCAGTTCAGGAGACCAGAAAGCCAGATTAGAGAAACCAAAATAGTGAAGTGTAGTTCTTTGAGCATGGGAAATTGCTGTAAGATTCTTGCTGGTTTTTAGTCAAGAAAACACAGCTGGCATCCAAAAATAGAAAAGCTAAGTAGAAACTTGGCTTGTAATGTAACAGAATGTGCCAGCAGAAGTTACTTGTCTTATGTGCAGTTAAAACTTCAGTGTAGTGAAGTTTAAACATGGGCTTTTGAATGCATGGTGGCCTAAACATTTCCTTTTGCTTTGTTTTGGGTTTATTTTTATACTAACTGGAAGTTAGATGTATTTGCAACTGGTGTACATGGGAAAATAGGAAACAATTCTAGGATAAAATTCCTCAGAGAATCTAGTTACTGAAATCGTTGATGGTATCTAGAGGAAGCTCTTATCAATGAAACTTTTCACGGACATCTGCAATTTTGACATTCTCAGACATGTTAACTGAAGAGTTCACTGGTGGGCTTTTTCAATTCTCCCTTCCAGTGTCAAGGTTTTTCATCCATTTCACAGTTGAAAGAGTAGCTCAGTTTCAGTCACAAGGACAAAAACCTGTTAGCTGGGGCTTTTTTCTTGTCTGGCTAATGACGTATCAGTGATGTGGATGTTGAGAGGAAACAGAGAGTAATAATTAGAAGAGGAATTATGTAAGTAGATCTTTGGGACTAAAACCCTTCACTTAGTGCAAGCAAGACTCTTAGACCCCAGGGTAGTTATTTGCATATCAAGAACTACAAATCAAGCCTACAGGGAAGCTGAGAATGATCCATGTTCTGTAAAATGAATCCAGGCTGAGTGTTTATAGAGAAAACTGAAGGAACCTCTACACTCTGTGGAGCATGGGAACCTCTCAGGTGCTGGGCAGTGTCAGGGATCAGTGGGGAATGCCATCCTGCAAATCCTTCAGCAAGTCACACGAGATGACAATCCATGGGGTTAATTCAGAGAACTGGAATCTCCTTGCAGCTGTTAAACTTTAATTTCTGCATTTAAAACAAAGCAGAGCTATATCAAAAACAACCAAGCCATTTCCACTAGGATAGCATGATTTTAGAGCAGGTCGTTTTTAACTGAGAATGTTTGATATTTTGGTAGTTAATTAAGGATTTGTAGCTTGTCAGTGATCCCATACTGACAGGTTTGTGCCAAGCCATTCCCAAATCTCTTTCTTGGTTATTCTCACTGCAAAGTCAGGAACCTCCAAGGTGCTGTTATTTCTCATAGTTCCTGTTAGTGCTTCCTTGCAGCAAATGAGGAGACTGTTTAAAGGTGGTGTCCCTTCTTTGGCAGCTCAACTTTGCTCTTTCCCACATGATTTATTCTGGTGTTGGCAGGTTTGTACAAGCCCAGCTTGATGAAAGCTGAGCTAAATTAAAGTCCCATCCACACCCTGGCACTGGAGGGATTCCTTCTTGGGCAGCCACAAAAGGATGTCTGGCCATTCTGAGCTGGCTCCTGGGGTTTAGGTTTGCTATCTTGCGGGGGGGCAGTGGATTTTAGCAGTGCCAGCATCATCTTTCCGTGTTTTCTGTCTTGAGCCTGAGACGTTTTCTCTCCCGGAGGCAGCTGAGTAGGGGTTTGTGTGAGGCAGTGGTGGCAGACACGGCTGGAGTTGCACCTGGCAGGTTGGTTGTGGCAGTCACTCAGGAGCTGCTCGTCGTGGTTACTGGGTGGAAGATGCCATCTGTGTGGAGATGAAGGTCTCGATGACGTTGTGAGTGGATGGCAGCAGCTGGCTGTGGCTGTTGGTGGAGTCGGAGCTTTGGTACAACACCAGGCTGCTGGAGGACGCTGGCAAAGGTACAGGCACAAGTCAATTACAGATTCTCGTCAGTCCCCTTGTTGTGCATGTGCACCCCCCCATTTCCAGCACGGCTGTACTCTCCTGGCTTAGGGGCATAACTGCTTTTGTCTGTGTGTTCTGTGTGCTGCTAAATACCTGGCTTGGGTCCACGGCCAGCCTGAAAACATTGAGGGCAGCAATCTCCAGAGAGTTCAGTTCTAAGAATTCTAGTTGATGTCCTAGTTCTCCTCTTAGAGCTGGGAAGACCCAGTTGGAGTCTTCATGAGAGAGTCTTGGGCTTCGCAGCCGTGAAAACTGCCCACAGGACTGGGTGCTCACTGACACTGATTTTATTGATATTTTTCAAGGTATTTTCCTTTCTAGATCCTGAGGGGACCAATTTCCACAGTCTGGCCTTACATGGATTCTGCTCTGAATCTTTTCCTTGTGTTGACTTTTCAAACCCCTCAGGACACTGGCAGAGCCCTTTTAGGGAATTGTGAGCCCCAATTACCATTTTCTAACTGGATTTTACAGTGTTGGCAAGAAAAACTAGGCAATACATGGCTTAAGAGCCACAATAGTGGCTGCTGCTCTTACCAGCAGGGCTGGAGGTGAGGCGTGGGCCTGGCTGAAGGTGCTGGATGGTTGTATCTTGGTTCTGTAGATGGATTGTTGGTGCCTGTGACACTGGTGTGTGCATCCCAGACTCGGTGTGAGTCTCTGAGTCAGGTGTGAATGCCTAGAAAAAAGAGAGTTAATAGTGCCTGGCTTCTACATCCCTTCTAACAGGTGTGAGAGGAGCATTGAGCAGGTGCAGTTTCTGGGGAGATGAAATCCTCCTTGATGATGCAGTGAAGAACTTGCTCGAGTGCCTCCAGTGCTGCAGCTGGTACCAGCAGGGCCAGGAGATAAGAAAGACGCTTCTGCTGGGATGGCGTAGACACGCCCAAAAGCTCTTTGACATGCAAGGAGCTGCCTGCAGACTGGTGCAGCTGTCAGGTGGGGGGACAAAGGCTAAGTAAAGGCTGTTACCTGTTTAGTCGGTGTCAGGTTGGTCAGGGCACTGAGGTTGGCTGTGTCTGTTATCACCATGGTTTGTGGTAAGAGGCCTGCGTGTGTGTATTGGGTCACTTCAGATTTGGGGCCATAGAGAGCTGTACATGAAAGAAAACAACATCATGTGGATGCTGGAGCTTTGGTTGAGTTGTTCTGCTCATGCATTGGGACCTGCTGGCTGTCTCCAAAATGCTGGGAGTGCAGGGACAGCGAGATAAATGCAATAGAGAAATAATTTCATAATTAGAGCGACAATAACAGAGGAGGAAAACAGAGTGCTGTAAGCCCAAGGACCCAGCAAATGCTTCAGAACAGTGTCTTTATTTTTGTTTACTTCAACAAATGAGTTCACATTCTTACCGTGAGGGTTCTGTATCTGAGCCATGGTAGCCATGAAGGGGCTCTGGTTGATGTGGCTCTGGACTTGCTGCATGAGGGGCTGCTGGTAGGATGGGTGCAGTTGCTGGGAGAACTGGACGGGCTGCAGGGTAGTGAGGCTGCTCCCCATGCTGTTTATTACAGGAACACTCTGGGGCTGGGTCGAGGCCAGGCCTGCAAAACAAGGACTGATGCCAGTGGTGTCCCACAGTGTGGGGGGAGTGTGGCTGCTCTGCAACGGGGGCATCTGAAACAGCCACTGTGGCAGCCTGTCCCTGCAGGGTGATTTCAGACCCTGCTTTTCAGGTGTTCCCTTGGTTGTCTGTGATTGAGAATGGATTTCGTGCCTGTGAGAGCGAAGTGGAAATGTGCAAAAACCGCCTAAACCCACCTCTGGTTTCCAGTGTTTGTTCCTGTCTGCATCCTTGTGTACCAGTATAGCCCCTTTTCCAGTTTAGTGATCACCAGGGAGGCCTTGCTCAAAATAAATTCAGAGCATCACCTCAGTGCCCGGTTAATTTAAGCTGTTGGCAGCAGAGAGAACTAGGCTGTAGCTGTCCAGCCACGTGGAATGGAGTTTGAACTCTTTTTGCTAGGGCTGCCATATTAAGGAATTTGAATGAGTGAGAGAGGTAGAAGGTTTCACACATTACTGCCCATTTCCCACAGCTGTCCAGACTCTGCTCCTGTAAATCAGCAGGTCTCTCCAGCACTCCAGTTTTATTTTTTTTGTTTGCACAGAATTCAAATCCACGTCATAATTTTGGGAAGAAATGGAAATTAGTTCACAGCTGTCACCATGGAACGAAACAAGGCCTCTTTCTTCCTGGGAAGAAAGTGTAAGAGAAGAGTATACATTTTATTTTCCTTTCTTTAATGAGATGCACTTTGGCAGTAGACTAGTCTTGGAATGAAAAGAAATCTCATAAAAGTCCAGAAAAGCTGTCAAAGTGAAAAATATAAAAAAACTAGTAATTACTGCTGTGGATTCCAAAGGCATATGCTGCTCTTTGCAGGAAGTGGAACAGGATGTTTTGTCTTGCAAGCACTATGAACATGCATCAATTTTCATCATTTTAAGGAAGTATTACATTTGTATTTGGGAAGATGAAGAGCAGCAAACCAAAACATTGGCATAAGAATAGATTGTAAAAGTCCCTTACTTTTAAAACATGGGTTTGTGTGTAACTTCATTCTAACGTGTCTGAGGAGCATCTGTCCTTAATCCCACTGGTACTGGTGAACAGTGCTGCTGATCTTTGGTGACAGTGTCCTCAGGTTTGTATCGCTGCCAGTTTAGTGATAAGGCTTTGAAAATGGGGCGTGTGATTGTAACAATGAGAGGCAGCTCCTGCTGCGAACGCTGGAAGCAGAGTCACTGCTGCCACTACTCACCGATCACCAGGGTGGAGGCTCCCGTGTTGGTGAAGGCGGGTGCCAGGGACGGGGTCTCGCCGGCCCCGATTGCCATGACCCCCGGCAGGGATGCCATGATCAGGTTCTGCGTCTGCTGGCTCAGCGTGTGTGGGCTTTGCTCTAGGCTATGCAGGGCAGTCAGGGTGCTGACAGGAGGGAGAGTTCCTCCAGGAGCTGATACCTGTGGGAAAGGAGAACCCTGAATGTGCCACCTGCAGCAGGCGAGTCCCAAAGCTGTGATAAACACCTTTCTTCCTGCTCTTCCCCCTTGCTAACTGGAGAGGCTTCACAGATCCTTGTCTGCATTTTCTGTGTGCTCATTGATTAACTAGCACAGGTCAGCTGTTGACATACTGAGAGTAAATCCCAGCTGGTTTAGTTCTTTCACATTTAAGAAATCGTAAGAATGAGATTAAGCCCGCTGCATTCTCTATAGTGGAAGATCATCTTCTGTTTTGTAGCTGAGGGCAGAAGGGGATGCTCAGAAATTAAGAGGCTCAGGTAACTTTACATAGTAATTCTAGTAGCAGAGTTCAGCATGGAATCCAGGAGTTCCTCTTTCCCTTAGAGTCCTGTAGTTATAGTGTTGTGGAAGACCAAAAAAGCATTCTAATAATTTGGCTGATACAGAAAGTTAAGTACCTTATATTATACTCTTTTTCTTTCCCCTCAGACAAAAAGCTGTAAGGAATCTTTAGTAAGAATAATCACCAAGAGGTTAAACAGTGGGACAAACCACCTTGCTATCAGTTTTAGAAGACAGACATAGAAGATTTTCAGGACCTTGTGAAAGACTTATTTTCTTCAGCAAGAGACCAGAAAGCCAGCAAAGTGAGTGACTGATGAGATTTAAATCATGCTTATTTTTAGCGACCTTAACTTGGCCTCCAGCTGGCCTGTGCTAATGCAAACTTCTGCTGACTGTTTCTCTGAAAGCAAGGGAACATGTGCAAACTGAAAATGATCAGTCATGTATTTCTGGTGCTTCTTTGTTAATGATGTGGGAAAAGCTCTGGTCAGATCTCGGAAGGAGATTGGCTTTGAGGAGGCAATCTAGTTATCCAGTACATGTCTGCATCCAGGCTTGTTGGGCTTCATTTTTACAGGTAAGAGAGATGTAAGTATGGGTCTGTGTTCTGGTAATCCCATTGATCTGATCAACTCTCTTGAGATGGGTAGAGCACAAATGAGAGTTAGAGATGAGATGAGAATCTCTCTGTGGAAAGGAGAGAATAGGGTTTCCTGGGAAGAAGGAAGTCTTGTCACACCTTGAGTGCTGTGTTTCCAGAGCAGACTGTTTTAATTGCTCATAAGGAGATGTGTTCTTGCTGTCGTGCTCTAACACCTGCCCTCACCACAGTCTAGAGGGCACATGTATCTCAGGACTATTGATCTGGCATGGTCAGTGCAAAGTGACTCTAATATAACATATTGTTATATAACGTATTATGTAACGATATGTTACATATGACTGTGTAACATAAGAAGGTGGGTTTAAGAGCATTCTAGAAAAAAATACCCATCAATAGTTCATATTATGACCACAGGCAGATGGCCTGACATCTTCCAGTCAGCAGAACCAAACTATCCATCACTTACCAGCTTAGTGTCTGTGCTCAGCAGGTTCTGGCTGGGCTCCAGTCCAGGGGGAGAAACCTGATGCAGGATGGTTTGGGTGGTCACCATGGAGCTGTTCCCATGGTGGTTGCTGCTGGAGGACTCTGCCTCGCTGGCGGGCTGCTGGTTGTACCTCACTCCTGCATCACAACAGGAGGGACACTGGTTGTCACAAGTGAGAAACTGTGAAACTTAGGCAGGCACTGAATTCAGTTTCCTTTGCAGGCACTTGCCACCAGATGTTTGGGCAGATATTTAATGGTCAGTAGGGGACCCAGAAGAGCAGGCACTCACATCATGCCCTGACTTTCCCCTGTAATTTGGTGTAACTGCTTCCTCAAACACTGACTGGCTGTGAGTGCTGCAGGGAGCAAGCAGGGTTCACTGGACACCACCCTTCTGGATGTGGCTGTACAGAGGAGTCTCGGTGAGACCATCTCTTCCCAGAGCAAGAGCAACTCCCAGCTCTGGCCTATGAAGCTGAAAAAACTGTGCTCTTTCTGGATGGAGAATGGCTTTTCCTCATGCCTAAAAACTGTCACGGAGTCTGATGGGGCTGGTATTGAAAGGAGTAAGGGGCACACATGACTGAAAGGGCATGGAACTGACTTCTGATTGACAGTGATGACTCCTGGAACAGGAAGTTTGGGATTGATGCCTGCCAGGTGGGAGGCCTCACAGTAAGTGAGAAGCTTTGGCTATGGGTTTGCTTACTGAATTTTATCACCCTTGACATTCTAGCCACTCTCTATACTCAGAGACATGGTCTCTCTGTCACCTTTGCTCTTCCTTTGTAGCAAATCTGCTTTTTCTATCTGTAGATTCATTTCCTAAAGGGCTGGACTTGGGAGACAGTTTAGGTGACGGAGTTTGGGGAAGTTCACCCCTTTTTCAGATCTCCCTCTGGTTGTTTCTTACCATGGACTTTGCTGGGTGAGAGAGCAGGTGGTGGCTGGAGGGAGGAAGAGCTGTGGGGAGTTAGAGGAGGGGCAGAGGTGGGCTGCGGGCCGCTGAAGGTGTCCATGGCCAGCTTGTGCCGGAAAGCCTCCTCCTTCCTGCGATTGGCAAACCAGTTGTAAACTCTGACCTCTGTCACCAGGTTTGAGCCCAGTCCCTGGGCCTGAGATGGGGAAACACCTCTCTGAATACACTCTGCCCTGTTGGGAAAAGCACAAGAAGAGCCTTGCTGAGGTGGGCTTAGTCAGAGACACAAAGTGAGTGCACAGCCCCAAAGTGGCTGTGGTCTGGCACACTGTGTGGAAGGGCCCTGCAAGACCTGAGGCACCCCTTGTGCTCTGTGGACAAGGAATGATCAGTTGTGGCATTTAATTCAAGCGTGGCTGGTGTCAGTGGTGACACTCGGTGCTGTACCTTTGGCCTGCCTCCCAGTGGCACCAGCAAACACCGAGAATGCAGAGGGACCCTGCTGTGCCCCCTCTTCCTCAAAGTCACACACCCACCCCTACCTGTTGCACTCTTCCACCAGTGCCTCCCTCTCCTCTTTGCTGGGGTTTTTCTGCCTCTCGTAGGCTTGGAACAGGATCTGTTGTGAGGCAGGGCCCCACTTAAAGCGGTTTCTTCTTCCCTTCTTGGTGGGCAGGTCGTCTCCCATGGGCTCGTCTGTCAGTATGCCCTGGCCAGCGTGTGTGAATTCTGCAAGCACAAAGGAGCAAGGGAGTTTTTTCCTTCAAAACAATAGAGAGTAAGGACGAGCAAGGGAGAGCAGAGGCCTTTGTGGAGCTGAGACTGGAGAGCAGTTGTTGTCATACTTACGCTGGGCCACCTCTCGCTGCTTCCGGACATACCAGGTGTACAGGGCTGCCCGTTTTTGGGTCTTCATGGGAGTGCCCTTGTTGAGGTGTTGGGAGAGGTGGGATTGGTTCAGACCAGTAGTGTCCACCACCTCACGCTGAGGGATGTTGTGCTGCTGGAGGTAAGACTTCACCATCTTTGCTACTCGCCAGGGATCCTCTCTGGAAGGAACAGAAAACACTTCTCAGGGGAGAGAGATCAAACACCTGCTCTCAGCAGACCTGCATTTCAAGGAAGTACAGTAGTAGCTCCTGAGGGGCACTTGTCAGTCATCGCCATAACGTTTGGTGAGGCCAGAGTGTTCACTGGCTGCAGGGGAGAAAGCTGTTCCTCAGTGTGCTACCTTGCTCAGTTTTGACTCTGCATTCAGGGTAAAACTGCATGGCATTGGAAATAAAGTGCAAAAGATGTAGCACTGGCTTCCTGTGAACTGCTGTCTGTACACACTTAGCTCTGCCCTTAGGAGGAGGCTTCGGTTACGTGGTAAGTTCCCAATACACAGAGGAAACCTCTCTCTTCCCTTTCCCTACATAACTTTTCTTCTCTATCCCCCTCTTATTAAGGCAGATGGGGCAGATGTACTAAGTTTTCCAAGACAGATTGATTGTGATACTAAACTGAACTTGACTCGTGCCCAGATTCTGGTCCAGGTTGGGTTGCCTTGCAATGATTCAGCAAATGGAAACAGGCTGTCATTATGCTGTGACATGACAGCTCTGTATGCATATGTATATGACAAACCATCCAGAATTATGTTCTTATACATCTGCTATGTTACTCAAACACATTGATTCACACTTAGATCTACTCAGAGCTTCTAAATGCAATATAGAGCTACAGGCAAAGCACTACTTCCTCCTATTGCTGCCCTCCTTTGGGTAACAGCTGAGGGAATAGAACTATTTGAGACCTGCTCACAAAATTTGAAGAACAGTTGGGATTTTATAATTACTGTGAATCTCTGGTTTTTATGATCTCCTGTTAGAATATCCATGAAGGTTCTCGAGGAAAACAGAGAAAACACGACTGTGACTTTATGTGTATTGATTTCACCACAGCTGAAAGTCACAGTAGAAATAAAGATGTGAAACCCATCAGTCTAAATCCAAACAGTGCCAGAGCACCTCTGCAGAATAGCTCCTGGCTCACTTTTAACAAGAGCATCTTTCTGTGCCTTCAGTGTGAAATGTCTGGAGGAAATGGTTTGCAGTGCTGTAGGAAGACACTGGTGTCATATTCAACACCAGCATCAAAGGAGCAGTGGGGAGGAAAAAAGGTACCTGGGATGGTGCAGAAAATGTCACAAGAGCACACATGTCTGAGCAACGGGCAACAACTGTGCTGTTCATTGCTTTGTTGACTCAGGAGGTTGCTGGAGGCTGCACAGTGATAAGGAGGACAAAGTCCACACCTGTTCTCTCAGTACAAACACCCTTATCTCTGTTCCCCTGCAGCCCCTCTCCCGGGGGCTGCCTAGTCCAAGGAGCAAGCTCCACAGCAGTTAAAGTGTGACACAAACGGTGTCAGTTACAGCTTTTTGAAGAACCTGCTTAAAATAGAACATTTGTTTCTCTTTTACATTGGAGCACTTGCCATAGAGGCTTCTGGTTTTTAGCATCTTCCCTTAACCATCTTTGCCTTTCAAAAGCCTCAAATTGAGCTGAATTTAAGAAAGCTTTTCTTTCTTCGTGTTTTTTTTCTCTCCTGCTGCCTAAACCAGTCTCCTGCCTTTGTACTTGTGATAGTCTGGCCAGCACCTGCACCCTGCATTCATTGTCCAAGTGCCTGTATAGAGGAGAAAAGACTCTGACTGGGAACCTGGTCTCTTAGATTTGAGTTCTGGCTCAGATAGGAAGAGGAAAGACTGGGTTGCCTCTGATGGAAGCCTCTGTTATGTGTTGGTTCCTTTCTGCACCCCAGTCGAGTCAGTTTTGTCTGCCCTGTTGAGACCTCACTTTGTGGCAGGAATAAACCAGTTAGTGTCTGAGAGTCTCCTCTCCTAGTGGTTAAAGACTTGTGGGTTTTGTCTTCTTTTGACACAGCAGGGAGCTTTGTGATGCAAAACAGTGCAGGGAACCTTAGTACAGTGTGATTTCCTAGGACAGTTGTATGAAATTGTGGCTGCTCTGTACGTTGTCAAAGGCCAGTCAGCAAAACCAATGCAGCAAGTCCTTAGGCCCAAGGCTACAGCACAGCCCGAGTGATGACAGTCTGGCCAGCTGAAGCCTTGCCCAAATACACAGTTCCACCTGCAGAGCCTCCATCACAGGCTAAGACATCAGAAGTTGAAACCATTTCTCTTTCACTGGCTATAAGGCTGTCATTGATTGTCAGAGAGGAGGATTTCACTCTAAACTGAGTTCTCCTGCTTGTTCTTACAGTCAAATCTCAATTGTTTCAGTGAGTCAGAACTGCACAAGTGGGTCTGCCTTGCTCAAGCTCTCCTTCCCTATCTCCAAGACTGTTTTCTGCCTTTTAGTTTCCCTCTCTCCCCAAATGCAAACTGTCTCCCCAAGGTCTTGGTCTCCAGGGTCTAATCTGTCTCCTAGTTGGTCTCACACAGGTAGCTTTTACTTCTTTCGTCTGAAGTCTTGTTCTCCTGCTCTCAGTTGCTTATTGCCATGTGAGCATAGCCCTTCTCCATGGCTCATCCCCACCACAGGGGCCAGGGTCCTCTCTCCATGTCAGCTTCTCATTTTCTTAGTTCCGAGGTCACTTTTTAAGGGCGTTTTCACCTCCCTTTTGTTACCTGAACAATAAGTAACCCAGGTAGTTAGTTATAAACTCAAAGGGAACAAGAGGCTGGTTGATAATTTATAGCAACATCTCAAATTTAAATGGAAAGTAAATATCAAGTTGTTAGCATTAAAGAAAACCCATTCCAGAGAGCTGGAGATGTAACATTCAGGGGACCTTCTCCCTCCTTCACTCTTCCTGACTTTTTCTTTTTCCTTTGTTCTTTTCTTTCTTCTCATCCTCCTCATTCTCTCTCTCTCCTTCTTTCCTGTTCTGATTCTCAGGTGAGAGAAGCCTTCATTTCCCTGAGGTGGGTTCTGAATTGCTGCTTTGGACCAGACTCTGCTCAAAGAGAGGTTCAGAGCTGTGAAGTGCTCAGGACCATGCCCTGGCCCTTTCCTCTGGAGCTGCTTCACAACCCAGTGCACAGCCTGGAGCCGGGCTGGGCAGAGGGAAGGTAAGACCATCCATCCTGGCAGAGTTCCTTTCTGTTGAACTTGGCCTGGTTTGCCTCATCTTGGTTTATATGTGGAAATGAAAGGGGTGTGGCAGCTTCATCTCCAGATTCCCCAGCTAGAGCTGTTCTAAGCAGGGGGAAAGACTGAACCTTTGTCATTATATATCTTTGTTTTCTTTTGCCCTTCTGGAAAAGACGCTTTTATCCCTGCCTCCAGGAGAAATCTGCTGCTTATCTCAATTTCTCTCTTTCCTAATGGAATTTCACCCCTTGCCCTACAGGTGGATTGTTGCTATACCTCTCTCCATTTGCTTTACCTGCAGTAGTATGATCCCTTCCCCCAAGGCAGCCTTCTTCTTGCTTTATATTCTGGGAATATCTGGGAGTTTCTCCACACAGCTCTACCTCCCTTCTGAGTCATTTATTTCTTATCATAGATGCAATTTGTTTTCTGTGTGGATTGATATGGAAACAATGTTTTTATTCAAACTGTAAATCTGTGGGAGATCAGTGAGACATACGAAAGGACGAAATGAAATTATGTTAATTCCCCACTAGAGAAACCTTTATCTGAACTGCTTTTAGCATGTTTTCTCTGTAGGGACAAAATCTAATCAACACCCATGGGTGCACCCAGTCCTGTGGGTGTATCTTCTCTGTTCTACTCAGCTTTGACCAGAGTTCTCCAAACTGTGGTTTCAGCTTCAGTGCTCCTGTGAAGACATAGTTGGTTTCTTGGTGCTGTTAATTTTTTCCCTTTCCAGCTCCTGGAAAGCCTAATAATGGATACTTTTCCTGATTCTACTTTATAAAGCAATGGCTTTATAAGCAATGGCTGCACTTACCACAAAGACTTTCTTGTATCAGCAATAGCTGCCCCCAAGTCAATCTCTCTGTTAAAATCTGGTCTGCAGACCAGGAATTGTTAATAATGCCCAAAGAGGCTTCTGTCTAAAGGGAGCATTGCCTCCATCTGGTTTCTGCATTTGAATGCCTTGTGTAGATGCTGAAATAGTTTTGCAAGCATTGACCTTTTGCTGGGAATACCTGGGCATGGAGATTCTTGCCCGCCTTTCTTTTATCTATTGCTGGAAGTAATTTCTGTCATAGACTGTTCTGCCCTGCCTTACAATACTTATAACACTATTTTAAGGACATTACCTTCAGGCATCTATTAATGGAAAGGTTTGATCTTAAAACCAAAAAACGTTTATTAGTAGGTAACAACTTCTGAGGGTGTTATCAACCCCTGATACTGGTTCAGATGCTTTGACTAGATTTTTAGACACACTGTTGCTTTGATGAGAAATTTGAAACATGTCAATGCAGGCTTCCTACTATTTTCATTTTAACTTGATTAATTTTGATCTATTATAGACCTATTATTTGCTGAAACTGAGGCTTCTGGTCCCTTCATACTGTCCTTAACAGCAGAAGCTAATTGCTCTGTCCTGTGGTGGGGGAGACTGGTGACAGAGAACTCTGATGTTCCAGAGTAAAGCTTTTGTAATTAAGAGCCAGTGTGAGGCTTAGGAGATCCCTGTCCTTGCCCAGTCCCCTCTGTGCTGTCTCAGGGGTTTAGGTAGGTCCTAGAATTTGTCTGTACCTCAGTTTCCTTTTGTGAAATGGAAATGCTGCTCAGCAGACCGTCTGATTGTTCATCAGAAAGTGTTAATGTCACAGGTTTGGAAGAGAGGTAAGACTTGTGGTGAGGCTGGTAAGCACAGGGAAGACTGGCAGCAAGATCCTAGAAAGGTAGGGAGGATCAGAAACCAGAAATGGTGCTGAAGTGAGGGTGACAGGAAGGAATTCCCTCCATCCGTGTGTCTGTTCTTAGATCACAGCGGATGTCACTTCAGTCCTGCTTCACCCATTCTTTAGAGAAAAAGGGACAAAGCCAGGGGGTCTTCCTCACTTCCATGGCTTCCTTTCTGGAGAGATACTTAATAAACCATCAAAAGTTAATGATCAAAAAGCTTATCAGGGTCTTTTCATCTATAAATTTATAAGACAAAAGAGAAATAATAAAGCCATTGGATAATTAGTAACTAGCCAGGGCCCGCCCGGTGCCACTGGGCTCAAACTACCCCAAGACCTGTACGCAGACTCAGGAAGATGAGAAGGAGACAAGGATGAGGGGAGGAAAAAGAGTGGGAGGCAGAGAGAGAATCAGCCAAGGAAACAGCAAAATGGGAGGAAGAGGAACAGCAGCAGAAACGATAGTGAGGAGAGAAGGGAAACAGGTAAAATGAATCTGAAAGATGTAAAGGAAATAGAGAAAACTTAAAGATGTGGAAGAGCTGGAAGTGGTGAAGAAATGAGACATATTGGGCCAGGAAGAAGACTGAATTACTGGGAATGTTTTCCCCAGCCAGGTAAGAGCTGATCCAGTGAATTTTTGTCTCTAGGGTTCTGCAGAATCATCAACTCCCAATCTGCCAGGGAGCTTTCTTTTAAGTATTTACAGTGAATGCTAACTCTTGTCATGCTCTTTTCTCAGCTCTGTCCTTTTGTGATGGGATTTGATGTTTGCTTCTGCTGTTACATTTTCTGTTGATTTCCTTTCACGTGAAAGAGAGTGATCAGAAAGCCTGAGAAATTCCCTAGCTGGATTCTTAGTGAAGATTTCAGGTGCAGGATGTTGCTGCCCCTCTGTCTTCTCTCAGCTTGTCATTTCAAAATATCCCCAAAACAGGCACGAATGTTTGTGATAGATGGTAGGATGGGCCTGATCCTTGCTTGGACAAACCTCTTGGGTCCCAGTAAGAATCCCAGATGGGAAACTGAGTGAATGTTTCTCTGAGTCTATTGCGAGGCTTATTGGTTCAGGGAACTTTCCCTGTCTTTAGATCTCAAAAATGCTTGTATGCAAAGGCAAATTTGTGTGGCAGCAAACTCTGTAATTGTTGCTGCGTATGTACTTTGTAACTGTGGCAGGCAGTGGATGGTGGAAGCAGCGTGTTCTGTCCAGGCTTTTACCTCTGCATGTATTTGGTGTGTGCTTTTTACAAGAAAAATCCCCACCGAAGCCAAGGGACTTCACACTCAGAAGAACAAGGACATGGTCTCTTGATTTGTCTTTGGCCAATAATCTATAGCAAACCCCAGTGAAATTAACAATATCATTCTCCTTAAATACAGCGAGGAAACGTTACAACTTCGCTGTATCATCCATACAAATATCGCACCAGCTCAGAGTGACCAGTTTGTTTTTTTCTTTCCTGATGACTGAAATTGTGAATTCTATTAAAAATTTAAATCCTAAACTGTAACATTCAGTCAGAGAGATGAGAGTTATACAGGCCTTGGACTACTCTGAAGCCTGATGCTATAAGCATGTCAAATATGTAATCAGGCTCCATAGCTTCCTTCATGTATTTTAAGCGAGATAAAAGGAAAATCCGAGCATTAAAAAGCATTTGGGGGTGTTTGGGGGCTGCTAGTCCTGGCATGGATGAAGACTGTCTCTGTGCAGCTAGATCAATTGTGAATACTAGGGACACCGAGGAGAAGGGGAAAGGAAAAGAGAGTTAGAGGGAGAGTGCAAGAAAGCAGCAAAGAGGAGCAGTAAATCTGTCCTTACTGTAATAGTCTTTCCACCACAGCCTTCTGGTGAGCAGCCTCCTCAGGGCTCAAGTTTTCCAGCTCCTTCATTATTGGAGGGGTAAATTCCTCCCCGTCATCCGAGGTTTCATCTTCTGATAGCCTGGACTCCCCCATTCCGTTGGGGAGGCTGGGGATGTCGGGACAGGGCTCCCCTTTCTCAGTCTGGAGGGCATTGATAGCGCGCTGGCTTTCGCTCTGGAGCCCGTAGGGTTCCGCTTCGCTCAGTGCCTTGATCAAGGTCTCCTTGGTCAGCCCCGACTCCAGCAGCGCTTCCAGCAGCTCCACTTGGAGATGAGTCAGCTTCGAGACCATGGTCTTCAGCCTGGTGTCTCTTGGGTTTGAATTTCGGGTTATCCTGCTTCCAGCTTCCCTACACCATGTTCCTGAGGTAACACGCCCGACTGTCAGGAGAGTGGGCACAGCACAGCCTCCCGCCTTTACACCCCCCCCAAAAAAACAAAATACAAAATTGAGCCACTTCAGACCCCCCACGACTGTCCTGAGCCAGTGCTGATAAAGGGACCCTTGGCTATCTGTTTACATTGGAGCAAATGTAAATTCTCCAAGGTTCATATTTATCTGTGTGCTTTAGCAAGTTACTGAACTTTGGACTTCAGCACTGCCGCAGCAGTTCACAAAGTGCAGAGGGAGAGAAAGCAGGGGGAGGGGGAAAGGGAGGGAAGCAGGAGAGAGAAGGAGAAGAAAATGAAGGGATAGAAAATCTGCAGCATGGAAAAGTGAGTATGGAAAGAAGGCTAGGAAGATGGGGATGGAGAAGCATGGCTTACTTCTGGCCCCATTAGTTTTGGAGAAGGAAGGAGGTGGAGTACCCGAAAGGAAGAGCTGTGCTTGGCTGCCCATGGTTCAGGACAAGGTGCTGCCGTTGGAATATCGCAGAACCTGCTCAGAGCTCTGGCAGTGGTGAAGTACAGCCAGTGTCAGGCCCTGCCAAAGGCTTCGGGCTGAGAGAAAGCCACAGTGGCAGCTGCACTGGCCTTTGTGCAAGCCCGAGCAGAGGGGGAGGCGACCACTGGCTTTATGTGAACATTCCCAAGACTCGCAGGATGTTCTGAAGCTCCAGCCGACTTCTGTGGCAGAGCATCAAGTCTCAAGTGACTTTTTCAGTTCTGGCTTTGGCTTGCTGCGTATCTTGATGTGCAAATACTAGTAGTACCTCCATTTTCACTTGCTATGTTTATTGCTCAATTATGAGCAGGAGCAGTGTTCCCACATAATTCGGGGGATTGCAGGGCTTGCCCCTCTGAGCTTGTGATTCAAATGTTTGATAAGGGGTAGCCCTGGGTGCTGGGTCATGCTCAAAATCCCTGCTCTATCAACTGCCCTGCTGCTTCTGACAAGTGCTCTGGGCAGGCTTGTGGTTCCCCTTTATCATCTGTCTCCATCCCTTCTTGATACCAGCCCTGCTCTGAGGTTCTGCTCACACCTGTTGGGTGATTTCCTAAAACACGGTCCCTGGCTTGGCTGGAATCGCTTAACACAGTTCTCCAAGAGTCTTTATGACTCAATTGTCTTTTCTGGTCTGAAATGATATGAATGAATCTCTCTACTCTGAATGGCTAAATTGGGGAGTAACTTGATGTGCACGCGTGGACTCGATGCACGAGTGTCTCATGCGAGTGATTCCTCGGAGGATGTAAAGCTGTTGTCTCAGTGGAAGCTTGCCAGGGGCAGCTGCCTGTGTCTATACACTCCCATCAAGCCTGAGCTAAACGGAGCCTGGTAGGGCTGTCCCCAAGCTGGGCAGCGTCCCAAGACAATGCTGCAGAGGACCTTGGCCCCTGTTTTCCCTTGTGGGCACCACTGGCCGAGCTCTCCTGGCTCCTGAGTCAGCAGCTGCAGGACAGAGTTCCTGCAGACGGACCCTCCTCCCTCCAGGCACCGGGCGGGACTGTGTTAATTCTCGCCTTTTATTTCAGATCTGGTCTGCGCCCAGAGCACCGCGTCCCCCCCTGCAGGGCGTTAACAAAGCGCTGATGGATACAGACGACTTTGTGTGGCTAAAAGGGAGTGAAAATTCCGAGTCCATGTAAAAACATTTATTGTAAGAAATTTTCATGTGAATATTAATGTAAAAAGACAACTTCAGCTTCTAAAGATTTTTTTGGGGTCATACTCTTAATAAAGAGTATTTAAAGAATGGTGAGCATTTTTTGGCATTGTACTGTCAGTGTGTTGATACAATTTCTATGCATTTTATTTGATATTACAGTTTTCCTTTATCCCCCCCACCCCCCTCCCAGGTAGACATGACAACATTACTGGCTGATAACAGTAATTTTCAATTGTAATTACAGTATCCAACCATAACATACAGTTTCTGCATGGTATGCCCTTACAATTCAAGGATTTTGCAAACAGACACAACAGATTGTGGAGCTCTTGCAATATGTGACAGAGGAGATGCTGTCATTCTGTGTTCCTTATTTCTGCCTCTCTTTGGCATGGTGATCTCTTCTACGTAAACCAAGGTGGAAAATTTTACCGCTGTTCTTGTTTAAAAGATTGTCCATATTCTGTTGGTGTATAAACCTGCTGAGTGTTTGAGGGGGGATGAGGACACAGACCATTAAGTTTAAACAAAGAACAGCAATATTTGTCAATGGAAGCTGTAAAGAGAAGAAAGCATAGCAACAAATTATGTCTATATTATGTGGTTTCAAGGATTCCTTATGCACCCAGAAGTCCTGATGCTGCTGCTTCTGCTTGCCTTGAAGACCTTCAGCTGTAGAACCTTTTTTTGAAACCAGTGAACTTTGAAGTCTATAAAACCAGAAATGCACATCTATTTGTGTGATAGGACCTCCCTGAATGCTACAGCTGGATGCCATGTGGAGAATGCTTAGCTGAACAAGGAAACATTTCAAATACTGAGGAGGAGGTAAATATTCTCTATCACTTTATCCTGAAGGGCTTTTTCCCTTGGTCTATTGGAATTGCCCATTTTAAACTATAGGAGCCTGGACAATTAGCAAAAAACGAAATAAACTTATCCACTTTCATCTTTCCATTCATTGGAACCTGCCAGGCTGTGCCAGTGAATGGTTCAGCCCCACAGAGTATTTCAGATTCCTCAGTGCAGGAAAACCAGTGAGCTTTTCAGTGTTTCTTAAATGTTAAAAATAGTGGTCACACTGATGGGGGTTCCTGTTGTGAATTAGCCAGCATCCCTATTTTATAGCCTGGCACTAAGGATTGCAATATCGTATTTCTCAGATTATTACAAGTGCAGTTGTGAGGTGATGAGAGAATAGCAGAGGTCAAGGGTGGAAGCTAGATTATAGTTCTGTTGGAGGAAGAGCTCAGTTGCAGAGTGCCATAATCACGCAATCTTCTGTAGCTGAATTGTGCTCAGGGATTGTGCCTTGAGGATGAATATTTGAAATAAGGGGACTTGGGTTTCCGATACCCATTTTAATCTATTATCAGTGCTTACTACATGTTGATTTTCTTAATTGTGACAATTTCCCAGGCCACGACTTGACTCTCAAGTCACTCTGATTGATATGATCTTGGTAATTGTAAAAGGGCAAACTTAAAGTTTGAAGACACCGAGAGATACCTGTTTCTCATGTTTGCTGTATTTGGTTTTGTATTAACTGTTCCAAAGTAATCTCTTCTCCCCTGTACCTAATAAAGTGAGTGAATTACTTAACACTGAAAACACTGCATGAAAGTATGAATGGGTACACAATAGGAACATTATTCTTATTTTACATGTACTGGTCTGTATTCTGCTTATTGCACAAGGGCAAAGCCACAGTAAGGGACAGCAGAGTCCTGTGGACAGCATGGAAGGCAGAATAGACTCCCAAAGCCTGACTCCTGTCTCAACACCATTTTTACCTCTTATGTTTTAATTTACTGAATTATATCTATTATGAAGTGTACATGATGAAAAATACAGTAATTTGCTGGTACAAAGCCAGTGTAATGTGGCTTCAAGGAGCACACAGAGAAGGGAAAAAAGCCTAAATATATTTATGATGAAAGTGCTGCTAGAGGGAACCCATATAGTTCCCTGATTAGAGTGGTAAAATTGCCATTGGTAAATGAAACACGGAGAAATGGTTCTTTTAATAATTCTTTACCATTTTACTGTTCTTCCTGCTGCGACTGCTAAATGCTTTACTGGCCTGAATGACATTAACATAATCCCCTCCTTGAAATATGAGAGCTATTAGGATAATGTTCACCCTTATTTCTATTATTGGGGGGAAAAAAGCTACATGAGTACCAAAACTGATTATTATTTGTGCATTGGGAGATTAGTCCCAAAAGGCACACAGGAGTGTGAAAAATCTGAGATAATTGTCATTTATACGTTATTTTCATAGGGTTGGATTTCAGCTATTTGTGCAAACCCCAAGAATCTCAGTGGGGAAGGACTTGCTTGAATACATGGTTTTAATGTTTCCAATATATACCCATTTAAGTTCTAATGTAGTAGGCTTTGGTGTAAATATGTGATTATAATTGAAAAATGTGATTTTACCGAGAAGGAAGCTGGGTTTTTTCATCAGTGGGCTGGGCTGAATGCAGAGCTTGGAGTTATGGTGTGGTAAATCCTTGGGGCAGAATGGGTTTAAATTACAGATTTTCTCTACACATTCCTCTGCCCGTACCTGGAAACAGGACTGTGTCCTCCTTCCCAGTCCTCCGTCATTTTCTCCCTCCACTTATTCCCTGTTTCTACCATCAGGCTGAGGGTGAGGGTGGAGAGCAGGAGCAGCTCTGGAGCTGGGTTATGAAGGAGTTTCCCACTAGGTGGTAGTGGAGAGAACCGTGTCACACATGGTCAGTGCACGTTTTAATTCGGTTTATAAAGGGGAATCCCACAAGGATCTTACAAGCAAATAGCCTAATGTAGCTCCTAGCTATGCAGTCAGAATCTCTTGATTTTTTAGGTTTTTTGCCTTCCTTTTCTGCTCATTTCCATGCTATTTGTTCCTTCCTAAACAAAGCAGGGTTGACAACTATACCTGTCATGTCCTTTGCTGAAAGGTGAAGTTTCTACATGGATCTTCTCTGGTTCTTTCCACCTCCATTACAGCAGAATCAAGACATGGCTAGCTAAATGTCATCTGCTGACATTTAAACAACTTGGAGGTGAAGACTCTTTGTAGCCAGTACTTTCATCTGGTTTTTCTCTACCACGCTTGCCTCTGGGAGCTGCCCTTCCAAATATAAAAATAATTTTAAAAATGGTTTTGTTTGCTGCTAGTTCTGAAATACCTTGACAGGTCTAAGTAAAGCATCAGTCTACTTCAAAGGTTCCAGGCAGAGCAGGTATTTTGGGAGGACTTTGTAATGTCAGAGTAAACTGTCACTGAAATTCAGACTAAAGCTCTCTTGTAGGTCCAAAGAAAGACTGTGCAAAAGATACACTGAGAAAATTGTCTGAGGAATGCAAGCAGTGCTCCAGTTTGCAGTGAGAGCAGGTGCTGGGTCTGCAAGGAGGAATAAATTTCTCCCGTGAATTCATCCCACCGCTATCCTGTAATGATAGAGCAAGCTTGCAAAATCATTTAATAGTCTAGTCACAAAGCCTGAGATGCTGGAAAGAAATGATACTTTAATTGCTCATCAGCTATAAATCATTTGTGCCAAATTAATGTGCTGGAAATTTTGCAAGACTGAGAAACTGGAAGCTATTTCAATATGAACACGAAGCAAGGATATTGTTTCATAGATACCAATATCAGTTTTACATCCTATTCTCAGCAAAAAAAAAAAAAATTAGGAAAGGCTCTTTAGTATCAAGACAAGGCTGAAGCCCTGATTTATCTTTCCCTGCATTGATTTAAAAGGACTGAGAGGTTCTTTTTTCTTCTTACATTTACTCTGTTATAATCAATGAAAAGGGAGCACAAACAGGCATTCCAGACGCTCAGGTTTGCACCACAGTAGAGTGAGGATTCCAAATTATTTGTTCATCATCTAAGTCTTTCTGCTGTGCTGAAGAGAACAAAAGCAAGGAACTTACCCATTGTGCAAATCCTCCCCAGAGCCTGAGGGGTTTTTAGGCAGGGGATATGTGTGTGGGAACACCAGAGCTCCCCCAGACCCAGTGACTGGGCTGTGGAGCCCACAGCTCCAGTTCTGAGCATGACTCCTCCTTCTCCGTGCCCCACATGTACCAAAGCTCCCCGATCTACGGAGACGGGCACAGGGACTGTGCACGGGTGCAAGCCGAGGGCACAGACCAAACAGGGGAGGAAGTTTTTCCAGGTACTCCAGCCTGAACTGGATGGGAGGAAAGTTTAGCAATCCTCACCCTCTCATCCTTCCAGCACGCCCAGCTGCCAGGACTGACCCCAGCAGGGATCCCATGACCCAGTCAGTCACGGTACTTGGAGCATTTCCACCTCATGGCTGATAAATCCGATTCTCAACCAGATGTCAGTAAGTGGGTAAAGTGCTGATTATGTCGGGAGCTCTAAGGTCACTCCTGTCCACAAGGCCAAAGGGCTGTGAAAATCACCGAGGATTTGGACGCTGAAGTGACACAACCCAAATCACTTGTTTTGAAAGCATAAAGATACAGGGGGAGCAACCCTCAGACTCCAGCACCATCTTAATAAAAGCATTGTTTAACTGGAGCACAGGAATCCTGGCCGTTCCCTCCAGCACGACCAAGTAAACCTGGGTTGCACATGCAGCATCTGCCTCCTGCAGCTCCCCAAAACTTCAGGTGGCTGCAAGACTTTGCAGTTCCCTCAGTACTGACACAGGAGCCGAGCTAGCAGGGGTGAACTGATCTGCCCAGGATTACACAGCAGCTGGTGACAGCACAAAGATGAACAGAGATGTTCCTTACTTTTAATCCTCTGTCATGACCGCACAGCAGCCCAAGGTTTTTCCATTTAAGAGAATAAATGAGATGGACAGCATGAAAGTAATTTATTCAATCCACTAATAGAAACAAACTAAAGTGGGCTCCAGATTTCAGAGGCATCTGGCATCCCCGTAGATGCAACGAGAATATCCCAATGTCCCACTATTTTTTGGAAGATTTTAACGAAATTCTATTGAGGCACAGAATTTCTTCATACTTGTTTTTAAAACAAATACCTATTTTTACCAGCCCCAGGCACTCGTTCTTCTATTTATATCTGATGCAGTTACGTCACCTCTAACTGTATGTTCAAAGTGGCTGTTCTCCCTCCCACACCGAAAGGGACAATGAGCAGGAATGCACAGCTGGACTGGAACAATTGATCCAAGCTCTGCAAAGCCCCACTTGCACAAAATTGCTGCAAGTGAACTCCCAGGAGGAAAGGATTACTCACGTGAGCAAACCGCGAAAAAGCACTAGTTCTGCATTTGGCAGAAACACAACGAAGGGCTGAGGTTTGGCAGCAGAAACCAGGGAGGAGAGAGACAAGACCAGTGTCAACGCAGCAGTTTCTCTGCCTGAGACTTGCACAGGTTTAATACAGGGCTAGCGATAAAATGAAGCACACGATTTTTATTTGGTCAAAGTATCTGGAATGTTATTTTCCTTCCTTAAAAAGAAACGCTTCGAGCACTTGATCCTGTTGATTTTACTTGGTTTCAAAGACCACAAATTCAAAAATACAGCACTCTCCAGAAACACCAGCGCATTTGGTGAATTAAACACCGGAGTTACGAGTTATTTTACCCGAACGGTGCATTTACCACGCAGCCCTCGCTCGGAGGAGCCCCGCGCCGCAGCGGCGCCGCAAACTCCGGGCAAGCCAGCGG
>VZTF01000167.1:936689-1010401 GCA_013397755.1 Cnemophilus loriae
GGTGTGGCTGTCACCCCCTGTCCCGGAGGGCTCCGTGTGAGCTGATCTCTGCACGGCCGGCGCTGCGGTCCGCCGGGCCTGGGAAGGGACAGGACCTCGTTCGCGGCTGCGAGGCTGCAGGTCACCTCTGCCTAAAGGGAGATTTCTGCCAGCGCAGGCTGGTAAGTCGGTGGCGTGTGTGTGTGTGTGTTTTCACCTGGTGACAATAGGCTTGGTCTGTGTACAGGAAATAGAACGACGAGGGAGAGACCAGTTCCTGTGGAAAGACATGAAGTGTATAGCAAATGAGAGGGCATTTTTTTCTGTGTCCTGACGCTGTCTCCGGCCTAGCTGGCCGTGGATCAAAGAGACGGGGTGCAGTTTCTTCCTCTGAATCTGGGGGTTTTGTACTGCTGTGGATCACAGCGAAAATACCTCAAATAATTTACCTGTGCATCATCTCTATGGACCTGACCACTGCAGCAATGTATTGTGATATCCTCCCTGCATTTTAAATCCAGTGATGTCATCCAGAATTGTTTCTTAGATTTTTTGAACAAAGGTACTTGTTTTGAAGTAAGTCACTTACTTAAAAAGGAGTTAAATCTTAGTTTTTGACCTTGGTGTGTGTTGAATGTGGAGAAGGGCTTGAATATGCAACAAATATCCTTATTCTGAATGGTCCCATTACTTTTCACAACTTGGAACCCAGTGGGGATTTCTGTTCGGCCCACATGTTGAGACTTTGGCAGCCACTTCTTCCTTCTCCTGTCTCTTCTCTGTCAAGAACCAGTATTTGTATGGGTCTTCTGTTTTTTAGATGTTCTTACTTTGATTCACAAGCTCAGGTCAGGCAGTGGTCTGTTCTGCTTTAAAACAGCAGTGAAAAGACAACTCTTTTGACTTAAAAGATTCACATATTGACACAGTAAATGAATATTGGTACAGATTTAGGCAGTTTCATGTAGTTCAGCTAAATGTGTCTCAGTGTGTTTTAATTGCAGAATGAAATTATAAATTCATAAACTCTGAGATTTGTCAGCTTTCTTGAAAGAAGTAAAGGAAACAAAATATCAGTTATACATTATTTTGATCTTAACTCCTTTGCTTTTTTAAATGAGTGTCTTTGCCATAGTAATGGTCTAAAGGGAGGATTTTTGACAGAGGCTGGGAGAAGGATTTGCTTTTCTGTAAGTTGCATGTTTTAGGGGAATGAAATTGGGATTTAAGATATTCACTGTGTGCTAGGTGGATCTCAAGAGTGGCAGTTCTTTCTTACAGTACTGAGGTTGTAGCAGAATGAGGACGTGATGCTTATGTCTTAAAACACTGTAATTTTGTGTCTCTGTTCGCTGTGGTGTCCTCATGGATCTGAGGTTTCCATCACTTTGCATTTTTACCTGTAATCAGCCTTGCCTGGGAGCTGTGGGAGCAGTGGACAGAGCAAACATCCAGTTTCAGTCATGCTCTCTTCTCTGTGGATATTTCATTACTTACACTTCTAACAACAGTCTTGCCTCGGTTTATGTGCGGTTGTGGTAATGCAGCTCAGCATAAAATTGGCCAGTGCTTTAGCACTTTCAGGAAAAATGTGCGTTTTGTCACCTGAGGAGCCTGGTGCTCATGTGCAGCAGAGTTGTGCCCAGGAGCTGGTGCAGGAGTTCAGTTTGGAAGTTGGCTGATCCCATCCTGTCCATTTGCCAGACCTGGTCCCTTCTCTGTGTTGCTAAGGCAGCTTTCCAAGAACAGGTGTGTTCTGAGGTGTAGTGTCCAGCTGCTGTACACATACCTGATTTCACATCTGAAAATTCATGATTGGCATTAAGAAAAGTCCTTTCACACCCCTGTCTCTGCATGGATGTGGATTGGTACCCAGCTGCAGTAGCACTTCCCTTTTGTCCAGGTGCATAAGGCTTGATTAGATCTCTTTGTCCATAACTGTCTGCACGCGTTGTTGAACCACTGTAGCTTCATAAGGTATGACAAAGGCTTATTGTGGGTTTGATTTTTTTAAAGAAAAGTCTCAGTTGTGTTAAAAATACCTTGAAAAAAGGTGCTTGCCACCTGTGATTAGTGCACATGAGCATTGGCAAACACATCAAATAGGGCTCATTTCAGCGACTGACAGTCTTGTTAGTGATGTTCTTTTGAAGAGATGAGAACTAATTCTCATATTGCTGTATTTATTGTTTTGTAAATATGAATCTGAGATTTTGAGGTAGGTTTATATATTTCTTTGAATTTCCAAGTGAACTGAATGCAATTACTTTCTTTTATTAAGATCCTATGAGAAGGAGAGACTTACGCTTTTTCCCCATCTCTTTCATAGTTTTAAATACATGAGTTATCTTTTGACACTGTTCTTGTAAGGCATTTCTTCTGACAACTTCTTTTTTTCTTCAGTAATACCCACACCTATAACCATATGTACCTTTATTTCACTCTTTTTTAGTGCCTTAAGTAGTCTTGCTGAGCCAGTATTTCGGATAGAGGTGTCCTATCCTGAAAGGAGGCTCTGCTGAGACTTTTGCTGGTGAGAAAGAATACTGTCATCCTGGAAAAACTAATTTTGATGTGAAATGTGGGATAAGTGCCAGATGGAAATACTCTTTCAAAGAATATGGACTTTTTAAAAAGAAAGGGTGTTGGAATCAAATGCTTGTCAGTAGTGAGTAGAGAAACTTTCTTTGTCGAGTTCCTGCAGTATTAGAAGGAAAGGAGAGCTGTGTATGATACTGCTGCATGGCAAGGTTGCTCATGATTTTGTGGATTAAATAAGAGCTAAAATTAGTTTTCTGCAAGTGGAATAGAATGGGAGAGGAAAGAGGTTGTTGAATACCCATTTTCCCCTTGCTTCCTGTCTGTGCTTCAGCAAGGAAATGGAACTGGGTAGTGACAAGAGTTTCTACTGCAGCAGAGGAGGGAATAAATATGGGCAGAGCAATACATATGCGTGTGTGTGTGTGTGTGTGTGTAAGATATTAGGAAATATCAAGAAATTTGTCTTCAGGCACCAAGCTGCTGGAAGCATGACAGCAGATGAGTATGGAAGCAGCAGGACCTAGATCATTACTTTGTGAAATACTTGGTCTTTCCTTAATTTCCAGCATTTTGTGGTGAAATTTTTGTGCTGGAGCCTGTTGAGAAGGCACAGCACCATTCGTATCGTGTTTATCTTCAGTTGGTAGGTGTTCAGTGTTTTTCAAGGCCTGATGTAACACCCCCTCCCTTTTTACTGTTGCCCAGTCTGGCAATAGAGATTGCTTTGTTCTTTTTTGCCCTTTGAATACACAAAAGATTTTCATGGCTTCCTTCATTTGTGAAGAGCGAAGAAGGGGATTTCTACACCAAAACCGAATGTATTTCTAATATTTCCTTTCCGAGGGTGTTGTATAAGAGCAATATGGACTGCCATGCGTGCGTGCCCTCTCAGGGTGGTGATCAGGAGACAGACTGGGAGGGCAAGCTAAGAACAAAAAAAGAAGGCACTGTATTGAGTCACTAATCCTAAAAACATCTGAACTCTCTCTTAAATGTTATAGTCAGTGGGATGATTCTTGTATTAGCCATCAAATGTTTCATGAGTGAAATGGTGATATATTTAGAAGCTTCTCTTCATAATGCAAAGGGTGTGGAAATTAAATCTAATGATGTGTCAGAGTAATCAATAAAACTACTGGGTTTTGGAATAAGTGTAAATGTACAGTGCTGTCTTTGCTCCTGGGAGAATTCAAATTGGTTGGTGTTAGAAGTCTTCCTAGATTCAGAGGTCTGAGAATTTGCTTTGATTGCAATTAAGCATTTAACATGCTGCTGCCATGAATTAAAATGCAGTTTCTTCAAGAAGACTCAGGTGGTGCTTTCAAGTCTTAGTTGACTGGATTAGATGTGTATGTGGGAGGGCAGGGAGTAAGAGGAGCTACAGCTTGTTGACAGAACTTGTCAAGTACTAGTAAAATAATTTTTTGCATTCAAGATTTTTTACTTGTTTGCTCGGTTTAGGTTGGGAGACCTTAACTGACTAATTGAGATGTTTTGAGGATGGGAGGCAGTTTACAACAGAAAACAAATAATTCACCTGAATTTTTAAAATATTGCACTTGATAGGCAACAGATTGCAAAGCACATAGATGAAATTCTGTTGTGCTGCTGTCAAAAATATGTCATGAAATCCTGGCGTGCAAACGTGGAGTTTGGCCCTTAATCTTACATTTTTCAGGAACTAAAATTACCGGCCACATTCCATTTTAAGGATTGTTAGGAGCCTCCTGAGAACAAGCATGTCATTGTATGAATGCGCGTATCTGGCGTGAGAAGAGTGACTTAAACCTCGGTGAATTTGAGAATATCAGGTTTGTAGTTCATATGTTTGTCTTTCAGGACCAGTCTCCCTTCACTTGTTTGTTACCCTCCCTGGGGCTTTTGCTATCTCAGGCTGTGTGTTATGTAGACAGGGGCACTGTCTACAGCACTGGGCTGAAAGACAAATAAAGAGAGTTTGGGATTAGTAGAAGTTTACAGTTACTTGGATGTACATGTGTGTAGTGACTGATTAGCACAAGGGACAAAATCCTCCTGTCAGTGTTTACTAATTGTAAGGCTGTCTTTACTAATATATTAATAATTCTTGAAGAAGAAACTTAAAGTGAAGAACATAAATCTCTTGGTGCTGGTGTGCAGTACCTCTTTTAATTAAGATTTCTGTCAGTTCTGCATTTAACCTTTTCAGGGGACCGCGGTAATAGAAGTTAATGGTTCCTTTAGTTTTACCCAGCAACTGGAGATCTTGGCTAGGATGTAGGAGATCAGTTCCATCCCCCAGGGTTTCTGGCCTTGCATCTCTCACCTTCCAGGGGAGTGTTCTCATCACCAAACTATGTGTTATTCAGGGGTTGAGCTTTGTGTGTCCACTTAAATCTGTTTCACTTCATATAGAATACTGTAAATATTTGCTGGGCCAGGAGGCACGCATGCCTCTCTGCCTGGGATTGGCAAGGACCTGGATTCCACTTCCTGCCTTGATAAAAACCTGCTTTGGAAGACTGAAGGGTCTATAGTTTGTGGGGGTAGTTCAGGCTTCACTAGGGATGAAAGGTTGAATTTCCACAAACAGAAGATGACCTGAATATGATTTCCTTTGTCGCAGGTAAGTGAGTGCTTAGGTGTGTGGATCCAATATGAATACTTGTTCTTGAGCTTTGTGTGAGGTTTGATGGACCTGAGAGCATCTCTTTCTTCTGCTGAAGCGTAGGATCCAATAAATTGCTTGTTTTGTGCGCTGTGGGATTTTGGTATGAGTTAAGCAACCTGATGCTGTTGGGATTTGAGGAATTTTGTGGGGACCACCAGACTAATTAAGTGAGGATATTGAGTTATTTTGAGATAAGTTGCGTTTTGGTGAATACCACCATTTTTAATACTAGATTCAGTTGCTGAAAACTCAATCATTTGTCACTGAAACACAATGCCAAAAAATGGGTACTTAGGAAAACTTCCTACAAAAAGTGCTTTGAAAAATGTGTCATGCTTTTTAAAATGCAGTGATTTTTATTTCCTAAAATTTGAAAGATGAGCAGAGCAGGCTCTGGTTTTTTTAAGTATCTCAGCTATTTTATTTCATTATTTTGATAATGTGATGTGTCAATGTCTGTGGCATAGGTGCCATTGTCTTTATTGCCCTTTGACATTTTATGATGACTCTAAGCATTGTAATATACTCTGAAAGCAAATAATTGTCACAAGTTGTTTAGTCAAGACAGTCTAATTTGATTCTGGTGACATACGAGGAAAGTTTCCACAAAGAACCAAGGGTGAAATTGGTAGGAAAAAAAATGATGCACGTTTTCTTTTTGGTGCTACATTGCTTCGGTGTCAGTGATTAGGATTAAAATTTGCAGCGAGTCAGCCGGTGATGGGCGTTGCGTGGAGCGAAGCACAAGCTGGTGTGCGGCTGGCCGGGATCCAGGCAGTCAGACCGACTGTGAAAGGTGATGATTTAATAAGATTAATGGAGCATATGTGTCGTTGCAACACTTGCTGATCGCCTTTCTCTTTAATTCTTCCAAGGATGCTTGTGTTGATGATCTCTTCTTCTAAATCTTTTGGTGTCTGTGCCTGAAATACTCTGATCTGCCACAGCAGGGTTCTCCCCTCGTGTGCTTCCCGAGAGAAGCTCAGCTCTCACGATACATTAAGTGTCTCTCTGTCCGCTGGAACCACCATGATGACATTATCCCAGAGCTCATTAATTGTGTAGCTATGTTGCTGTCATCTTCATTATTAGATTCTGTTGAGCATTTCTTTTTGGGGCCAGACCTACGCCTCAGGTCTCAGATTCCCTTGGATAGCCTCCATATCTGTGTGTCACGTTAAGTGGTACGGTATAGACAGGGCTGTCAGACAGCCGGAATGTTCTGCTGGCTTTTTGGAGGGATACTGTGTAACTGATAACTAACCAAGTAAACTAGAACATTGTTAATATCCTACAGCAACAAGGGTTCAAAATAATAAATGTATGAAGTAAGCATGTCCTTATACTCGAGCAAGGACAGGGTTTAAGGCTGAAGTGACTTTTTTTTTCAGGATGTCAGAAAGGAGGTTCTTTAAAACCATCACAGCCAGTGTCATGAAGCAGGGGAGAATGCACTAAGGTGATTCTCCACTGCACAGTTTTATGTTTAAGATTCCTCCTTTATTACTGAAGTTGACAATGTAGAAGTCGGAGGCATAAAGTCGTATCTCAGAGTTTATGTATGGTAACATTTTCCCTGACCAGTGGAATCTGAAGGGAAAATTACACTGTTTGACTCATTTTTTTTCCTACTGCGACTCTCAGGTTTGGATGTTCTTCCTTTACTTGCTGTAGCTAGTTCATAGACTTTTGACCCAAAAAATTATTTTCCCATGCAGGCGGGCATGTAGCCAAAGACTGAAATGACTCTCTTCCATTTTTATGCCACAGCCTCATTCCTGCAGGCGCCTCCAGAGCAGAGGTTGTGTGGGGAGACGCAGGGAGTTCCACCCTCTGTTCATACACAATCTTTAACTTTAGCCATGAGTTGGCAAGCTTACCTGCAGAAGTAGGCTCAAATCTAGATTATTCTTCAGTTCATCTAAAAGGAAAAAGTATTTCTGTGCAGCATTAACTACCGGCTGTTAAAGCTAAGCATCCTTCAGTCCTCTTTAGTTGTACCCAGTCAGTGCCTCTGCTTGCTGATTTTGAAAGTCCAGATTTCCTTCTTCATTCCTATGGACTCTGCTGGTTTTTGGACAGAAGTATCTTTAAAAAGTCCTTTTGTTCATGTGGTAATTAGCCAGAAGATAACTTGTAGTAAATCTGCAATGATACAT
Source organism: Cnemophilus loriae (assembly GCA_013397755.1). Classification (NCBI taxonomy): domain Eukaryota; kingdom Metazoa; phylum Chordata; class Aves; order Passeriformes; family Corvidae; genus Cnemophilus; species Cnemophilus loriae. The sequence goes on from VZTF01000167.1 coordinate 944,019, forward strand.
AATTTTAAGTCTATTTCAAAGTATTTCAGAAGTTTGGAGATCAGCAGAAATGTTAAGAATTGATAGTGTTTCACTGAATTACAGAAGTCTGGGAGCTCTGCTTACACCATTTTCCCATGACAGTAGTACTGCAAATAGCAGCTTCATGTTAGAATAGCAAAAGCTTGTCCATATGGATTCATGGTGCAGTGTGGTTTCAGGTGGTACAAAAAAAATCAAATGATCTCAGCATGTAAATTTGATGCACGTTTCTCTACAGCACAGACAGTTTTGCGGAGGAGTTCTCTACATGGGTTAAGCTAGTAGCAAGTGTATATCCTCAGGATTTATTTTAATTTCAGTCATTACTGGAATAATAAGCCCAGCTGACTCCGTTTGAGATAGCACAGCTTGGACAAGAACCAGCATTACAAAATGTTTGAGCTCTGCGGTAGCGCAATTAGCAGGACAGAGGTGAACACAGCAGCTGAATTATGGCTCTACTCAGTCTTAGTTCTGGTGTCTGTGGCTCCTGGCCATCTAACATCCCTTCTCTGGTCAGATAGATAGCACAGGTTTAAAACTTGATTTAAATTTATCTGGAAACTTCAGTAGTGCCTAGAAATTCAACAGCGAATTCTGAGTAATTATTGTAGTTAGTATCAGCCAGCTGTTGGTACAGATATATTGGATATATAAGACTGAAGCTCAATGGTGAGTTGTTATACGAAGAAGTGGTTTTACTGGTGCCACTTTCAGGTTACAGTTGTGATTTACCTCACCATCATCTCTGTCAGACCCATTTAGCAAGATAAAATAGGTGTAGCGTGCCTTTGACTTATTTAGTGAATGGGAAGTCCGTTCTCTAGGTCACTGTTAGCTAAAGGTGAGGTAGGTGAAATAGCAGGAGTCAAAGGAGCAAGCAGAGCTGGATTAGATGGATTTCTGTAACCTGTGTTGCAGACTGGTGAGGTGAGCTGCGTCTGTGTCTTGCTTTCTAGGTTTGATGGCGCAAGGTCATTCTGGTCCTTTTTAGAAGTTCAGATTGATGGGCTGTGTGCTGGAGGAAAGATTATCTGCTCCCTGAACTCTCCTTGAGGTGGCTCATCCTGTACCTTCATTTGAATAGCTGCTCCGAGAAGTTACCACAAAGGGCTAAGAGCTCTCATGGGGAACATTATGATCTCTGCAGGGTTTTGAAGATGAAGAGTAGAATCTAATTAAGCTTTATGTTGAAAATAGTTTAAAGAGTGCTTTTTTCCCCTCAAGAAAAAGGAAACTTTAAAGATAAATAGTGAAGAGCTGAACTTTTTTTTTCCTTTAATTTTCTGCTAAGTTGATTACTTCTAAAGCAGATGCAGCTGTAAGCAGTTACAGATGGTAGAGAACAGAAAGAACCTCTTTATCATACTTAAGTGCCTTAGAAGAACCCCAGTGTTAGTATTCAGCTAGTTATCTTTCTGTTTATTTTTAAAATTTTTGCAGATAGAACATAAAAAAAACAAGCTACCTTAAAGCTAAATCGAAAGATGAAAAGAGTCTGCTATAAACCAGAAATATTTCTCTGCAGGGGGCATTACTGGAAAAAGTTTCATAAGATTTCCGAAACACCCTCTTTAAAGAATGTTCCTACTTTTTGTTGTTGTCGCAAGAAAAGCTTCTTAGCTATTTGGGCAAGAGTTTGTTGAAAGCAGTCTCTGTCTGTTCTGCTACCTGTTTTCCGCACCTGGAACTGACTCAGCTGCCTTAACCTAGGCACTTGGGTGTGTGAATGTTCTGTGCTTCTGCACGCAGGTTGAGGCAGCCATCAGGCCCTGGCCAGTCGAGCTCAGGACAACTCAAGACCCTTTTTTTTTGTTTGCCTCTCAGTAGGAGGTGGCAAAAGCAGGGTGCCTGTTTTGATGGTCAGTATTTTGTATTTTCATGCTAGCTGAATCCCCTCCTGACTTGGTGCAGTTGTGAATAGTCACGTTCATTACAGAATCTCACCAGCCATCATCTGACAGCATGAATTTGTCTTAATACAGGGCCAGCATGATGAAAGCTGCTTGAATCTGGCCAGACAGACTGGCTACTCTTTAGCTTTGACTCACACAGGAGTGTACCTTTACCACTGTCACTGAAGATTCGTAGTTGGGTGCTGATGGTGTTAACTCATTCTTCTGTGGAATGCTGATAAAATAGTGTTTCATTCTACCCAGGGACGTGGTGATAAAAGTATCTAATCCTGTACTGTGTGGGTAAATCAACTCGTCAGTAGCACTCAGAGCTTCTCTTTCTGACAAGGTCGTACTGGTCAATTTGACTTCGGTTCGGGCTTGTTGATTGTGAGGCCTGATTGTTAAATGTTTTGATTAAACTGTTAGTTTTTAGATTTATTTTTTTATCCGACTTCTGAATACGTTGCTAAAAAGCATTTGGATTTCTAAGCGCGTAATCAATAAATACTAGTCTAAATGTCAGAGGTATGAGGTGTGGTTTTGGTTTGTTTTTTTAAGTCAACAGTAGAGTCAATATAGGTGAGAAAACATCTTGTTTTCTGATTTCTGTGATGAGAACAACCAACCTCTTTCGTACTAGAGAGCCCACTACGTCTCGATAACTTAAAAAAATTATTAGTATCACAGTATTCTGCATATTTGTAACTTAAGTACAAGAATTGCTGTGGAAAGGAAACCTTCAAATAAGATTTTTTTTTTTAATATAGGGATGGAAGGATGTGTTTTGTCTAGGAAGCAATGTAGTGCTCAGATCAACATCCTCCGTACATGAGGAGACTCTCTAATGTCTTTGTGCACTAAGTCTTGGGTGAGTGTTCTTCCATCAGTTAGGCCAGCTGCATTTTTGAACCTGTGTAATCTACAAAGAGATGATCCCTAGTTTAGGTAAAAGATAGAGACCCTGAGGTCTTTGCTGTGGCATCTTCCTGGGACCTGTTCTGGGGGTTAACCCAGTAGTGGCTGCATGTATGTATAGGTACGTGTTAACCTTTTCTGTCACGTTCATTGCCAAAACCACCTGTATCTCACAGATAAACCAGCTGCATGGTTCTAGTACATGTATTCCTGCTCTTTCTTGCTCTGAACCACTGTTTTTGCTTCAGTTGTTGCGTTTGCTTTGTGAGGAGGCAGTGGCTTAGCAAGGAGATGGGATTTGCAGCACAATCTGCTATCAGAGTTCTGCTCTGCATGACCAGCTCTGTCACTTACAAAAGAAATGTTACGAGTGTGAATAAACCCTTCTTCTATTAGTCCTTCCCTGCAGTGAGTATTGTACTCCAGATAGTTAGAACAAGGTTAGATGGAAGAATTTCTCTACTGCTGGTGTGTCGAGAGTGACCAAGTGGGCACAGACTTTGTGGGGGTCTGGGACAGGTTGGTCTCCTGGAGTGCAGCTTTGATTAGAACCCTGGGATGCCTGTGCGAGATGATGGGCAGGGCTGGAGTGAGAGCCTGGGGATAAAGGATGGAGCTGGACACAAGGTAAAGAAGTTAAGCAGGAATTTGCGCAGACTGTCTTCAGGTAATACTTTGAGAGCAAGTTAGGCCACTCAAGTATCGTCTGTGTGTCTTGAGTGAAACTGTACACATCAGAGAGGATCAACTTAATCTGCTGGTTTTGGCTTTGGGATGAGCGCAAGTGACCAAATCTGGTGTCAGGCAGTGCTATTCCTGTGTGCTTGCTAGGAAATGTGCTGTACTTTTTGTGTGTGTTCTTCTCTGTTGCTTCAGATGGAGATGCATACCTTGGTCTGAACTTTTTTGGCTTAGTCTGTTACCCGCCTCTCTGCATCCCATAAGAAGTCAGATTACAGATTTAGTAAGATTTGTTGTCATAAATATTGAAGTAGTCACTTTGCACAGTGTCTTGTTCCCTGTCCAAGCGAAGCTGCCAAAACTATCACACATTTGTCTTACAGAGCATTACAATAAGATTTTCAAGGTGAAGGCGTTCATGAGGGCCTCAGAGGTGACACAGCTGGTCCTGTCTCTGGTGCTGGGTTATCTGCGCTGTTCGGCCGAGGCGGTGGCAGCTCTTGGAGCAGCGAGTTCAGGTCACACCTTGGCAGGTGTCAGACGGGCTGAGCGCTGGGGCCGTGCAGAGGCTGTGCTTGTCTGGCTGGGCTGAGGGACGGTCTGAGCACAGCATTGCTGTGGGGCTCTTGGCAGAGTAGTGCAGGCCGATAGGAATTGCCCTGTATATCCTGAGAGTTCTCCCTTTCTGCCACATAATAATCTGTTTTCTTTTGTCCTTGTTGTTTTTTGACTGCTTGCTGGCACCATGACAACCATAATATTCTGTGTATGATGGAGCATTGACAATAAATATGCCTGGGATGATGCACCTGCCTCGGCTGCACTTGAGATGAACTTAGCCCTGGATCTGCAGCACATTGTGACTCTTGGGTAATGTGGCTGCAAGAGGACCAAGAGGAGAAGGGGGGAGTTGGAGCAATTAGTTGTACAGAGTTTTTATCTTGAACAACCTTATTCAGAAAAGTGCCACTTCTGGACTTGGATGGCTGACAGTGTCTGGGATGAGGCTGAATTGCGTTAATAGAAGACAGACTATGTTTCCTTATGTTAAAGACTCAATTGTCTGGAAGCTGGTTGAAATGACTTACTGCTCCAGTTCTGGAGGGCACTAATACAGTTTCCTTTCATTAGGGTAAAGTGTGAAAATTTGTTATCTCTTGTTACTAAGAGTAACCTTTATTTTGCTGATTGTAGTTCAACTATTGGAAGATTTTTGTAATGGAATTTTTCAGTGCTGTTGGGAAGCTGGCTGCTGAATGTCCTGTATCTTGGTACTGCATAGGAAATGGATAGCTTCGGATGAGCAGGATTCTAGAACTCCATGACAATCTATTTATAGTGTCTATATGACTAATTTGGAAAGGCTGCAGTGCTATAGTCTTTCCGAATTTGTTGAAGTGAGATAACAGAATCTCCTGACCCCTCTGGACACTGAATAATGCCCCAAATCATCCAAAGAGATCCAACTTATACTTCATTTCTGTGGCTGTTAGTTCTTTTGCTGGCAGTTTGTACAGAGAGAGGAACAAAGGAAATAATTTAAAAATAGTTGTAGGAATGATGTGAATTCACAGATCTTAGCTAGTGTGGCACCTTATGAGGGGAGTGATGTCCTACAGTTTTTCTGTGCAAGCTATTCATCACTGTAAAATGAAGCAAGTATTTAGGTTTTGTTACAGTTGTACACATCTGAGGACAGTAACTCTGCAAAATGCCCAACTAATAGAAATTCGTAGTGCTCTTATTTTGGAAACAAAGGTTGCTTTGACTAGTAGATGTTTTGTAACTAAAAGTGTCTTGGGTGTATATGTTGAGATATTTTTAGTAATCAATGCTGAGTGGATGTTTTCTTGATGATGGGGGAGGTCTTCAGTTAAATTTTTAGAATGTTGTAACTAGGCCTTTTTTTGCTTTTTTAAAAAAATCTTACTGAACTTAAGGATATGCCACCCACCCGTTTCTGATACAAGACAAGTGGGCTAAGACCAAATGGTGATAAAAATCCTGCACAACTCTACTGCCATTTGCAATTTTCTTCACAGAAGTAATTTTCTTTCAAGTTGCTTTGTAAGATTTAAATGCATCAGAACTTGCCATTGATTTTGCAATTAGGGAATTGGCCAAACTGAGTTGGGTTCCATTCTTTCCAAGAGGAAAGATCTCATGAATGTGGAGGTGTGCTGGGTAAGGCTGAAGGAAGGTGTTGTGTTTCTGTTGCCCTGTGGTAGTGGTTTGGTTCTGAATTCCTCCTAGAGTGTTGCTCTGGTTTAGATCAGTGACAGACCCTCCTTGCTGCCAGCCAAGCTGTGCTTTCCCTGCTGGAAAGTTACAAAAACTCTCTTAGGCAGAAAATGTGAAGAGAACGGCTGAGAAACCCTTTCTGTCACTGTGTTGGTTGGATTTAAGATATATGTTGTTGTTTTCATGACATTAAGAGAGAATGATATCAGCAGAGTTTAGTGACAGGGTAGCCAGTTACCTGCTTTGCTTATGAACGAGTGCTGGGTTCTGTACCAGGTGTAATTTCCACACTAAGGCACATTCCTTGCAGTCAGAGTGGGAGTTAGGAGCTGGTGTGTGCTTCTGTGTGGTGGAATGGCTTCTGTACATCGGGGCGTTCGCTGGGGTTGGGGGATTTGTGTTGTGTTTCTTTCTTTCTTTCTTTCAGCAATTGATAATTGTTTAACCTCTTGAAAGAAAATAATTGCTACTGAATGGTTTATGCTGTGGCATCAGAAGTCTGTAATCAACTGCCACAGACACGGCTATTTTGCCACAATTTGCCTGTGACAGTTTTCTGAACATTGTTAGGAACCAGCACAGTTGTGCTTGGACTTTTCCAGGCTTAGTTACTTACACTGCTCATAGCTCACCATGAGAAGCCTCACAGCATTCGTGTACCTGTATTGTGTTTTGTAAAGAAATTTTTCACTTGTGCAATAGTCTGGCCTTGGATGTGGTAGAGATGCTTGTATTTTTATTTGTCTTTTCCTAATAATGTCTCAGGAGGTGCATCGCCAGCAGTGTCTCGTTTGAACTTCCAGGGAAATTATCATTCTGTGCTTTGAATATCTCCCTATTACCATGGCAAATAATTCATGCTGCTAATTAAGACACTGTTAGAATTGCATGGAAAGATGGGCAGGGAAGGAATACAGCTTCCTTACACTCACAATTTATCTGTCTTATAAATTTATAGAACAGTTACTGCCAAGGTAGCTCACGGTTTAGCAATGAAGATATATGAGCTCCTGATTCGTGGTATCTGTCTCCTGCAGGGAGGAGGGAAGAGCCAGACGTGTTTTGTCTGGTGCATCTGGAGGCACAGGGTTAGGAGCAGCGTTGTGCCCCAGCTAGATTTGTGTTCCACGAGAGAGAAACACATTGAGAGAGACCCTTCTGCTCAGTACTGGGGGCTCGAAGCTGGGAAGGCCGTGAGTTCCCTGAAGAGCTGATTACTGGCAGTTTCGTGCTGAGCAGAGTTTCTTACACAGGTCTTGCAAACCCAAAGGAGACTATTTTGTAACTGAAATGAATGGGAAGCCATTGCACAATCTGGCAAGTGAATAATAGATCCAGCAGACTATTTTGGTGTTGGTTGGAGTTCAAAGAGAAATTAGGAGACCTAATTAAGGTACGTGTTAAACACCAGGGAAGTATCAACGCTGAAGAAAGCTGATGGCAGTGTCTTTGTTGTCCACATGTAATAGTGGAGACTCTAAAACTAATAATTCTGTGCTATGTTGTGACTGTGTACGCAAGCCAGATACTATTTCTGCTTTTTTTTTTCTTTTCCTGTTGTTATTGGTAACATGAATTAAATTCCATCTTGTCTGAAATTTGGTGGCTAATTTGTATACTTTCTTCTCTCTTCAAAAACAGTTATTACTAAATCTTGTTTGGTACAAAAACATGAAAATCATCAGCCTTACCATTGGCAGTGTGGTAGTTCATACTGCACCGTGTCTGGAACTGGGTTGTGGTGCCATTGCACACTTACTGCAGAAAATCAAATGCCTAATACTGAAAAAGAATGTTTTGCTAGTCTTTCTTCTTCATACAAGATAATGTTTTCCTTTGTAAGGGCCTATGTGATTAGATATTTATCCTCTGTTCCCAGGAGAGCAGACGTTGTGGTTCCCATTTTCTGTTTTGTGAAACAAGATTTCATATAGCTGACTACGTCTCTGGAATCTATGTCATTCTCCCCCTAAAATGAACTGAAAGCAAATCAGCTTTCTAAAACATGAAAGAAGCCTAGAGCAAACTCTTTGTCATCACATTCCTGGTCAAATCCAGCATTTGCCTTCCACAGAGTTTCTAATATTTAGTAATGTCTGTGGTTTCCCATGGGGTTGCTTAGGTGAACATAATAAGTGAGAGCTGTCGAAAGAGAAAAGAATGAAGACTTTTATCATGAGCTGAATTGAGCAAAAGCTCTTGGGGATTGCGTGCATGTTTTGTACGCAGTTTTTTAAAATCATACTACTTTTAATCCCAGTGTTTCTTTCCTCCACGATTGGTTATTAATCAGAGAAAGAAAATACCAGCTATTATACAAAACTTATGTAGATGAATTGAATTCTTACTGGTATATACCAGAAATACATCAGAAATTACAGGGTGATTATTCACATCAACTTAATTTTAAACTTCAGCTCTAGAACTGCATAAACACCTGAAGGGAGTGGAGAGACCAGAGGACGCTTGGCAGCCCTGGGTAGGAGCGTGTCCTTCTCCACTGACCGCACTGGGAGCTGCTCTCGGGAGTGCAGGGCTTCAGGTGCCCCGGGAAGAGGGACTTGAATAACCTGTGTCCGTTTGACTGAACATCACAAATTTATAGATAGCACGGCAGTTCCAAAGAAAGGGAACTGTTCCCATCTACCTGCTGAGGGGCCAGCAAGTCCTGCTTGCTGACTGAGAACTTGGCACTGACTTGCAGAAGTGCAGTCTCAACATTTGCTGCAGCATTATTAATGAATGTGAGCCCTTGCCTTAAGAGGTGCATGGTTCTGTGTGTGTTTAGTATTTTTAGAACTGGTTTGGGGTTGAAAATGTGTTTTCCAGGAGTTATACTGTTATATTTAAAAGTAATTTCGGGAGAGATTAGAGAAAAATATTTGGACAAACCAGTGTTCAGTCCTGAGTAAAAAAAGTTCACTTCGAAGTAAAGTTCTCTTCATTTTTCATCCACAAATCATATCTGTTGGCTTTTTGTCACATTTTTCTCTCTTTCTCATATTAAAATGTTGCCCAACTTTGTTCATTTTACACAATTATTTGCCTTTCCTTGCATTTGAGATACTTTGATTTAGAACTGTCTTAAAATATAGATGACAAAACAGGCAGGGAAAATGTTTGAAGCTTTGGGCTGTTGTGATTTTTGTTGTTGTTGTGCTTAATCCTGTGCAATACAAGTTGCAGTTGCTCATGCATAAAATCTTAACTTAAAAAGTCTCCCCGGTGCCAAACAGTGATGAGATAGTGTTTTAAAAACAGCTTAAAATTTATGTTAGCTACATCCTCATGGTGCTTTATTTCTTACGCAAAAGTAGTTTTCAAATAAAACATTAAGGATGATTAAAGGATATTTTAAAATTTTTCATTTTACTTTGTTCACTCTGTACAATCAAATCTGAATAATGTTATGAAAGTGAAATAGCATTTTAATACTATTTTAGACTCACAATAGCATATTGTTTTTACAGGAATCAATGCAAAGTGACAAACTCACTGTGAATTGTGTCTAAATTTAGTAGGTGTCTTCAACAATCAACCAAAAATTCTAATGTTCAAATCAGCTTTGTCATCTTGCTACTACATTTTCCTGAGTTTAACTTTTGTTGGAGTTGGTTTATGTTCTAGTTCTGATGTGAGTGCTTTTGCCTGAAGGGTGCTCTGGAATTATGACTGTTCCAAGGGTGAACTCGGTTATTTTTAGGAAGGTTAAACATCTGGATGTTCACTACAGAACATTTTCCAAGAAAGCATTTTGTTTCTGAGCAAGAAATATCAGCAGAAATATAGATGCAGCACAACAGAGTGTAATCTCTGCCTTCCCAGGGCACTCGGGTATTTTCAGACTGGTCTGTTGCTTAAAGTACCTCTGGGATTACAGAAGGATATCAGCAGGATTTAGCTCTGTAGTATTTTTGTAGGTGGCTTTGAGACTTTGGATTCCAGAGCAGGGATGAAACCAAGCAGAGGTGCCAAATTAGGAGTGGTTATGGGGAACATAAACAGTATATTTGAAATGTTTCTAAGACTCTAGGTGTTTGCATTCTGGCTGAAAAAAAAAAATCTTGATTGAGATCAGTTGATTGGAGAAAATTGTTCTTTATCAGTGTTAAACAGTTTTCTGGAATAAGAAATTTTAAAAATGGTACAGGTACAATATAGGATTTGGGGTAGAAAATTTGAGTTGTATGTAATGATTTTAAGTTGTATGTGTATGGGAAAGAACCCTCAAGGTAAGTTGTGAAAGTTAAATGAATTAAAACTGAAATAACTTCAAGAAGAGGCTGACTTCTCTTTTATAAGAGCTGTCTTACACCCTTGATTATACAGAATACTGCTTTTAAAATGTATCCTGGCTGCCTAGTTTGGACCTTGAATGGCTAGATCAAAAGTCTTATGAAAATATGCTAATGTGTTATGAAAATAATGATTGCTGAAACATTGCATTTCCAGCTCAGGGTTATTTTTCCCTCATAGCAGTTTCCAGGTGCTGCTTAGAGAGCTGTGACATCCCCTTTTCATTTTCTCAGTACATTTTGAGTGTCTTTAGCTCTATACTCCTTTTTTTCCTTAAGCAGGAAAACTGCAGATTTTCAAGCATTAGTTACTATTCTGGTTTTCTAATATCACTGGTAAAATGGTAAATCTACTTCTAGTGCGAGGCAGTTTTTAAAACCAATTGATACCTAGGTGTTTTATGTACCCCTTGAGGATATCAAAACTCTTGTATCTACATGCTGAAAAGCTTCTGTCTCTCCAGCTGTGTATTTGCTGGTGTGATAAGAGGTTGCTCCTCCCCACAAATACAGTTTGATTTCAGTTGTTTGTGTGTTGGTAGCAGGAGACTGTTGCTGAGTTGGAAAGGCTGTTTTGTTTATTTGAAGTGCTTAAATCCGGTCACTCGCTTTGATTTGTATTTTGTTGCTTGCTACGTACATTACATGAAAATGTGAATTGAAACAGATGGTGAAGGATCAGCGTTTAGGCTTCCAGCATGTAAAATTTCCTGGAAAGCTGAGTCTTCTACTATGGCATCAGCAGCCTGTGTTCAAAACCACATCGTGTTTGTTTTATAGTAGCTCCTGGATGCCAGGCATATATTAAGTTGTTCTGAGCCTGCTGCTGCATGGACATCCTTACTGAGCCCAGCAGTTTTGTGTTTTTCCGAAAAGAATCGAGCTGTTAATTCCCTAATCCTCAGGGAAATTATTTTAAGTTAATGTCAGAATTGGAGGCTGTTGTTTCTGTGGGTTCAGGATTCATACTGAAGTGTCAGTTCGCACTTTTCAAAGCAATTCTGTTAAAGATGGGCAGAATAGAAGTTAACCTGGCTCGCATTTATGTATTTTCCTTTCTATCCACGTGGGTGGAAGTGTCATCATTTTTACTAACACCTGAAAAATCTGATGCGGCTGCTCCTGTCAGGGCTGGACTGGCGTTTTGTCTGGGTTAGGTTTATGCTGGTAAAGACGTAATCTGACTCTGCTGTGATATTTAATGAATACTGAAGGAAAAACTTCTTTTCAGAAGTGAATCTCTGCTCTGCTGTGTTGCAGTTTCTCTAGCCTAAAACACACATTAAAGGAGTACACCTTAAATTAATGAAATGTGTATTTAGAGTGACTGGTGCAAATTAGTGGATGACCTGAAACAGCAGAGAACTTACTTTCCTGTGTAATGTTATCTCAGTGCCTTTACCTAGAAATCTGCTTTTTAGAAGGCAAACATTTTGTCCAGTAAAAGTAATCTTTTGGTTTTGTTTGGGATTTCTAGTAGTTTTCAAACCTGGTTATCCCTGGGCTTGTAGAATGTTACAGACTCAACCTGTGTGTTGTCCGATGCTGGATCTGGGTTGTACATTCCAGTTCTATGTTTGTAGAAGGAGGATGATAGATAATGAAATGACAATATCTCTCTGATAAAACTAGTTCATTTTGCAAGTGGGTGTAATTTGATGCTGGTCGAGTGGAGACTTCACTTGGTCCCGTGCATGGAGACTCCTATACTTCAGTTTGTGCAAAAGGTTTATGTGATGCAATATTGAAGACACGACAGCTGCTGCTAAGAAAATTTGCTGTTAATAAGCATTTCAGCGTTTGGAGGCTCAGCTCAGCATGTGAGATGCCTCTAATAATCTCTGAACATTATCATTTAATTAAGCCTCTACTGTTTAGAATAAGTGAGTACAAAAGAGCAGTAGGACATGTTCTCCTTCTTTTTCTTGTTTCTCAAGACTGAATAGAGCATACTGGGTAATACATTTGGAACCGGTCCATTTGATTTTTGTGTTCTTTGGGTTTTGGTGTCCCCTCCCTCACAAAAGCACGGTGGGTGAAACTTTGAAGAACTGCCACTTTTTGTGTAGTCACTAGTGTTCCTGTGACTATGGAGATGTTAATTGGAAAAAGAAATTGGATTTGAGGGGGAAATTGGACCAGTTTACAGTTTGGTGTTGGGAAAGAGTGTAAGTTCTCCTATTGCAAGTAACACAATTTTAGGTCGTTTTAATCTCATAGTTCTCCCACGTGGTGTTTCCTTTTGCATGTGAGCCGGCTTCTCCCCTTACTGTGTATTTTTCTAGACTAAATAAACTCGGTTCCTATCTCTCCTAGTCATCTTAGAAACTCTTCTCTGCACTCACCCCAGTGACGGGCTAATAATTCTGCTCACACTGAAACTAAATCCATACCCGAGCCTGCCTTGCCCGTCAGCAGTCCTCTCTCCCGTCTGTGCTCTTACACCACATGGCTCAAAAAAATGGAAATGAAGAGAACACCTCAGGAAAAAAAAAGTGTCTATCCAAAATACTGGCATTAATAGGCTCACTAGTATGGGGAGATCATAATGCTCATCATGTAAAACCCTAATTGACTTCTGTAGTAAATGATACGCAGTTTTAATGAGTTAATTGCATTAGTCTGTTTATATGCATTTAGTGCCATGCTAACAATTGAAGCTGAAGGTCTGTTTCCTGCTTCGTGATACCCTGAGTCACCCAGCCTTTGGCACGGATACCTTGCATCGGTTGGCTATATTTGTGTGTAGTGTCTCATCTTGGTGCTTTATGCTCAGAAATTTTCCTCCTCTAATAAATACACATTTGCTTGTTTGGGTTGTCCTTCTGTGCTAAGTAAAACAGTAATTTCTTCCCATTGATTAAGAGACTTTGTGGAGTGTGTCCTGTGCTTGTGTGGGTGTGAGTTGCATCAGAACAGGAGGAAATTCCCAGTTTTAAACTTAATTTCCCTCTTGTGCTGCCTCAGTTGTAACTGAGCTAAGCATGGGAATCGTGGTGTGTTCAAATACACCTTTGTGCATTCTCTCTGGGTGAGATCCATTCAGGAGTGAAAAGCTGCTCTTTGACATATTGGTAATGTAGATCCTAATTTATTTCCTGTTTAAAGGAGCTTAGTATTTGTAAGGAAGTTGCCTTGCATTTGCTTTTCAAAAAGCAAATTATGTTGCTTTTTTATTTTTGAATTATATTTCTGGTTTTGTGAATAGCAGTGCACTATTCTTAAAAAAATGAAGTACTGGAGCTATGAAATATTATCATTACAATATTACAGGTGTGAGATTTTACTTCAAGCTTTTCCTTCTAGCTCCTCAGAAGGTTTGGGTTTTTACTTTTGTTGTTGTTTTGTTGTTTTTTTTATTTTCTTTTTAACTCCTTGCTTTTCACTTACATAGGAAAATAGTAGGGGTGTTTCAGTCAGTGCTTGTGCTTCAAGGAAGAAAGGAAGCATACCTTACATTTTCTGGATTCATTGCTGGTAGTTCCTTGACCTACTTGAAGCTCATTTTCCCCCCACCAGCACTTTTTTCTTGTATTATCAGGAATAATGAGAATACTTTCTGCTTATATCAATGTGGCTTTTGATCATATTTGTATGTTTGGAAAATAGACTGGTTCCACTTAGTTTGACTTCTGTGCCTGTGTCTGCCAAAGTAACTGATACCCTTGTAGAGCTTTGGGTCTGTTACAGACCCGAGTAGCTTCTTGTAGACCTTGAGATGAACAAGTGTAGAGCTGAAGTCTTCCTATCCCACTTTTCTAAATTTAGAAAAAGTTAAAGTCCAAGTGTCACAGTTAGAAAATACTCAAAAGTAAGGCTATGTCCAAGTTTATGAGCTTGTTTTGATGCTCTCTGACTGTTTGAGAGAGAAGGTTGGATTTGGTTCTGCTTGTTTATTTTTCCTTTAGTGAAAACATCATTTATTGTGTGTGTAGACAGTGTTACAGAGGTGGTTCATGAATTGTTTGGCAATAACTTGCAAAGTAAATAGGAATCTCGTAATTGTGAGGAGGAGATGAGGTATTTGCTCACCACTGTCTTCCAGGTCCAGATGGAACAGCAGTGAGGACTGGGACGAATATTTAACTCCAAATTGTAGAAACTCCCACATTTTATCAGCTGACGGTGTAGGGTCCTCTGAGATCTGTTGGCTGCATGTAGAACTTGTGGTGTGGCAGCTGCGTTAACAGCGTTGAGTCACGAGAGAAATTGCTCGTCAGCATTGGCACCGGGGCTGCTTCTGACCCTGCCCCGACAGGGCTTCTGTAGGAGCAGCACTTCCTCTGAGCCCAGGTGAGCTGTGCCCGGGCTGGGGCTGGCAGCAGCAGCTGCTGGGTCACAGACATCTCCTGGGTAACTGGACTGGGGCTTCAGGGACTGGGGGATTCTTGTGTGGGAGAGGCTGGGACTCGTTCTTCAAGGGAAATGTGTTTTACTGTGAACTGGAAGTAGGGAGCATCCTCCTGTTTATATGATTATAGTCATTCTAATGAACTTTTCCGTTAGGTATAAAAAAACTTCCAGAGATCAAAACATAGATGGGAGCCTAGGGTGAAGATTCTGGGGGTTTTTATTTCTTTTGTGTAATTAGTGTAAGTGCCATAAAATGAAGTGCCAGCACTGAGCAGCCTTCTGTGTAATGCAGAGCTGTACCACCAAGTGATTGAAAACTGCAGGTTGCATGTATGACTGGGATATAAATTGATACCTTTATAACCCAAAGAGGTCTTAGCCATCAAAATTGCAGAAAACTTTCCTGTGCTGAGGATAACCACTGACATTTCCAAATGGCCCTTCCTGAAACATGGTGTTATTTGGGTCACGATGAGGCTGTCTAGCATAAAACTGTGGACAGCTTGCACAGTGGTATTTTGTAGACTTAAATTACAGTGACCACACCCTTGATTTGCCTTTTTTCCTGATGTAAAAAGGGCTATTTTTTGAAAATTCATACAGTTGAAAGTGGTAATTTAGATAGAAGAGCTGTTTCAGCAAGTCTTTGGCGCAGGCTAAATATTGGACTGACCTTTGCAGAGTTCACTGGTCTGCTGGAATCTGAAAGTTTACGTAAAGAAATATACTTGTGGCTGTGGCAAGAGCGGATTGTGCGTAACAGATCTTGATTTGACCTCCTCTCTCCTCCCTCCTTCCCCTCCTCCTCTTGATTATTTGTGGAAAGTGGAAACAGTTTTCTAGATGAGGAAAGTCTTCCTGTGTGGTCACTTCTTTCTTGCGGCTAAGCTACAACTTTCTTTTTTTGTCAGATGTCTCATACCTATATTTATGTGCATTGTCATAGTTACATATTTACATCTTGTTCTGATATTTGCTAATTTTAATTCTTTCACAATAACATTGTATTCATACTTTTGTTTGGCAATTTTTGTGATACTACAGCAAAATTTGAATCTAGCCTCTGCAATAAACTAAAGTCTTTTGTCAAGCGATAAACTATGGAAACAGTTAAAGACAATACAGTTTCTTTAATTAGTTCAGCAAATGGGTTTTATATTTTTTTCTCATTCTCAAGCATCTTTTAAACAAACGGATAGTTTGGCCCTTGCCAATGCAGTATGGCTAATTCTTGCACCTCACTGAATACCCCCTTTGTTATTGACGCTGGGGTTTGTTGTTGGTGAATGGCCAGCGCCTCGAGGTGTTGTACTGTGGTGGGGCTGTGCTGCTGGAGCAAAGTTGTCTGCAGTTTACTAGTGAAAAACAAATCTGAAAGGACTGAAATAGCACAAAATATTATAAAATGTTATCATATATTGCAGCTACTACAGTACTTGTGGTCTGTTTTGAAAATTAACTTAATTAAAGCAGTGCTTACTTCTGAGTGGAAGGTTAGTTACAGGAAGATAGGAAGGTTAGTTTTGTTTAATTTACATTAGCTCCAGCAAAGCTTGGATTACAGGTGTGTGTATTACAATGTGCTTAATGAGATCTAACTGTAAGCTGTTCCCAAAAGGATTTTAGTCCCACCTTGTCCATGGCCACATCTTGACTCCTTTCCTCTTTGCATCACACCTACTGATTGTGCAGCTGCTGGCCTGAATGAAAACTCCTTCACAAAAACAGGGCTGTGATGATTTTTCCACTTCTTTCTTCTTCTCCTGTCCATGAATAAGTTTTAGTATCAAAACCCAAGCTAACTGTAATGTCAAGTGTTTGAAAAAGCAGGTTTTGTTGGCAAAACTCTTAATGCCACTGAAGTCAGAGGTGAGCAAACTGAAGTGGATACAATTTGCAGTGGAGCCTGTTAGACTCTTCTTTCCTCAAGCTTTCGATTTTCAAACCAACATAAGCAAATCCTGTAATAAGCTGGAGTCCTTCAGGTTTAATTGTCAAGAAGGGATAAAAGTAATAATTGTTTTAAGAAATAGAACCAAGGCTGTGCCTTGGCTCAGCAGTTTGCTGGGGCTGGTCTGCAGTAGGATGCTAGTGTTCTAGAAGAAGTTGGCTGATCTGATACAGCTCAATTAAAACAAACATGACACAATTGAAATACAAAATCAAGTAAAACATTTGCTGCTAACAAGCTGTGTATCTTGGTATCACACGTGTTTTTCCACATATTCTTGTTCAGTTTAACTCATTGAAATGATACTTCTTCAGTGGGGGTCCTCTATTGCAGACATCATCGTATAGATGTTCTTTGCACATTTTCAAAAACCTTGTGATACAGTTTCAAAATCTTGCTCCTGGAGAGGATTCCTTGGCTGTTGGTCACATATATTTGGCAGCAAAAGCGTGCCCTGCTTTTCATGACTGCTTGTTTTTTGTTTCTTTGAGAAAGAAAGAAAGAAAGAAAGAGAAATTTTGTTGGGAAAGTTCCCAGATCTTTTTTCATTTGTCAAGTTTAGAGCAAAACTCTTGACCCAATCTAAATCAACCAACCCACAAACCCTCCTCAATACATAAGGAACCTGAGAAAAGTATGTTTTTGTGTTTGTATGTTTAGGTAAGAGATAAAAGTTATGTATCCAAGCTCCAATTCAGTATGAAATAAAAAAGGCAGTGTTTTCTGTGACAACAATGTCAAAGACAATCAGTACGATTTTGGGCTATTTATTTTGGTTCAGGCTACTTCATACTCAGATGTGTGTGTCCAGTACAACTTACTTGAAGCTGTACTGGTTAATTTTTCTCCATTAACCACTGATTGCAAATTTTGCTCCTGAATATCCTGTTTACTGTGGTTCCACCAGAGCACTGGGGACATCAGGAGCTGAAAATACTTTTGAGGTACATGGACATTATCCTGTGTTGATTTGGAATAATGCTCCTTTGAATGAGTAAAGTATTGTTATGCTTCTGTGCAGGGACTGGAAGTTGTGCTCTCATTCCTGCGGGGAGATGAGTGCTCCAAGCTGAATGTGAAATCTGGAAATCTTCCAGTGGCTGTAATTCCTAAATGCTGTGAAACATGTAATTCTTTGTTCTGTTGGCAAACAGTCGGGTGAACCAAAGGAGTAGCTCGGAGAATGTTTTTAACAGAAAATGTTGTTTTTTTTTCAAGACTGTGTCTCCTGATGCCTTACTGGATACTTCAGTTTCCTCTCAAAGTGAGCTCAGAGGAGTGTTTGCTCTTAGCAATTTAGCTGGGAGCTTAGAATTTGGTTTTGCAGGGATAATTTTACGAAAGCAGCTTTCTGGAAAGGATAGAAGAAGTAAGTGGGATTTAAAATTGTATGTGTAGAAATTATATATATATATATATGGTATTTAATAGTGTGAAAATGTTGTTCTGAGACCTCTGCCTGATAGACAACAGAATTGTTCTCAGGTTACAGTTTGAAATGCCTGCCTGGACCCTAACAGAGTCTGTGTAGGAAAGTCTAGTTTTAGTGGGACATTTCATATTACTCTTTTCTCTTTTTTTCTTTTCTTTTTGTTTTGTTTCACTTTAGACTTGTTTTATTTTCTGACATAACCTGTGTTTCCATGAGTTGCTCATACTTAGCAGACCTTATCTGCACATGACACCGAGATGAAATTGTAAATTTACTTTAGAAAACAAGCTATTCCTTTAACGTAAGCAAAGCCATAGCAATTTGCTTGCTTTTCTTATGAATCACACTGAAGAATGGAATAGTGTTGAGATATGTTTACAGCTGTGGGTGCCGTGACTTCACGCTTAAAATTATACCTTTAACTGTTGCACTCAGATTTAACTTTGGCTTGGCAGCAAGCCTAATGGAGGCTCTTAAATATGTATATATCTTACACATGTAAGGCAGCTCAAAGAGGCTTTTTAGTCATACCCTTGACCTGGAATCCAGTAAAGGAAAAAAGTAGTATTGGTTTTACCTATGGAGTGAGTCCACCCCCAGCCAAAATGAGTATTTGTGCAATTAACTGTAATTGATCTTCGTGTCCAGTGCTCTTCTTTCATGTGCCCTGGGACTGTGCTCTGGAGTCCTTGAGTTTGATTTGCACATCTTAATAAATAATTCTACAGTGGCAGCTCACAAATGCCAGGTACTGGAGCATCAGGAATGAATTGCTCTTAGCAATAAATTGCCCTGATCACTGAGTTACCTCACACTCTTTTTAAGGAATAAAATAGTAGAGTGTTTTAAAAGCTTACAAAGCTGGTAGATCCAGGAAAATGTTTTCCTCATGAGTGGCACATTCTTGCATGATCCAGAAAAGCCACAGGCATGGGGTCAGTGCAGCAGTGTGAAGGTGAATGTTGTTTTCTGTGTGGAGTTGACAGCTCCAAAAACCGGGTGTGGGGCAGGGGAAGTGCAAAAATACTCTTCAACTTGCCTTGAGTTTACCAACTGCTATTTCTTGACTTTCTGTTTTTCTGTTGCTAAGACAATCACTGATGGAATAAACACACTAAAAAAGCTTTGGAATACATGAAACCCTGGGAGGGAGGGAGGGGAGTGGAAACTTTCTCCATCCTTGATTTTGACATTGAACACCAGATTTCCAGCAGAAGTTGATTGTTCGGATCTGGTTTGATGGGTTTTTTGTGTTTTGTTGGGGTTTTTTTTCTGTTTCACTTTGAAAGAGTTGCCCATCAGCTGAGATGGGACCCTCACACTGAACATGTGCCCTCAGCAAGTTGTGAAAATGAATGAGTAAAGAGCAGGGAGGGAGAAGGAGATGCTCTATCCTCACTCTTCCAATGCTGGTACCTATGAGGAGTTTTCTTTTGAAGAGAATTGGGATGCACGTTTTGTTGGGCATGGATTATTGTCACTTACCTTGTGAGGAGACACTGGACATTTGATTATAAGGGTGGTATTTGAAATGCAGTTGAAGAGTACCATATTGATTGGGTAAATAGTCATGGGTTTAATGTGGGCTGAAGAGTATTTGAAGTTTTGTGTGGTCACTTCTCAAGCAGCCACATCTTTCAGAAATTGAAACATGCAAGTGGATTCATGTATGGATCCATTTTACCCCAGATGTGGCCAGGATGAAAAGCTCTCCATGAAGTTTGAAAAGCTCTCCATGAGTTTTGAAAAGGACTTTTGTATAGGAGAAAAATTGTGGACTAAAATTATAGTCAGAAAGACTTACATTACATGTCAAGAAAGTCCCCTAATTTCACCAGTTAGTGTTTTAAACAACAGGTAAGGTAAACACTTGTCATGACTTGTCATCTCCTTATACTCCCAGTGCGGATTTGGGATTCTGTGATGTCTGCAAGTTGTAGATTTGGTCCCATTAAACACAGCAAAAGCTCTTCTATTTTAATCCATCCATACTCTAGCCTCTCTAGTATGCTCACCATCCTTTTATAGTCTTGTTTTCCTTAATCTTGTGAACTCTTGGATGTTTTGATCACTGATAAAGAAAAATATGTGATGAAATGCAATCTCTCTTCATGTGAGCTTTAGTGAACTCAGTTCATCTGCGGCACTTTCCCAGTCAGTGTGATTTATTTGTTGCTCTGTTGTTTGCATTCTTGTATAGGTACAGTAAATATGCAGGGAAGGTTTGTCTTGCTGCTGTTAGAGCAGCTTTTGTATGAGAATGATTCATGTCCAAGGCCTTTAGCGTGCGTTGCTATGGAAACTTCAGGGCACGGGCTTCTCATTCCCGCCTTGGCAGAATTCTTCACAATAATGTCTCTTGCACCTGGAAGTCGGGAGTGATATTTGCTACTGAAACATTGATGGGCTGAATTTTTATGATCATACATTTAGTAGGCATCTTGTGCAAACAGAAAGAGGTTTTTATTCCAAATACATAAAACTTCCCTGGTATCTTGAGCAGTAATTTTGGGGTACTTAAGCTAATGCTGCCACTGAAAAGTCTCTTCTCTTTGATTTTATGTCCAGGAATGGGCCAGATCAGGAGCCTGAATCACTTCAGCAACTTTCCCATTTGTTCTTTATTATTATTCAGGCAGACAGGTTCCCCAGCCTGGTTTTGTATGTGGTTTTGCAGATGATTATGCAGAGATGGGATGAGGAAGAACAGGTGATGGGAAAAGGTGAGAAGTTGCTTTTGTAAAGGCTGTGTTGGCTTGTGGTCATTTCAGCTTGCCCACGACAGGCAGGTTGTATAGGGGGTAATGCTCTGCACTGTCATCTGGAGGCACCTTTGGTTCCTGGTTTGGGAATTCATGGAACAAAGCGAGTTGCAGATTCTTATTGCTCAACACAGAGGGCAAAAAGAATCACCAGACTTCACCTAAGGGTTCCTTCTGCAGGTTTGGAAGGACTGATACCCAGAAACTGCTTGTCTTTTGGTGGTAAGGAAGAGCTGAAACGTGAAAACCAGTGCTTATACTGACCGGGTGATTTTCTTGAGTGGAAATGCAAAAGAAAAAAACCCAAAATACATAACAGGAAGATAGCAGGCAAATGGCAGAGACCTTGTAGGGTGAATGTTCACAGACAGGTGAGCTTGGACCTGGAGAGACAGGGGAAAAGAGCTTGACCTGCAGCTGCTGATTCAGAGAAAAGAGCTTTGCAAGTGTCTCCAGTGTAGCGCTGTTACTGTTATCATGGCAACTTTCCTTAGCTGGTTACCATCTTCCCTAGCTGGGAATGAAGTGGCTCTCTGTTCCCTTGGGAATACAGAAGTTATTCATTTTTTCCCAGAAGAGGGGAGAGTGCTGCTTGGAACGCCAGCCCTGAGTGGTGTGGTGTATTTTGCATGGTGGCTGTTTGGAAGTGGTGGTGTGTCACAGCGGCTGGGCATCCCTGGAATTGTTCTGGAGGTAAAGGTCTATGGAGCAGTCTGTGCCAGGCTGGAGAGCTCGCTGCCGGGATTGTTGTCTGGACAATGCTCCCACTGTGAGGCTGTGGGGTGGACACACAGAATATGTTATGGAACAGTGCTTGCTGTGTCTCTGGCTTGGCATGCCTTAGCAGGCTCTGTGTTGGGAGCACTTGCCCATGAAGCTGCCAGAAATAGATGCCTAATGGCAGAGAATTTGTGACCATTGATCTCAGCCATGTAAAGATGCAGGTTCAGAGTGAGGTCTCAGGTTGTAGAGGAAGCGATTGGGAAGTCGCCTCTCAGTAGCTGGGTGAGAAAACAGTCTTAAGGCACCGGTGTGCCTGGTTTTATTAAGTACTAGGGTGTAATAATTAGTTATTTGTTACTTTACTAAGTAAGAATCTGATAGCTTTGTTAATAATAATTCTTAAACCAGCTTCCTTACATGGATGTTGAATTTCAGGTGTGGTAGTGCAAGAATCCTAAAAAATTTACTTCTTTGGGAAAACCAATGTTGTCTTTGTGTTTTGGGCAGTGTTCTGCACATGTACTGGAGTTTGGAAAATGGGCTGGGAGTTGTTCTTGTAACATGGCACGCAGGTGAACTGCACTGAAGTCAGTCTTCAGAGGAGCCTTTAGCACAGCCTTATCCAGTATTAATTTTCAGATTGGGGATGAAGAATAATATATTCTTTGTAGATTGTCATGTTGTAAGTACTGCGAACTGCATCCAAAATCAGTATTCAAGTCAAAGGACAGCTGTGCATAAGCTTGTTTACAGGCATTTTCTCTGCATAAGTTTCCATTACTTGTTCCGAGATTGAACAGTTTTACAGAAATACCTTGTTAGAAGGAAGCTGGTTTCATTTTCATGTGTGCAGTGGAAGGCTGGTTAAACATGACTGCAACTTCTGAAAACTCATTGTGGGTTTTGGTTTTGGCTGATGCCGTTTGAGAACACGGCACTGATGGTGTTTGGCTGTGAGTATGTGAACTTGCATGCTTGAAATATGCCTATGGAAGAATCCAGTGCATGTGGGATCTCTTGGACTTGTAGAAGGTAATTTAAATTTCAGTTAAAACTACAAATTGGTTTGCAAGACACTGTCATTTTGAGTAATATTAAAAACTTGGAAGTAATCTTTTTGATTCTTTCATGGGATGGTCATTTGCTTATTACCCCTAACCTGGATTAATGTGCTAGGAAGTGTTTATTTGGGATGTTTTAAAGGATGTTTAGTCTCTTAATGAACTGTCCATCCAGTCAGTGGATAGGATTTTAGGAAGCAGTTCTGGTTTCAGGTCTCGTGCAATACCTTAAATAATGTAGGGAAATTTAATGTTTAGAAGACGTGAGGTTTTATTACAATGAGATTCTCTTCAGCTTTGTAAAATTATTCTTCAAGCTTGCTTGTGGGTTGCTTGTGTTGGAAACTCTGGATGGAATCTGGACATGCCCGAGCTGCTGGCTTGATTCAGCCTGTCACACTCTGTGTGTTTTGCCTTGCTGTTTTTCCAGCTGCCTCAGGAAGAAGGAAAGTGTGACTGTATCTCCCTGGCCCTGTTTGCTGGAATATCAGTGAATATGAATTTCCCCAGCCCATGACCCTGGTAGCAATACTGAGCTTTTAGGTTGTCCTGCTGCAGGATCTCTATGGGGAGAAGTCAGGAAACATCGCTGGTCTGTGGCTTGTTTCTACTTACACTATTGCTCTTCTCTTGTGCAGGATGGAAGGACTTTAATTCTCGTTTCTGCCTTGTGCAGAATCAGCAGGTTGCTGTCCTGAGCACCACTGCAGCCTTCAGCAGGGCTGGCCTGTGTTCGATCGTTGTTTAACTTGGGTTTGCATTTCTTCAGTTTCTTTCATCAAAGCAGAGGGCTCTCAGTTTTTAATACAAAACTTATGGATTATGCACAGGGCTGATCCATGGTCCATGTATCATCTCTATTTTATCTGTTTTATGAATCTTTTTAACATTTACAGCGTTGTTTTGACTAATGTTTAGAAATCCTGATGAAATGGCATTTTAATTATCATAGCCTCCAGTGTTGTCACTGAATGAGGAATTATATAGAAAACATTGTTCATCTCAAAAGTGTTTGCCAATTTGTGAAGATAAAATTTTATGAACATAAGTTAATAAAATTCAGTGCATTACCCTGGACATGTTTAATCCCATCTGAAATTCCATTAATTTTGTTTTTCTCATAAATGTGGAGTTTCTGAGTATTCTTTTAATAGACAAGTTCCACTATTTATTCTCAAATCCAACCAACACAAAGCTTTCCTTTCCCTTTGCGCAAGGCTGGCTGAGGGAATGCTTCCCTCTGAAATCAGAGTTAGAAACAGGACATAAACCCAGTGTGATTGTCCTCAGGCTGTTTCCTTTGGTGTGAGTTTAGCTGTAACCATGGCATGAAAATAATGTGCTGTGAACTATATCGTGTATAACCTGAGCATTTATATGTACACTGGTTGTAAGTGCTGAGTTATTATGTTGTATGTATTTGCAATTCACTGTATTGATCTTCATGGATGCTTTTTAGACCTCTGTTCCACAGCCTGGTAACTAAAGGTCATACGTACCAAAACAATTCGATACATAAAGCTGAAGATTGTCTTTATGTGTTGGCCAACATTATGAGCTAGTAAGATACCTTAGTAGTACCTTGTATAAAAGTTTTTCACTTCTGGTGTGGGGATGTGTTGAAGTTACTCATGGTAATTAACCAAAGTAGTTTCTGATTTCTTAAAAGCGTATTGAACAAGTATATAATTTCATCTAAAAGAGGCAGTCTGTTTGTCAGTGATGTTTAATATTGAATTTCTGTAGTAGAAGATTCACATTTGTGTTTATATATTAAAAGAAAGTATTTTAAATTGTGTGTCTAGTGGTTTGGTAATTATCTCTAAATTGCTTTTGAATTGGGAATGGGATGAGTGTTTCTTTAACTGTCTCATATCTTCAGTTTTTATTTGCTCAGTGATACTTAATTTGGGACAATCATGTAATTCAATTATCTTTGTTCCATATCCATAGCCTTGCTGAAATTAGGCTTTTTGGTTGGTTTCAGAAATACTCAGTTATGTCTTTTGTAGGATAAGACGAATGCAATTAACATCAAGTATTGTTCTTGTTCTTTTCCATTACTTTAGCACAAGTTACGGAAAACCTGTTGGGAGTTGTAGAGTGACTCCCAGAGCCCCTCCTTGCCCGCTGTGCCCCTGCCAGCACGGTGCCTCTGCTGCGTTAATGTTCATATTTCTGTGCTTTAAACACAGTGTGTTACATTAGGAAATCAATCGAGATAAAACTGGGTTGAAGCCTCCTGCTGAAGTGTCCATCAGTAATCCTGTATTGAGTGATCTGCAAGATGGAATAGGGAAGTGATTGTGTGTAGTTTAATAAATGCTTGTTGCAGCTTGTTGTGAGGTTTGGGCTTTGGGTTTTGGGAGGTTTCTTTTGTTTGTTTGGGGTTTTTCCCTCATAGCTAAGAGAGCCTTAACTGCCATATTGGCACTTCGAAGATGTAAGAAGTGTTATGGAAAACAGGTTACTGTTACTGACGTGCGGGTTTTGCAGTAGCTGCAATTGAAGCCATTTTAATGAGTTTGAGGAAAAAAACCCTGAATCTGGTGAGTTCAGAATAAATTACCACAAGGCTTTTGAATTGTCCTTTGGTGGTTGTGCAGGTTTTTCATGCTGCAGCCTTGAATGTAATAAGTTAATTCACAAGCTACAGGTTTTGTGTTCTAGATGAGACAAGAGCTTCAGAGAGCTGCCATGATTTGTCATCCAGTTCTCTATTTGTATTATAATAAGAAAAAGAATTAGCAAACGGCACTGGAGAAATGGACACTCACAATGACAAACCTGCCTTTTTTTCCCTACTTCCAGGGCATATTCCCTTGTGGATTCCAGTCAAGTGTCTACCTTCCTGATTTCTATTCTCCTCATAGTCTACGGCAGTTTCAGGTAAGATTTTTTTTTTAAGGTTCTGCAGAGTTTTAATTTTTCAAGTAAAAATTTTGCAAGTGACTGAATACAGTTTATGCCTTTTTGTCTCATTGTATCTTTGTCAGACATAGCCAACATAAAAAAAATTATTTGCTTCTGAGAAGGAAATGGAAATGGAAGAAATAATAGCAAGCTGGGGTTTCTGAAAGATGTAATTGTATGTCATGGTACAAGCACATATAAGATAACTTAAAAGTCAGTCCTTGAGGACAGCTCTGTAAAATCATATTTTAGAGAGTAGAAAAGGATTGTTGAGACAGATAGAAGGTAATGTTCTCGATAGCAGAATTTTCTGTACATTAGCCGGTGGTGGTAGATTGAGAGTGTGCTCCTGTGACTTCAAACCAGTCCTGTAGGGCAGAGATCCCCGGGTCCCACTGCTGTTTGCTCGAGTGTCAGTAACAGCTTAATAGAGAAGTGGGAAACACTGTCAGTGTTGAATTCCAGCAAAGCATCTGAGAACTGCTGCAGGATGAGTTTGAGTCTTCAGAAATCAAATTTGCCTCATTTTAGAAGACTTGAGTCTAGTTTAGAGAAAACACAGTTATCCCTTTAGACTTGCATGCTGTATTATACAGTCGTTTTTACTGTAGTGGCGCCTAAGGAATGAGGCTCATACTGACATATTAAAACAATATAATCACAACATGAAAGTAGCATTTTTTAAAACTTAAATACAGCGTGTTTTTCTTTCTGCTTCTTGAAGAACATTGCTTCATTTCACAGCTCAGTGATAAAAGGCCTTACACTCACTGCAGAGCGTGAACTGCTCTGAGTATTCCTGAAATAGATGATAGCTGTGCTCATACATGTGATGTAAGCTGCAGCTGTTTTAGGATAAGAGGTTTTATAGCACTATCGTAAGTTAATAAAGTCGTATAATGAAAGAGCCAATTTTTTTGCAAGAGCTGTCTGTTGTTGTTAGCAAGCGTTAGGTGGAATTAAAATAGAAGGCTTTAGGAGAACAAAATCTAGAGATGATCAGAATAAAAAAGTAATCAAAGGTTGTATTTGTTTAGTTTTTGCCTTCAAGTATTGAGTCAGATTAACATATAGTTGAGGGACTAATTAAATTTTTAACTATTTGGATTTATGCAATTGTGTAGAAAGGAACTGTGCATCTGGCTGCAAGAAGCTATAGCATTTATTAAAATTCAATTATGAAAACGTAGTGCAATATAAAACAGCAGGAGTGTGTGAACTTAAATTGCTTGTCTTTCTTGGAGCTCCTTGCCCTTCAAAATTCTCCCCTGCTGTTTGCCATCCTATTCCTATTGGTACCTACACATACTCTTAGCATTTTGTCCTATAATTTACATTTAAAACTACTCACGTAGCAAGGACTGCAAACTCCAGAGCAATCTGACTCACTGGATGAAGTAGTGGGATGGTGATGGATACAAATCCATTGAGGAGATGTCCTGTTTTAGTCTTTTTCCTTTGCATGTATCCTGAAGACCCCACGATGTGAGTTACAGACCAAAATAGGGTCCCAGAGTTTTAAAATTACTTTCCTAATTAATGTCCTATATGTAGTTTCTTTAGCAGGTGCCTGAGCTGAAACCCACAGTTATGTTGGGGACTTGGACAAACTCTGATTCTCTTTGATCAGCAAGTGAGGTCAAAAGCAGTTTTGTATAGAAAATTGTACAATGGTGTTAACAAAGGGGTCTGAAATACAATTAAGTTATTTAAGAAATTCAAGTGTGGTAGTAAGTTACAAAATTATAATCATCTGGAAATTCTTAAAGTAGTAAAATAAAAACTTCTGGCAAAGCAGATGAATTTTCTTAGAAAACTGATGTGCTGGAAAGGTAAGTTACAGGTTAGGGTGCTCATTCTCATCTGTCAGCAGCGGTGTCTTCGTCTGGATTTGAGTGCTCGTCTCCTGCAGAGCTGTCGTAAGACAAGAAGAAAATAGCACTCTTTAGTTAACCTTTGTGTTGCAGAAAGTGGGTTTTGTTTCTGATTTTCAACTGAAAAGAAGCAGGTAGAGTTATTGTAGTATTCCTGGCAAGTGGCTGAAACAGAAGTGCAGTAATAGGATCAGAAAGAATTGGGTGGGTGAGTCATGAGGATAAAATCCACGTGTGTGGTGGATCTAATCTAAGGCAGGAGGCTTCAGGGGAACAAAGGAAAGCCTTGGTCCACTGTCATTAATAGAAGTAGCACCTGTCCAAAACAAATGAAAAAGTCCCAAACCTGTGGTATACTCAGAAGAATGTCGAATAAATCATGGGTAAAGGCCAGAACCAGAACAAAGTGCAGTGATAGAGTTGAGTTCCCCTTCTCTGACTGTGCATGAACGAGCATTTCCTGCCTACATTTGTGCTGGGTCAGGAGTTTTAGCTTCCAGCCCTTCTGAACGTCTCTCTCATGCACATTCTGACTGCTCTCAGTCCTTGAACTTGACATACTTTTATTATTGGCTGCCAAAGGGGCAAGTCTAATCCTTTAAACCCTTATGAGCTGTAAACTGGAGCATGCAAGTAGATGCATTAGTTGTGGATTTTTAAAGAGGTGAACTCAGCTTGAAACAGGTTGTTTCTGAGGGAGGGCAAGACAGCCACCTATTCTTGTCCAAATGCTTCTCTGTGACTTAAATGTTGGGGTTACTTTGCAGGTAACAGCTAAATCTTTTTCTATCCTATCACCTCTCCAGACATCGGCTCTCAGCTTATGTAAAGCCAGATTTAACCCAGAATCTACCTGTTCAAATACCTGCCTTTGAGCCAAACCAAGAAGTGTGGGATGACACTGGGGCCTTCTGTCTTTAGGCTTTGGGTATCCAAAGTGTGGGTGTAAATAGAAAGCAGCTCACATGGTGAACCCTGAGTGTCCTGTGAACGTGGTGTGCTGAGGGTTGGCTTTCCAGCTCGGCATTCCCATGCTCCCAGAGCTCTCGGATGGGCGACTGTCCTCTCTGGTAGAGCAAGAAGGAACTTCTCAATAAATTGCACCTGCAGGTGCCTCTATGGATAGATCCTTGCGTTCCTATTTTCTCCATTGTTTGACAAGAACATCTCCTGCAGGGTTTCCCTGAGGCGTTTCTGCAGTGGAGTGATCCATAGTTGAACCTGAACTTTGCAGACAGTGCCGTGCCAGCAGCTTACTCATTCCTTTGGCCTCAGCGTAACCCTCCGGAGGGGCTCCCTGCGGGAGGGTGCCTTGCTTGCTTTGAAACCCTGCGCTGGAAGCCCAACCAGCTGGAGCTGTGAGGACCCACAGAAGAAACAATGGAGCAGTTCAGTGCCCCAGGGGAGGTGCTGGCTCAACATTGCCTTTGGGAGCACAGGAGAAACTTGAACGAAACAGCGAATGTTTCCCAGCTTGCCATTTGTCTACAGCCCAGTAGTTTTGAGTTTATCTTGTTTTACAGTATGATTTTTAACTTTCTTGGAAGGTGTTTTAGTGATTGCTTCTCAATTTTTATTATGCTAGTGATAATTTGTAGCAGAAGGAAGAGCCAAATCATAAAACAGTTGGAGATTATTCAGAGGTTGGCTTGGAAGAGCAGCTGTGTTGTTAAGTGAAAGTAATTTCCTAATTTATGCTTACTTTGGAGGCAGGGATATTTATAGGTAATAATAATTGCTGACACTATTGCAATGAAAAGAGAGGGGCTGAAGTTGTTTATGAGCAGTAGATCTAATAGGTTTTATTTCCAGTTTTCTCTGCTGATAGCAATCCCTTAAGTTATGAATGGCCCGATGCCACTGGGAGAATGATGATGTGAGGTTCTTGCTAAACTGTCCTAATTCAGAGGGGAACAAGATGCTGCAGTGAGAAAAGAATTATCTTGTTTGCCTGAATCTTGGACCAAGTCCTGGAGGGCTGTCAGCCTCCTCCCAGATTTTTATAGCTTGAGAGGAAAATTATAAAGCTACAATGCATAATGGGGAAAAAGGGAGCGTGAGTGAAGGATGGAGGCACTCCAAACAAAGGGCAGAGCAAAGAGATCTTTAGAAGAACAAGCTAAGAACAACAGATTAATTTGTTAGAATTTTAGTGTTCTCCATTGCCTCTTTGTATTTTCAATAACTCTTTAGCTGATGATCCATGATCTGTGTAGAAGTACTGTGGGTCTGAGGTGGAAGCTTCCTTGTGTTTTGCCTGAGACCAAAACCTGCTTTAACGTCATAACACTGTTGGGGAGCACTTGCTTAATAGAAGCAAAGGAAACAAACCAGTTCTATGCTGGAAGAGTCTTTTTTTTTGGTTTTGTTTTATGGAGTGAAACTGCTCAACCCCTCTGTCTTTAATACACCACATGTGTCTTGATCCTGTAGACCTGATTGTGCCTAAAGCCGGGTTCTGGGCCTGCAGCACGGACCTGCTCACCTGTGCATTGCAGTAGGTGATCAGTGCACTGCAGTAAAATAACTGTGACACCTCTAGAATAGCTTAGAAGACCGTGGTGGATTTATTACTGGTCTGATAAACAAATAGAATTTGTTTACTTTGCGTAGCACAGTTAAGCTAAACTTGAAAAGAGCTTTAATGCCTGTTGACCTGGAAGCTTTATTGAAATACTTGGATGCTGCTGTAAGCTTAAGACAGGAGCTGTGCACTGGGAGACGCACGGTGCTTCTGGTGCTTCTCTATAGCTCGTTTGAATAAATCAATATGCAGCTAAATCACGGATACCATACGTGCATCAGAATGAGAAACTGTCATGGTAAACTTGATTGCTGGTATTCTTGATAAAAAGCATGTCAAATTTAACAATAGAAATTATTGCTGGTCAAAACAGACCTTAAGTGAAATTCCCCCTTCTCAAAAAGTTATGCCAAATGTGTTAGAATACAATTTGGAAGTTGAATCAAAGTGAAGGACTGTGGCAAAAGGGGCAGAATACTGTGCTAAATTGGAACTTTTTAAAAGTGTGTATATCAAAATGAAAAGTGAATCAATAACAGCTGGGCTGAGTACTCAGGGGAGTGTTGTCAGCTCCTATGGATTAATTAAAGTGTATCAATTTGTGCTATTTTTCAGAGCTTCCTCTACTCATCTGTTCTGTGTGCATGTAAAATATATATCTGGTTATTTTCTAGGCTTTGCTGAATTTTTTTCAGTGAAGTAAGACCTTACATTAAGCAGACACTTAAAAGCTAGTTCGAGTCATTCATAACAACATTTCGAGGAAGGAAATAATATTGTCTTAAAAATGAAACCTGATAGTCAGATTTGAATGAAAAGAAACAAAAATGAGAACTTGGAAAGAGTTCAAATTCGCAAGAGAATTGAAATGTTTATTGTGCTTCCATCGTGTTCTACACTTCCCAGAAATCAGGTAACAACAAACAGCAGATATTTAACACTCCCCAGTGCAGACACTGTGGTGACTGATCTCGCTGTCAGAATCTGGGATGTGGGGCCTCATTTGGAACTAAGCACTGTAGTTATTTTAATTTCCCACTGTGTACGGTGGTGTTTCTAATAACTGGCATTACAGGGCTTTTCCAGGGGGAGGGTGCAGTGGCAATGGGAATGAGACTGCAGCTGATGAGCCTAAACAGGAGCTTAGAACTCATTTGTCGCATTTGCTTTGTTCCCTGCAGGTCTCTGAACATGGACTTTGAGAATCAAGACAAAGAGAAAGACAACAGCAGCGCCGCTGGGTCTTTTAATGGCAACAGCACCAATAACAGTAAGGGTCAGCTTTACTCCTTACCCTCCTTGTTTCACCTCAGTGCTGCACCTCCTGCTTCACCTGTGCGTGTGTCTGAGCTGCTGCATTGCAGATCCACCTGATCCCAGGCTGTGTCCGGGCGCTCTCGCCTCGCTGTGCTCGGACACTGCTGTCCACGTCCGGCTCACGCCCATGGCAGCTGAATTTAAAACATCAACAGAACATTTCCATAATGCATAAAAATTGCATGTGGCACACTTTGTCAGGTTTTACTGGAAATGGAAACAGCTTTACTTTTAAAAAAGCCACGCCACAGTTAGGAGAAGGGAGTGTAATTCCTTTTTGTCTGGAGCCATTGCTGTGGTGTGTTGGCCAGTCTGTAAGCAGGGAGGGATCGCGGGGTGTGCTGACAAGTCCCTAAGGAGGATTCACCTTATCAGTAGAGAAATTGAAGTAGAGAGTTCACAAGGCTCTGGGCAACCCATTTATAACGGACAACAAAATATGTGTCTGCACACTGTCTATTCAGAGTGGGATTAACATGTCAGCTCCTGCATGGTGACTGTCCCTTCTGTAATCTATAAATAGATTCCAGGCAGCTTGGCCATCTGACATGCACAGTTTTGCAGGTAAAAATATGGAACCAAACAGTTAGGGTGGAACACACTGTGCACAGCGTGTTGTAAATTCATACTTGAGTTTAACTTAAGCCAATTTATATTGCCATATTTTGAGAATAGGCTCTAGAATTAAATAGTTTCCCAGAGTACAGAAGGCAGGAGTGAGAAGCCCTGTGCATGAAACCCTGAATGCTAAGGTTGTTTTGTTTAAAGCAAGAAATATAGCTTTTAAATTACAAATTAAATAACATAAGTTATATGTGTCTCTTGCTGGTTTTGTCTTTTCTAATGTAGACTCTTGGAATTTAAATAGTTGTCAGAGCACTGCTTCTGTTGGCAGCACAAAGCAAAGAGGTTGCTGTGCTTGGTGACACAGCAATGAACAGTTGAGGCTTTTGGCATCTGGGAAGGAAGACAAGACAGTCTGGGGCTGGGGAATAAGCACATTAAGGGGATTAGCTGTCAAAATGATCAGAAATGAAATGAAGAACTCTGACATTTAATGCTGCAGGCACTAATTCCCAGATGCCAAGGTGGTGTGTAGTGTGTCATTTCTGGGTTTTTGTTTTGTTCAGTTTTTCCCTTGGGAAGTTGAAGGGCATGTGAATAAATGTGCTTTCTCAGAGCAGGAGAAATCAGATCTAAGTCACAGATTAGAATTTTTGTGTCTTCACGCTGTCATCACTGGACTATCTACATTGCACTTTACCTTAATGTACCAGACCTCAGCAATGTAGAAATCCCAAGTGACTGATTTCTTCTGCTTTTTATTTTTAAAATCTATTGTGCTACTTATGTTTAAGAATAATAGATCACGACATGAACCAATAAATGACATGACCATGTGCGTCATCGCTTCCATGCTTTTTGTTCAGCTTTTCTTTTATGAGAATAGTTGAATATTTATGACAGATACTAAGTTGTAGTGAGTGTATTTCATGTGTGTTTGAGGTTTTTCAGCATAATCAGATACATTGGTAACTAAGTTATACAGGTAACCTGTTATTTATATGACTTGCCACTCTTGACAGGAAAAAATAAAAATAAGACACATTCTTACACAGAAACACACACAGACACAGAATCTGTGTGTATATTTACTTGTGTGGGTATGTCTCACAACCCTAAAGGCCATTCCTTCAAATCCTGGGGTTGGTAAAAACCCCATCATACAGCAGTGTTTAATTATTTTGGGTTAACGCAGTCGATGTCAAGATGGTTTTACATTTCTTCTAGGTCTGAGTCTTGTATTATTTTCCATTGGTCACTTATCAAGTGACTACTCAGGTGTTACCTATTGCTACTTCAGTGCTCTACAACTAGAAGTGTGCCTTGGATTTTTAATTGGAGTACTGGTTATGGCATCTTTCCCCTCCCCAGGATCAAATGTAAATATAGCTACAGAGACTAAGTGTTGGAATTTGTGGGGTTAGGTGGGCTTCTCAATTTTGCTGGTAATTCTGAAAACTCAGAAATACAGTGAAAGTTGTCCTGTCCCGTGATTAACGTCCCTGGTAGTCACACTGCATGGGTGAGGTGGGGGAAATACTAAGAATAAAATAATTCAGTATCTCTGCCCTGTTTAAAATTACTGCCAGCTGTGAAATGTGAGCCTGAATTCATGTTGTTTTTTAGCAAAAAGGCAATTACAGTGCACTGGTGGTTTCATAAACGGGTAAATGACTTGGGTGTTTTTTGAAAACTGCCCTTTATTGTTAGGCTTGATATTATCTGGTGATTGCAACCTGTGATGAAATTTAAGAGCTTGGTGGCCTTCACCAAGTGGAATTTGAAGCTGTGGCACCCTTTGCTTGAGCTGGGTCAGCCTAGCACTGGTCAGGCTTTTCACCTTGTGTTCGGAGATTAAGTAAACCTGACATATGCTCTGTTCAACACGTTTATGTGTCTCAGTGTAAAGTGATTCTAATCCTTAAATAATGTTAATTTTCCTAACCTGTTATTTGTTCTATCTATGGCACAAGATAAAACTGAGCTTTCAGTTCGTGGGTTCCGCAGAGCGGGGCTGGTGCCGTGCACACTCAGCTGGAGCGTTCCTGCCCAGGCAGCGGTGCTGGGCTCCGAGAGCACCAGTCAGTGCCTGGAGCACCAGCACTGAAAGGGAGCGTGCTGTCAGAGCCCTCCCCTGGGCCAGCCAGGGCCGGTGTCCCTGGTTGTACCAAACACGAGCTCAGTGTCCCCCTCTCTCCTGCAGGTATTCAAACCATCGACTCCACCCAGGCCTTGTTCCTGCCCATCGGAGCGTCTGTGTCTCTCCTAGTTATGTTCTTCTTCTTCGACTCAGTTCAAGTTGTCTTTACAATATGCACAGCAGGTGACTAAGTTTTCGTCTCTTTATAAGACTTGGAATAGAACAGGAAGTATTGATATAATTAAATATTGTTGGTAAGAATTATAATACATGTCCTAGTACATTAAAAAAAAGAACAGTCAGATTTCACAGTTGTATTTTCATGTCTCTGTAGCTATAAATAAAGTGACAGGTATTATTTGAGAAGTATTTTCCACTTACAGATTTGCTAAACCTGCTGAACTATAAATTGCCAGAGGTCTAAACATGCCAGATGTATTATTTTGCATGAAGTTCACTTGTTTATGATTTGGTGCTCAGAACTGTAACATGGTATTTCATAATTCAGGTACTTCATGGGAAATAACTTCGGGGATCCTGTCCAGAGACTTCTCTCCTACTTTAATTTTGGTTTTGCTTTCATGCAGTCTTTCTGTTTCTGGTCTCACTAGCATTTGAATATTAGTCTTTTGCACTGCTTGAATTTAGAGCAAAATTGAAACTTACCTGCAGATAAATTGCAGATTCTCCAATCCTGTTTAGCATTTACAGTTTGTCTTTTAAATAAATGCCAGGGCTTTGCTTTTTGGAAAAATTTGGCCTTTTGATCTTTTTGCAATTCTTCAAGAGATCAGCTGCTGTTGAGAGTGGTGAGGTTCTTCCTACTGCTGCAGATACACAGCAGCTGCTAAAAATTGTACTCAGTCCACATCCTGAGTCCGTGAAGATTTTTAAACTCCTAAATACCTCTCATCCTCTGCTAGTTCACTGCAGGCTTTGCCCTCGTGGTTTAACTGCTGAGCTGTGCATCCTCTCCAGCCTCTTAAACGGGGCTGACGTTGATGGGTGAAATCTAAATCTCTAGTCTTGAGACTCCTGTCTAATTCTACCTCCTGTAGAGGCCTGTTGAATTCTGCTTTTATAACTTTGACCTATGACACATACATTCTTCCCTATTTAAAAAATACTTCAGATGGATTCTACTGTGTGCTAGCTATCAGGGGAATATACACACACAAATACATAAGATATTAAAAGGAAAGATTTATGGCAAAACAGGAATTTGAATTTGTCAGGGTTATTGGTCCATTTATTTTTAAAATGACCTTGGGATTTGTAACTTTATTTGTAACACTTCTGTGTGTGACTAGAGGGTCCTGTGTCCCTTGGGGCTTGTTGCAGGTCTCAGGGGACTGGGGGTCAGTGCTCTTGGGTATCTTTATTCTTGAACCTGGTTTTATAGAATGTTTGTGCTTTTCCTTGGGCGTGCATCAGAGGGTGTCATCAAGCCCAGAACCTCTGAAATGCAAGGCTTCCTCAGAGGCTGTACAGCAGGATGGGGACCCTGCTGGAGCTGGGAACCTGGGGCTGTGGAACTTGGTCCCTCTGTCCCTGGAGGGGGACAGACCAAGCTCAGATCATGCTATTTTACATCCTCTGTAGCTAGTAGGGGCTGATGTGGGGGAGTGCTAAATTACAGCTGATGTCTGCTTTCTTAAACCCCTCTTAAATCTTCCTCTCACAGAGATTTGCCGTTCAGGGAAGAGTCAGGAGCAAGCGTAGGTGCAGCAAGCAGCCAAGGCCAGGACCACTGCTCGGCAGAGGGCAGAGCCCCGGAGCTGGCATTGCCTGCAGACAGGAGTTAAGCCAAGGGATTCCCGACTGAATCATCGGGATTGAGGCTGGCGGGCACGGGAGGCTTGGGGCTGGAAGGCCGAACAGTCAGGAGCGACGCTGGGAGCGGGTCCTCGCGGGCTCTGTGCACTGGAGGCATTGCAGTTCAGCTCTGCACTCTGAACGAGCCCAGCACGGGGACAGCAGCGCAGGAGGGACAGGGTTCCCTGCTGGGCAGAGCTGGAGGGGAGCACAGGGGAGGAGAGATTCCAAGGGCAAAGAGGGTTGAGCCTGTGCTGGTGGAGGCAGGGTAGGGAGCAGGGAGGGCGGGCAGGACTTGGGGCAGCAGCGGCACAGGGTTTCTGGGCAGTGTTCTTTGCCAAGCACCTCCCAACAGGTTCTTAGTTCAGTTTGTGCAGAGTTGCCACGCTGTTCGTTCTTTCATAGCTCTTCTGGTTTTCTTCTCCCCTCTGAAATACTGTTAGAATTGTGAGTTTTCATGGTGCTGTTTGTATGCAGATACTTCTTAAATTTTCTTTTTAGATTATTCGAATTCTCCTTTTTTCGTTTTGTTTTGTTTCAAATCTTCCTTCCACCAGAAGAGAAAGATGAGGTTTGACCAAACGAATTTTTCTGCAGTTGGCTTAAATTGTGTAGAGAATGGCTTAAACTGTAAGAGAATGTTTGATTCTTTCCCATTGTCTTCATTTGAAAAGAGAAAAAAAATCCTTTTTAAAAACCAGCAACAACAATTTTTAAAGGAATAAGTAGACGACAGCACAAAGATCTAAACTGCAGCATGCAAAAAGTTCCAAGTGACTTCCATTTTCATTGCAGCCTGTTCTTGCTGCACAGTTTTGGATGTGTGCTGCTGACATGTCTGTGTCTCCACGCCCTCGCGCTCCAGCCTTTGAAACAGTCCTTTAAAAAAACTGGAAGGAAAAATGATTATAAATACCAGCAGTTACTAAGCGTTTTTACAAATGTGTGGGTGGGATAAGTATGCTGCTTGAAAAAGAAAATGTTTATGGAAATAGTCTGTTTGGATATTTATGTATTTTTATTGTTCTGTTTTCAAAAACTTAAAGCACTTTGTATTTTAAAAAAGTGAAGTTGCCAGCTACTGGCTATAAGTTATTTGAAGTTGCACTGTGTTTTAGTAATGAATAAAGAGTTTTGAGTGAGATGGGGGAAAAAATTACTGAGTTAAAAAGTGGAAAAAAACCCTTTATTATGCTGAGTTTGTGTCATATGTAGAAAAATTGTAAGAAAATCTCACAACCAGTTTGTAGTAGATTTTTTTTTTTACTCAGAATATGTGAAAACTTTTTCTTGCTGACATGATCATGAATAGATTGAAGACTTTTTTTTAAGGTTTAGGGATGGGGCGTTGCATTCCTTTGAGAGCTTTCATTTCACTTCAGTCTGAAGGCTCAGTGTTGTGCAGAAAACCTCAGAGCCTTGAGCTGCTCATGCTGGAACAATACTGAGCATATGATAATAGGACATTGTTGCAAGAGCTTTTTCAAATTGGAGAAGCCTGCTTGTGTACTGTAGAAATTAGGTCTGAGTGTCCTAATATTACCTTTTCTTCTTTTCGCAGTGCTTGCAACAATAGCTTTTGCTTTCCTTCTGCTCCCGATGTGCCAGTACTTAACACGGCCTTGCTCACCTCAAAACAAGTAAGGACTTGAGCAATCCTTTGCTCCTCTTCTTGTGTGTTGTATTTCTTTCTTTTAATGAGAACTTTTTAATAAGCATTAACCTCAGGGCTGATGTTTGTGCATATTTTTTGTGCCAACATCATGTTTCCACTTTGAAAGTAGGAAGCACAATTTGTGCAAGTCACTCGCACTTGCCAGCCTGGGAAATGCAATACCATTACAGGGGACTAGATTTCCCAACAGTGATTTCTAATAAGTTTGCCTTGTTTTGGCTGAGATTTTAGAGTTTGGGATTTGGCATTGGTTTTTAATGTTTGTTAACATTGGACTCTGGATTTTAATGCTGGCTCTTTCGGAGACTGTAGTTAAACCAGTGGAAGTTACAATTGTTAATGTCATGTTTTGAAACTAACTGTATTTTTTCACCTTGTGATTGGAGTTCATGTTACTAAAAGCACTATTTTAGGTGGTGCTAGGAATGGTGGCAATTCCAAAAGAGGTGCCAAGATGTACAGGGTTTTTTCCATCTCTGCAGTTCATACTTTGCAGAGTGTGCAGAAAGCTTTTATTTTGTTGCTGTTTTGGTACCTGTTTGTGGCAAAGGAACTTCCCTTCAGTTGTTCTTGGCGTCTTTCATCAGCAGTTGAGCCTTGTTCCAACAGTGTCCATTTTCTGTTCTTTAAATGGAAACATAAAGTCTTCCAGCTGATGTTTGTGTGTTGTTCTAGGATTTCCTTTGGCTGCTGTGGGCGTTTCACTGCTGCTGAGTTGCTCTCATTTTCTCTGTCTGTGATGCTTGTCCTTATCTGGGTCCTGACTGGCCACTGGCTCCTAATGGATGGTGAGTATGTGAATTAAGGGGTTTTACTGCTGGTTTGTGCCTGTTCTGACACATCATTTGCCTGGTCATGATGGGTGAAATTTGCTAATATTAATGGCTTGGCTGCTGAGCTGTGTGGCAGACTCCCTGAAGAGACACTGCCAGGAACATGCCAGGGGAGTGCTTGGAACACCTGTTTTTCTGGTTTGTAAAAGCTTCCAGGGAAGTGCCAGAACACTCATGAAAGATATTCTGCACCTGTGTGGTGGAGGGTGAATGGCCAGATTGAGTTAAAGATGTGTGGAGACAGTGGTTGTCTATGATTCATAGCTTGATCCTAAAAATCTGGTTAATTTTTGCTGTGCATTTTGTTATTGGTTCCGATGCTCAAATAATTTGTTGTGAGGCAGCTCACAGTAGCTGGTTGTCTTTGATGTCTGCTATGCTTGCCTTGGGTGGTGAGATGGGTGAAACTGGCAATCAGCCAGCTGGCTTGAGGGTGTGATTTACTGGGTTTTTCATGGTGGTTGACCTGAATTCACAGCTTACTGTTCCAAAAAGGAGCCTTCGTCCTTCCCTCCTGCCTTCCAAATCTCTTGTGCTAGCTCTGGCACTCACTTAATCACATGGTAAACTGATCCAGCTCACTAGAATGGCAGCATACTTGGGTTTTGCCAGCCTATTTTTCTGCTGCTGCAGTGAGATGAATTGGATTATTGTGTAGCCAGGTATGTGCTAAATTTGGCAGAAGGTAAGTGGCAGCAGGATGGGATCTGAGGGGACGGAGTGGATATAATGGCAAAGGCATGAAGGAGTAGCCAGGAGCAGGACCTCTGCTTCTCAGCAGTGTCAGGCAGCTGAACTGGCTTAGAACATGGTGTAATGGCACCCTGATTGCTTGAGGAAAAATTGCTGCAACAACATTACCTGCCCTTGAAATTGTTTGTTGCGATAGAAAACATTCATCCCATCAGCCTCCAGCTCCTCCTAAATGAGGCAGCAGCAGCAGCAAGTCCTTAGTACTGAAACCTCTCATGGCACCTTCATTCTTTCTTTTGTATATGGGCACTGTGCTTCATTCATGGTTTGAACTGCTTTAAAAGTCCCACCTGTTGTATGGAAGGGAAATACCTTTTAAAATACCAGACACTAAATGAAAAAATGCAGACGAAGTCTGTTTTGTGATAAGCAGAGTAGCCCACCATGAAATCAAGAGTGACACTTGATCTGCAGTAGCTGCAAAGCTAAAAGGAATGTCAAGTGTGGATTTTGGCAGAATCTGAAGAGTTGTCTACACTGAGATATCAGCAGAAGCATTTAGTTAAAAATAGTTATTTTTGTGAGTGCTTCAGTCTGACATGGTGGACTTTGCAGTAATTCATCTACAGAGCTCTGAGCTGCTGGTGCAGAGAGGTGTCTGGCTTGTATTTCTCTTGGAGGTTTTTTATGATTTACTGAATTGTGTTGCTGCTGTCTCACTTCGAATTATTTTATGTAGTTTATTAAGGGAGCTTGAACTATATAGGTGATCCTCCTGTCATTTGTTCAAATCCAATTCAAACAGTGTTTGCCAGTGACACTAAACAGAGAATAGCTTTTATTGGCCCTTGTCAGGGAAACAGACTGGAGCTTTTAGTCCTCGTACTGTGGTGCGGCATATGGGATCCCATCATCTCTGCCTTCTCTGCCACTGAGTCCTGGAGATGCCAGAGCCTCCCGTCTGGAGGGCAGCGAGGGCAGCAGCGCGGGTAGCAGCACCGCTCACTCGTCCTTAAGGCAGCGCTGGCAGCTGCTGGCTGTGCCCGGCCAGGGAGGAGCCTCTGTTTGGCCGTGGGCAGAGAGTGACCCAGGTGTTGTGAACGTGCTGCTCATCGCCCGGGCGGGGCTGGAGGAGGAGCTGGAGGAGCGGGGCCGGGTGTTCTTTCTGAGCCGCAGCACATGGAGAGTCCTGGGTGTCCGGTCAGGGCTGTGCAGTTGTTTCTCTCAGTGTGAAAGAGCTTTGCTGCTCGAGAGCTGAGGAGAACACGGGAAATACTTCTTGGTAATTGCCAGTTCTTACGAAATCGAGGTGTGGCGGTTCCTGCTGGAACAGCCTTCAGTGCCCAAATCCTACCCTGCCCCCGCCTGCACAGCCCTTGGCTGAAGTGATTCTAAAGGCAGGGACGTGTTACAGGGCAGCGTGAGCCCGTGCTGGCTCCGGGGGGTTGCTCTGGCGTGTGATGATGCACATTTATAGGTATTGAAATGTTTATTTCTCAGAGTAGATTCATGACAGAATCACCACGGATGGTCACTGTTCCCTGGTGAAGCCTGGTTAAAATAAAAGCTTTCCTAAATAGTGGCCAGAGCTGGAGATGTACAACAGGAATGCTATAGATGTATGGGATACCTGTAACTACAGAGTGAACTGCATGGTCACGGGTACCACGGGAGCTGCTGCAGCAATTGGGCCTGTGCTCTTGTTCCCTTCTTTTAAAATACACTTCGATCAGATCAGAGCTTCACCTGGAGGCCTGTGGGGGAATTTAAAGCCTCCCCAGCTTACACAGTGCTCTGTAAACCAGACCCTGCACCAGCAGCATCTTGGAGCTTTCACCTGCTCTGGATGCAGGAGAGCTGGAAAGCTGCCAGAGCATCTAATCACAGATGCAAGAATATCTTAATCCCCAGAGTATCCCTGTTCCATAAGGAGCGTGTTTGCAGGGACTCTGGAGTTAATTTGTTCTGTTAAGTGAAGGTAACTCCTCCAGTGCTTTCTTATTCAGCCTTGTTAACCCATTGCACAGCACTTCCAAACCAGAGCTGCTGGTTGTGTGGCTGCTCTACCTCTCTTTCTGTCTTTCTCTCATCTTTGTCTATTTTTTTAATGATGTGAAGTATATTTCAGTGAAGATCTGCCTTATATTGTTTGTCAGCACTGTGCATGAGCTTGGATAGGGAAGCTGGCTTCCATTTAGAGAAGTCCCTTGACTGCGCTTTGGCCCGTATTACTTGTACTTGCTCTCGGGCATTCCTGCTTGTTTTTTAAATTTACC
Source organism: Cnemophilus loriae (assembly GCA_013397755.1). Lineage (NCBI taxonomy): Eukaryota > Metazoa > Chordata > Aves > Passeriformes > Corvidae > Cnemophilus > Cnemophilus loriae. The sequence continues at coordinate 984,976 of VZTF01000167.1, forward strand.
AGTGCTTCTTAAAGCATTTGCAAACTGTGTAATTATTAGCATGTGTATTTCACTGTCAGCTGAAGGATTTTTTCTGTCTTCTTTTCTACCCAGTATTTGCTTAGTTTGATGCCTTGTGCATGTGCCTGTGTTCACTTCAGTGAGAGAGAAATGGAGTGTGTGAACAACAGATAAAACTCACACTGGTTACAGTATTTCCATTTCTCATTAATTATAACCTGGAAATCCTCTCCTAAATACAGGCTTGCTTCAGCTATTATTAACACTGGCTTCAGAGAAACCTCTTTGATTTAAAACAGTCTGTTCCCTTGTATTTGCTCTTCTGCCGAGGAAGTCTGTAACTGAGGGCTACACTGAATTACTGAATGCAGTTCTTTTTCTTGCTGCTTTGCTGTGTCAAATTCTTTAAACCTCAATAATTTGCTTGCGTTTTGTAGCTAGTTTCAGTTGTGCAATGTGACTTCGGGTCCATTTTTATGTCAGTAATCCCACTGCTTTGTTAAAACTGGCTGCTGTGACACTTGGGGTTGTGCTGAGGTTGCCTGCCAGCTCTCAGGAGACAAGGTGGGCTTGGCAGAGCTGCTGGGCTGCAGCCCTGGGCACTGCAGGCAGCCACGCTGGCAGGAGGCCCGGGGCATGTTTACCCCTTGAATGTGTATGGATGTTTCCCTAGCGAGTGGATGGAAGATCTCCCCAGCTTGCAGGTGAAGTTCAAGTGGAAGGTGGCTTCACAGCCCCACAGGTACAGCCTGAGAGTCCAGAGGATAATTTGTCCATTTTGGCTGAGCCCAGTTGTCACACTGGTGGGCATGTGTGCAGTGAATTGGCTTCCCCTGCAGTTCCAGCTGGCAAAAATGGGATTGTAACTTCTTACAAATTCTGTGTCATGTTAGACAAAGACATTTCGTTGACAAATGTCTGCATGATTGACTGTAATCTGATCCCAGCAGGGCTCCATTATTCCTTGCAAGGAGACTGATACCACAGATGAAAGCTGATTCACTTTTTAAGTGGTTTTTTTTAATTTGTTTTATTGTAAGTATTTCTTTGGGGATTTACTTGTAACCAGTAGAAATACATTCAGTTGTCAGTTGAGTATCCTTAGTAGCTGAGGCTAGGGTAAAGAAGCAGGCAATGACACAAATGTGAAGACTGGGTTTTCATTTAAAATCTTACCTTTCTACCCTGACAAAATTCCCCTTGGTACAGAGTGAAAATCTGAGCTGTGTCAAGTTGTTCAGCTCATTGATCTGGCTGAAAACTCACCCTGAGGAGGGATTAGGAAAAAACTTACCCATATTTTTTCCCCTAAGCTTTCACACACATTTTGGTTATTGGGAAATCCCTGGATATCTAAATGATGACGTTTCATGGTATTCAGGCAGTCTTGCACAGTCTTGCCCAAGCAGAAGTTTGGTTTGAGTGGGTTTTTGTCAGACCAAGTCCTAACAAGTCACGTAACCGTGCCCTTTCTGAATTAAGAGTCAAGGATCTTATTTATTTTATGCATTTGTTAGAAAAACTAATAGAGGAAAAACAGGTTTGTGTTTGGGACACAGAGAATGCAAAGTTGTTTTGTTGCTTCTGTTTTAAAGTGGGTAGTCAGGGTTGTACAGAGGAGATGGAGTCTCTAGGACAGAGGACATGGCAACATTTCTTCGTGGTGGGCGGTGGAAGTTGAGTGGAGCAGGCGGTTGTGCCTGCAGAGGGATCTCTGCTTCCATGGGGACGTTTGCAGTTGGCTGCTGAATGTATTTTGACTTTGCTTAACCCTGGTAAGAAGAATGTCTCTGTCTGGAAATGGTAGACAATCATTTAGTGCATGCAGAGCTGCGCAGGTGCAAACAGAGGCTTCCTTGGGGTTCTGGGGGGGAGATAGTGGCTTGGGAGTGGTGTTTTTCTGTTTGTTTTGCTGTTTTTACTGAACTAATGATGTCTTGCATTTTGTAGCTCTGGCTATGGGCCTGTGTGTTGCAATGATAGCCTTTGTTCGGCTGCCGAGCCTGAAGGTTTCCTGCTTGCTGCTCTCTGGGTTACTAATTTATGATGTCTTTTGGGTAAGTGTTTGGTTTGGTTCTGCTAAAACTATTTTTATGCGTTAGATTTGTAATCGGCCTTGGGCCAGTTTTACATGAATTCTACTGGAAGTTGAAATCTGGCAAAGCCAGAAGATCGGCTCCACCACTCCATTCTGACATGCTGAATTCTACAACAGGATACGGAATTATTTCCTTGCTAATTACTGGAAAAAAAGCAGAAATAAGATTAGAATATTTTGACTTTTGCATATTATTTAAAAAGAAAGAATTTGGACCTCAAATTTTGGAAGCTGGCTGAAGATGAGAACAAGCATTACCCCACACACAGCTGTGTCCACACTGGCACAGGGCACACGTGCCGGCTTCTGATGAGCAGTGAAATCTGCAGAACAGGAATGGACTTACAGCCAGAAAGGCTGGCATAAAATCTTCGTGCACTTCTACAAGAAACCTGACAGAATGTATTTTGTAATAGCAAGAGGGGTTTGTTTTACCTTTCCATAACACCAAGCACTGATCCAGGGCAGCACCCACTGACAGCTCTGGCAGCCGGGCAGTGTTCCAGTGGGATGGGCTGTAGCATAAAAGCCTGTTGGACACAAGGGCTGCCTCATTCCATTTATGAGTGAGCACCATGCTTACCTCTTCTCTGTTCTGTAGCTTTCTCCTATTTTCAGGGTGCTGTTACCTGCATTTGTCATCTCACACTATCTGCTTGTTGTCCAGACAGATCCTTTGCCAAAGGATCTCAAGATATTAATCAGTATCTTGATATCAGAAAGTGCATTCCAGTTATTCTTGAAGATTAATAGTGTATCTGAATTTTTGAAATACATTTTGCCTTTTACCATCATATATACAATGGATGTATATGGAAAATTTGGAAAATATCCTTTCTTTTCTTGAATAAGCAAAGCAAAAATACATGCAGCTTGAGTTGCTGTGTAATTGCAGTTTGTAACTCCTGATTTCCTTGCTCTGTAGGTCTTTTTTTCTGCCTACATCTTTAACAGCAATGTCATGGTGAAAGTGGCCACACAACCAGCTGATAATCCCCTGGACGTGTTATCCCGGAAACTTCACCTGGGACCAAATGTGGGCAGAGATGTTCCCCGTCTGTCGCTGCCTGGCAAACTTGTATTCCCAAGGTAAAAGCTTCTTTTACTGCATTACATGAGAGACGTTTTCCCTCCATACACTTAGTGGTACTAATTCTGTTGGAAAATACCAGCTTAGATCCCTGTTTAGTCATTCCCTCTTCATGCTAAAGAGGAATATAATGAGCAGTGAGGACTGGACACTTTGCTCATTCATAGAGAAAAGACCCTGACTGGGCTAAAAGGTGCCCTGTTCAGAGCAGGATACACTTTTTGACATTTGTGTGAGTTGTGCAGCCTGATGATTGCTAGTGTGACCTCACACTTAAAAGCAAAAGATCTGAGGTTTATTATAACATCACAGTAGTCTGGATTACTGCATAATTGCAGATCATTGGGAAGGGGTTGGAAACCCATCTAAGCAAGGGTGGCTTACCAGGCAGGCGCAGTGCTGGAGGGAGATGATTGCACATGTCCCTGCTCCAGGGGCCCCTGATGGCTCAGATCTGTAGGCAGACACGCCCAGGGCCTGGTGGGGCAGTGAGCTCAGTGCAGCACCAGTCGGGCAGTAGGTTTTGCTGGCGTATTACTCTGTTCTTGTTTCTGTAGATGTTGGGATGCTGAAATTACAGAGATTAGAAGTTGATTGTCTGCAACGATAAAACCAAAATTGTTCACTTTGTCAACTTTGTGATAACTTAATTTGCCCTCATTTTTATGAAAAATATCTTGGATTTAAGATAATAGAGGATTTTAGTTCTTAATCTTTTTCATAATTGGCTCTTTTCTGGGAATCTGTCAAGACTGTAGTTCTCTGTTTTGCTAGAATGTCCAAAATGGGTGTACTGCCTTGTTCTAGATCTGTGTGCATGGGGATGAAGGTGCACTGCCCATCAATGGTAGTCAGTCAGATCAAAGGGCCAGCTGGTCCCTCCCATCAGCGCTGAGGAGGGAGAGGACAACTACTGAGTCAATGGATCTGTTTCATTGGGTGAGTTAGGAGCAAAAGCAGCTTAAACACGACTGAGAGAGGGAAACTGGTTTGGAGCAATGTCATCCCTGCCCAAATGGATTTGTTTAAAGCTGAGCTGGTGGAGAAATTACTGAGGAAAACCTCATTAGCCAGCATTGAGTTCTGCTATGTGCAAGTTTGCTGGTAGAAGGAGAGGCTGTGCCAAATGAAGCTCAAATCCACAGTGGAGGAGCCTAGAGCTTGTTGTGTTTTGGCCATGAACCCAATTCCAGTTTTTCTTCAGTTCCACAGGCAGCCACTTCTCCATGCTGGGGATTGGAGATATTGTGATGCCAGGGCTTCTGCTCTGCTTCGTCCTGCGTTACGATAACTACAAAAAACAAGCCAACAGTGATTCCTGCGGTGCCCCAGGACCAGGGAACATCTCTGGGCGTATGCAGAAGGTCTCTTACTTTCACTGCACACTTATTGGCTATTTTGTAGGTGAGTAATATGAAGAGCTGCCTAAGTGAGCAGACGTGGGATTATTGTAGTAGGTTTAAAAGATGATGAAAGCAAGTGTAAAGAGGCTTTGAGAGGATGCTTGGTTATGTTCTTTTTAATCCTCCTCTCTTTGCCTTTATTGGCATGGTCTAGGGAGAAAAGCCCTTCTGTAGTCTCCAAGGTTTTTTTTGTAGTTGTATTTATTTAGAGGATGAAAGAGATTATCAGTGTGTTTTTGTTAGCACTTGCACTTTGCTTCGCTGGCATAAGAGGTGTTGTAGCTCATACCTGAGTGATGGGAAAAACATGGAAGCTTCCAGATGAATTATGCTGTGTATAGTACATAGCAGATCTAAGCAATTCTCCCAGGCAGTTCCTGTATTTTTGTATTCTGACCCTGCGACATAGTAGTACATACAGAACATCATCAATAGTTACAACTTGAGTGCTGTTTATCATTTCCTGTAGCCAGCCCTTTCCTGCCTAGTATAAAATAGGCTTTTCCCTCCAGTCAGGGCCTGCGTGTGCATATCCTGACCTCCCGCGGCCCTTCTGAGGCTGAAAAGGAAAGATCATTTCCTACCAATAGCCTTCCTTCCCCCACACCTCGATTTTAGCCCCCTACATTCCCTTCTGGCAAGTGTCCAGGAAAGTCATTCCTGATGCGTACAGCCCTGCCTCTGAGCCCCAGCTGCTCAGGCCAGGGGCCCCAGACCGACAGTCTCAAGAGCAGCACTTCAGTGCAATGCAATCAGCTTCCCCCCTTCACCTTTTGTTGTATTTTGTCTGAATTATTCTTGGCTTAGTCTGAGATTCAAAACTGGAACAAGTGGCTCAACACAGCCTAATGCTACCATAGAATAATTTTTCACTGTTTTGTTTGTTTCAACTGCATTCAGGGACAGCAAAGAACAGAGAAGTAACTTTTCCTCACCTGTCTCTCAGAATGGGGGTGAAGGAAGCCTCAGTGGATGAAATGCTGAGAACATCCACCCGCAACCTGAAGATACTTATAGTGACTTTTTTCTCTTACAGGTTTATTAACTGCAACAGTAGCTTCTCGTATTCACCGGGCAGCCCAGCCTGCCCTGCTCTATTTGGTACCATTCACTTTATTGCCACTCCTCACCATGGCCTATTTAAAGGTAAGAGGGGAGGACACGCGGGCAGCAGGGTCAGTGTCCTTGCACTGGGCAGCAGCTCCCAGGAGGATGATGTCTGTCCCTGGCAGCCCTGGCCCAGAACAGAGGAACCACTGCTGTCAGGTCAGTCTTCATTTCAGAAGACTGAGCAACTGAGAGATGAGTTCCTGAAATAGATCATTAATGCATATAAAGTGCCAGTAATGATAAACTAAATAAATTCTGAAATACTAAATTCTGTTCTAATTGAATAAGCGAATTTGTCCATGTCCAGTTGGTCATTAAATACCATGTGCACAAAGTCCAAACAGTGACCGGAGAGGCAGAACCTTGCTTGCCTCTTCCCAGTCACCTGTTCTGAACGGAAATTTTAAAATTTACCTTTCCTGTGCCAGAGCTGTTGTTGAAGCACACACCTAGCACTCTGCAGAGCAGAACATAAGAAAGGGCAGGATTTTCAACTTGAATAATTATTTCCTTCCCATCAGAAACATGTTTTGGGTATATCTGCTCTAAAAGTAAGCCACTCTGGCCTGACAGGGAAAGGATTTAGTTTTACTGTCTTTATTGTAATTTGCAAAACAGGTAAATAATAGATTGGCTCTAAGAAGTATTTGCAATTCTGTGTGCATTTTAAAACGTGAATTCTAAGCAGAGTTGAGTTTCTGAGGGCACGGTCCTTGTGCTGTTCCCTGCCTAGGGCGATCTACGTCGCATGTGGTCTGAGCCTTTCCACTCCAAGTCCAGCAGCTCCCGTTTCCTGGAAGTATGATGGAACGGACAGGAAGTGACCTGAACTTCTGCCTTGGTCCTTTTCACTTTAACTTGTGGCTTTGTTGTCTCCTAAAGCTGGACTGGCTGGTACTTGGGAAGGTACCAGTGACGGGACACGTACGAAAGGACTTTGTATTAAAGGAGGGAAAGAAACAAAAGCTAAAATCCCAGAGCTCTGCGTGACTCCGTATCTCCCTGCAGATGTGGAACTGGGGACCCTTTGTGCAACTGCAGCCACTTTCCTCTTTTCCTCACTCGGATGGATTAGTACCAGACTATTACCTTTGTGAGAGAGGAAGAGACAGACTTGAAACTGAAAACGGCTTGAAGTCGTTCAAAAACTTGTGAACACTAAATGCAAAAACAGTTAAGCAAACTGAGGCTTCTTCAGAGAACCCCTCGTGGACATTGGGACCAGTTTCCTGCGGGACTTCGGTTTTGAAAAGAACTGAGACAGAAGGTCTTCTGTCACAATATTGGGTTTTTTTGATTTATTAAATATTTCCTGTGGTGTGAGGTTACTTATTAAATCCACAGACATTGAGTGACTTCTTGCAGTATACATATAAAAATTTGTTGTAACAAGTTACATTTCCACCCAGATGTCATATTGCAGTGAAAAAGGGCACGATTTTTATACATATATATATACACACATATAGATATATATATGAATAAATAAAAAGGAAAACCTGCTAAGATCATGCTGTGTAGCAGACAGGGGCTTGCTGTAATTTTTAGCATGTAGCGCAGTTACTCTGGCTTTATGTATATGGATCTACAATGAGCTGCTGTTTTTCCCCCCTCCTACAACTGAACCTGCAGTTTAAAACCAAGTGTAGTATTTGTACTGGTTGTACCATGGACTTTAGGGGATATTTGATTTGATCAATGTAGCAAACTAGGGAAGAAAAAAGTTCAAACCCAGCCCTGTGTGTCTGAGGGGGGAGGAGGTGGGGGTGTCTTTTTTCTTTTTTTTTTTCTCCTTTTTTTTTTAATTTTTTTTTTTTTTACAAACAGCTCCCTTGCAGGTTTTTAGTAGTTCCTTCTTGACCAGTGCATGTATTATAGCAGCAATTGTCTTTGTGCTTTCTGATCATAGTAATGTATCACTTGTAAATACATTTTTTCTATTTTCTATTTTTTTGTATTTTTTGCATTTTGTTTCATTAGTGTGCTGTATTTTTCCATGCCCCTGCCCCTCAAAGAAAAAAAAAAGAAAAAACTGTCCTTTATTGTTGTGACTGGTTGGAGTTTGTGTGTTGACTGCTTTGTATCCGTAGCCTGTTAAAATGTGGCTTTTACTCTTTCTTTTTTAAAACCAGCAGTTCCAGTTGTTATTTTATTGACTGAAAGGCTTCCCTGAGGTAACTAAACTTTTTTCCTTTCAAGGACTGTGCCAAGTGGGGGTGGGGGAGCTCTCCTGAGAGCTCACAGCTCTTGTTGATAGATGCTGGGAAGTGTTAGTGGCATGGGAAAAGAAGGAAATGTTTGAGACTGACTCTGACTGAGCAGTGAGGTGACTTTGGGACCAGTTTCGTTCCAGCAGGTAAGGGGGGCTTGATCAAACACCTGGAAATTTTGTCCAGCCACATGTGTGCACTGTCATTAATGTCATTAATGAACCCCTTCCTCTGTTCTCAGGCAGGTCTGGCACGGATGGCAGAGGGGCTGATGCCTCTGAGCTGGCTGGGATGCACCTCCAAGACATCTGGAACATCCCAGGAAAAAAAGTAAGGCACAGCTCAGCCCTCGTGGGGGGGCTGAGATTTAGCAAATGTGGATGACTGTGGCAGGGGGGACGTTGGGACTTTATCTCTCACACCCACACCCACCCCCCCACCCCAAGTTTTCTTTCCCTGAGCTGAACACATTCCCTCTACCGTGTGCCTGCAGTGCTCATCCTCAGCTGATACTTTTTAATGAAATTAATAGTTCTTCATCAAGAATCTGCTTTCTCTGTTTGTGCCACGTGTTAGGTCCCAGACTTGCTTAGGACAGTAGAAAGGCATCAGTTTTGAGCTATACCTCAAACATAAGGTGAATTAAACATTGAGGAGGGTATTCAAATAAAAAAGACTTTTTTGGTGACTTTTGTTTTGCTGAGAGGTTCCAAGCAATGGAATAACAACTTCAGATCCACTTCGCTGCTGCTCTATCTGCCCATCTGCCCAGCCTTTGCACCTACCTGACAGTTGTGCACAGCTCAGGTGCTGTCAGCTTCACAGCAGTTCCCTCCTTTGGAATTATTTTTTTTAGAATTCTTCTGGAATTAAAATACAAGGTCTTTCTCTGTTTTGCAGCAGCATTTTTAGGCCATGCCTACAAAGCGTCCTTATGAACAATTTCTACACTTAAAGAAGCATTCTGGAAAAAGTTCTAGAAGTGGTAATTGATAAATAATGAAATGAATTTAGCTTTCCAGAGAAAGCCTGGCCTTCCTTGTTAAGCTGTCTTGCCGCCCTGCGCTCTGTGCCCGTCTCTTGCACGAGGAGACCAGAGTGAGGCGTTACTGACCCCTCTGTCTCTGCCCCTCACATTGTGCTGGGGCCCCGCCCAGGTGAGCACACACTGCACTGGAAGGGGTTTGCTGCCCCTTCGGCCGGCAGGGAAAGGATTGTGGTGCTTGGGAGAGGTTCACTGAAGTTTAACTGTCCTAGGAAAAAGTGCTCTCCCAGAGCTTTAAGTTAAAGCTGCAAAGCTTTGTCCCACAGCTCTCCCACCTCAAACCCCCTCAGCCATTCAGGGGGATGAGAAATGGATCCTACCTCAGCTCAGCTCAGCTGTGGGCCCTCCCTGCACAGATGGCCTTTTGGTCCTTGTCTTTTCAGTCTGATGTGTCTCCTCTGCTTGAGGACCAAGCTGTACAGGCTGCTGTGGGTCCTCGGGATTTTGGGAGACTGTGTAGGACCTGGGTTCCTGTCCCTGTTGGGTCTGGTGCAGTTGCTGACGCCTTCTTTGTTGAACTCCTCAATAAACTGCTTGACACAAACTCCTGCAGTGAGATTGCCCAACCACCTGCCCGTTCTTCTGGAAAGTTCTCAAAAATAACTATTTTAATAATTGACTAACATAAGTGTTCTTGCAAGAGGCTGGCAAAAAAAGTGATATACCAGGGCTTGCTTACAGCAGAAGTGTCAGGACAGGGACCAGAACTGTAGTGTACAAATCTGCTGCCAGGTGTGGTCCTCCACTGCGTCTCTGAGAACAGGCAGCTTAGAAATGGTACTGTTTGTATGCTGACATTTCCCTCTGGTCACGCTTCACCTTGCAAACATGATGAGTTCCAAAATTTGAATTTGAAATTAGTTTTTTAGCTAGGAAGTAGTAAACTTCATTTTTCATTCAAGTTACAGCACTGTCACATTTTCTTACCACTATTCCATGTCTTCATTCTATTATTCTTCCAGGCACTTTGCTTTTTTACTTCATGATGTCTTTCAAATTTAGTATTTTCTATCTTTTCCAAATTCTCAACATAACCTGAATGTATGGCTGTTTCTAGGTCTGTGCTGATAGTGGGGATTCTCAACTTAGGCAAAACAAAGATCTGATTTAAAATCAGAATAAGTATTCCTTTTTTCAGAACAGCTCATCTCCCTTTAGTCCTTTGGGAACTCACAGGAAGAGTCTGAGCTATGTGATATAAAAGCTATCAGGTCTAAGGTGGGGCAGGAAGTAACTCCTGGTTACTGTAACTATGTTTTCTAAGAAAGGATTTGAGTTCAGGCTCCACCTGCTTCATGCCTCATAACCAGTTTCATGTACTCTTAGAGCATTGTGGGGCAAAAACCACAAAGTCCTTGAGAAGTGTAGCTTTTGTTCTTGAAAAGTGACTTATCCCCTTCCCCACGTGTTTCTAATTTATATATAACCTGATTTTCCATCTCTGTGCCCCAACTTTGCAAGGGTGGCTGAGTTTGTCAATTGATGCAAAGTTGTGGCTTCACCTGTGAACAGACCCTTTCTCCAAGGAGAGCCTGGCCCTGCCCACACCTGGGTTTGTGCTGTCTGAGGGTGGCTTGGTAAGTGCTTCTGATTTAATGCTGCAAAACTCGTTTGTGTTTTGCCCTTTCAGCAGTTCCTCTGCAACAGCCCTGAGGAGCAGACACATACTCATCACACAAAGTTCTCTCAGACAGACAGCAGCAGCACGGAGTAAGCTCAAAGGATCTTGCTCTGAGAAAAGCCATTGCTTTGCTCTGGGCCTTTGTGTGTAACTGTGCTGTTTTACCCCCAAAGCACTGCTGTGGCCAGTGCAGTGTCACAGGGCACTGAGCTCTCTCTCGCAACATGTGGCAGCAGGGAAACTCTTTCAGAAAGCTTTTAGTTTCAAAGCCTTTGCCCCTTTTTTTTTTTTTTTTGATACCTCAAGCGTGTAGGTTCTCCAGGTGTTCTCTATCAGCTGAGGTGGTCACAGCCACCATAGTGGGATACAGGGACGGTTTCATTCTGCTCTGGAGAGAAGCTGCAGCCAATTAGAGCTGGTAATGAGGGAGGCTGAGGGTGAAGAGGGGCAGTCAGCAAGCACTGACAGCACAGCAGATCTACGAGAAGCACCTGGATGAGAGGGGAAATGGGCTGGCAGAAGTGTGACTGACTGTGCTGGCTCACTGGGGATTCAGCTGGAGTGCAGCATAACAGGAACTCTGCATTGCTGAAGTCCTCACGTCCCTGCAGCTCCTGTTCTACCTGAGTGGCTGCAAGGAGAAGTTAGTGTAAAATAGTATCCCACATCCTCGTGTACCATTGCAGAAGTGAGCCTGCAGCAATCAAAGTGGTGACACAGGCTGAAATCAAGCTTCGTCCAGAGAAGCCCTCCATAATTTACAACACATTCACGATCATTGGAATGGTTTTCCAGTAGGAATGCTCCTGTTGACTGCACAGCCTGGCGATTTCTGTCAATCCTTACGCGTGGGAGAGCAACACGGAGAAACTCAGCACTTGAGGCCCCTGCCCCGACACGCTGTTGCCCTCCAGCGCCCTGCACAGGGATGACTGGCAGTACTGAGAACTGGCTCACTGGTGCACGCAGGCCCTGCTGGTTTCTGCTCCTGTGTCTTGTGACTGGAAGAAATAGTTCTAAATTAATTCACATTTGTGTTAAAAAAAAAGGTGAGGGAGTGGTGGTCCTTTGAAATCAGGTTTTATTTGTCTTCTCTGCTCTCTCGTGTAACAGACTCCTGCTCTTCTTCTCTGCACACAAGTCTAAATAAATGGCACCACAGGAAAATAACCATTTACCTCTAGTGTATGTGTTTGGACAAGGAGCTGGACCGGACCGTACAGGCTCTAGTCTTAATCCTCTCCCTCTTCTCCTGAGTTTAGAGCTTTTCCTTTGGCTGTTGATGCTTTTAAAAGTTAATGTCTTACCAATGATCACTGACTGAGGATGTGCTACTGCTAAATCTTCCTGGTGAGGTTTGTGTGTCACCTCTTCATTACCTCGTTGCACAAAACATGTAGAGATTAAAAGCTGTTACTGCCCTGTCAGGCACTTCGTTTCCTGCTGGTATTGTAAAAGCAGAGGTGGGAGCAGAGGGGTGTTTTTGGTGGGTGGTTTTTTGTTGGTTTTTTTTTTTTTTTTACAAAGTAGTCCTAGGCACTGAAGCTTTGCTGTCCTTTGCTTCTATCCCTACTCCCAGAGCAACTGAGTGAGCAGGTGCTGGGCTCTGCTGGCCCAGATGGAGGGATTTTTTCTGATCTGTGTTTTCACATCTATGCAGACAGCAACCACAGTCTGTGCTCAGAGCCTTCTGTGTGCAGGCTGTCCCTGCATGTCCTCCTGTCTGGCTGCTCTCCTGCTGGAAGTGAGAAGTGCCCTGCTGCAGGGATTACCTCAGCCCAGCCTGTGTCCCATCAGGAGCTCACACAGCTGCATCCCACACCTGATCTGCAGAAGCACGTGACCAGAAGCCTGGAGCAGGGCACAGGGCTTCATGGCTCTCAGCACCTCTAACTCTGGCAGTGGTTATCCAGTGCCATGTAGTGAGAAATTTAGCAAAACAGGCAGTGGCTGGCAAGTGCTGTCATTTTGCCACTACCACGCCATTCCAACAGTCTAGTTTAGGAAAAGCCCCAGGCTGCTGTAGGAGCACAGGTTGCCTCCTCCCTCCTGAGCTCAGCCATCACTTACAAACCTCAGTCCAGCCTCCGTGCACCATACTTTGTCCAAAGAAGAATCAGCACATTTTAACTAGAGAGTCAGTTACTCATCGGTGAGGAAAACCTCCATCGTTACCCTCATTCAAGACGGTCAAACTCCATCACTGTTGTGCACCATTCCGAGGCACGTGGGGCAGTGTGCTGCTCCAGTCAGCGTCCTCAGCCTCGGTAGGCCTTCAGCAGCTGGCCTGCGATCACCAGCCTCTGGATCTCACTGGTCCCCTCGTAGATCTCGGTGATCCGAGCGTCCCGGTAGTGGCGTTCCGCTGGCATCTCGGTCACGTAGCCCATCCCGCCCAGGATCTGGATAGCCTGAAACAAAGGCAGCAGCTTAGAAAGGAAGTGGGGTCAAGACATTTGTTTTCTACAGAATGCACGTGCACACACACAGCCACTTTAAGAGGAACTGAGCCCACTGCAAGCATAATGGGGAGGGCAGGACACATGGGGATGACTGCAGCTCATCTGTAATCATAAGAATACACAGGATTGATCTGGGTAAGAGTGATATGGATATTCCAGACAGGTAATTAATCACTTCAGAGGTATGTTAGTGATCCATATTCAGCTAAGATGCTTTTATTAAAGACAGGGGACACTAAACCGAGGAACAGAGGATCTGATCCAGGTGCAGTGGTGATGACTGGTGGCCCCATGCTCACTCCCACACTGCTGCTCCCTCTTAAAAATGCCACTGCCCTGGACAGCAGCAGGCACAGACCACTTTAATAATACAGCTGCCACAGGCCAGTATAAACCCCTGCCACCCTCCTACTTCCCCACAACCCTTGAAGATGGTTGTGCTAATTGGCTTCAGCCATAGGGTTGGTTGCTTGCTTAGTTGATGTGTTTCAAATATAAATTAGTAAATTCCATCCCACCTTCCCAAAGCACTTGTGAAACATCCAAAGTCCCTTCCCACATGATGTATGTCAGTTATCAACTGAGAAGTTACCTGATGTGCGATGGACGTTGCAGCTTCTGATGCAGCCAGTTTGGCCATCGCCGCTTCCTTTGGGGGAGGAGAACATCACTGAGGGTGCAGCTGTCACAAGAAGGAACCCCTCACCTGCACGAGGAGCTTGAACACTCACAGAGCAGCTGTGCAGAGACAGGCCTGATGATGGTGCCAGCTGAGAGCAGCCACCCCTCTCCTCTTGGCTACAACCAATGCTGAACTCAGCAGGCTGCCCAAGGGTGGGCAGCAGGCCCAGGACCTGGTGGTGGTTCCACCCCAGCAGCGCTGGCTGGGCAGGCACTGAGCACAGTGATGGTCTGTGGAGTGGGGTTCCCTGGCCTTGAGCCTGTGCTGTGGCTGCTGGACAAAAGCAGGGCTGGAAGTACCTTAGTGAAGGGCTTTCCGTTGTCCTTCAGCATAGCAGCTCTCCAGGTCAGCAGGCGCGCACCCTCCAAGGCCACAGCCATGTCTGCCAGCTTGAACTGCAACAACAAACACTGCCTTTGGTCCAGGGCCTCTGCTGGCACAAGGGGACACAGCTGAATTCTCCCACCCCTGGGGCCATCTAAGGAAATGAAGCCTCTGTCTCAGCAATTAGTTTTAACAGCATTTGGAAACAGAATTATGACTGTTTATCCCGGACAGTACAAAGTGCACTGTGTGCCTGATACCACACCTGAGAGCACACACGGACTTTCCACCAGCCCCAGCCCCCTGTGGAACTGCCCCGTGTGCCCAGCTCGTACCTGCACTGCCTGGAGCTTTGTGATGGGTGACCCAAAGGCCATTCTCTTCTCAGCATAATCCACAGCACAGTCCAGAGCTGCCTGTGCTATTCCAAGTGCCTGTGAGGCAATACCAATCCTTCCTCCATCCAGAGTTTGCTGAGAATGACACAAAATATATGCAAGTCAAGTCATACTTGATCAAGAATACTACACACATATTTCTGATGTTGCTGGAAAGCTGCTGTAGCCTTAAAATCCTCTGGTCAGAGACCTCCTGGATTCAGAATGTTCCCAGTTACGCACAAATAGAGAGCTGTAACAGGCACTGGCACTGCAGAGAGAAGGCAGGAGTTCAACAATGGAAGCAGAAAGGACAGGGGTTGCTTATTAGCTAGGAGGAAAAAAAGAGGGTGCAAAATAAGGGAAACAGCACAACAAGGATCTGCTCTGGAAGGGGTTGGAAAGAACTCTTCAGGCAGACCCAACTCACTCTGCAGCTGATTTTACTTTGGAAATCTAGTCAGTTTTCCTTTTTCACCCTCGTCAGGACACACATGTGAAAGCATTTTTCAAACTGATCAGTGAACCCCATTACCTGACTTAGCTCAAACACCTGCTCTGCCCCACTGTGCACAGGAAGAAATTGCAGCACAGAGAGAAAAGGCTTCATCTTCTCAACCCTGGGCTGAAGGTCTTTAAAAGAACCTGTCAATCACCAACCACTTTTAGTTCTGGACATAATGGAATGAGCTCTGCTCCAGGGAGCTCCGCCCAAAATGTCAGGCCAACAAAGGGTGTTTTGCCCCTCCAGAGAGAGCAATGACCACTCTCAAAGGGCAGTGCCTCACTGCAGGAAACAAAGCTGTTCCCAGCTGCCTTGCTCCTCCTCAGAAGTCACATGCATACCATAACTCAGCTGTCATTCACCTTGCGACAATCTCCAGAAGTTGTCCTGGGCCTCCAGGACAACTTTCCTCTGCCACAGTATTCACGTGGGGAAATGCCATGTTTTCCCTTTATCTGTGGGTACAAACAGGAGGAACAGAGGACTGGGAAAGGAGAAAATTTAAAATATACTGCCCCTGTTGACACAGGTTGCCAGATCAGTGACATCAGCATTCCTCCAGCTGAGAACTGCCACAATAAAAGTGCTGTCAAAATCTGTGTAAATTAAACTTTCATCAAGGAATTTCTCTAGGAATGATTCCTCATATGCTGGCAAGAAGGGTCAACAGCTAACATGGCACAGAACAGCTTATGCAAGCAGTCCTCACTGAAGTGACTGCCTCGGGAAATAGTTTACAAAACGGTAAGCTTGGGAGCTATGGCTGTACACACCCACAGCTGCACCCCATCTCTCTCTTACCATGGCGATTTTGAAGCCCATTCCTGGCTGCCCCAGGAGGTTGGCCTTGGGTATCCGGCAGTCCTCAAATATCAGGTTGGCAGTGGAAGAGGCTCGGATTCCCAGTTTGTCTTCTTTCTTCCCCAGTGACAGCCCAGCTGTTGGCATGGGAACCAGGAATGCACTAATGCCCTGCAACAAGACCCAAACTCTTAGGAACGGTGTCTTCTTACCTTCCCACTTCCTTGGCTGTCAACAGGCTTCCTCCATTTTACATAAAAGCCACATGTCCAGGTAACCAGAAGGAGGGAGGGGAGAGCTGAGACAGAACAAAGCCAGCGCACATCAGCCCCTCCTCTGCTCAATGCCTGCACAGCTCTAAAAACAGAGTCCCAGAGCCATTGCAAAGTGCTTCTCCACAACCCCTTCACTCCCACCCCTTTTTCCTGACTGGTACAAACTATCGCACCCTGTGCTTCAGGGATTTATCCGTAGTAGCAAACACCACGGTGGCCGAGGCGTCCCAGGCGTTGGTGATCCAGGCCTTGGTGCCATTCAGAACCCACTCGTCCCCATCCAGGCGCGCCACGGTGGAGGCTGCACCCGCGTCGCTGCCGTTTCCTGAGCAAAGCAGCAGCAAACAAACCTCAGGTGATCGGTGACACACTGGGGGCAAACCCACCCCCCACCTGCACCCCACCAGCTCATGGCACCTCTTGAACTGTGGCAGTGTCACCATGGTCCCTCCCACAGGATGGGGAAAGGCCCACGTGTGCCAGATGTGTCCAGAGCTCTGCTCACACAGGGAATGAGCATTTTCAGCAGGGACCATAGGATGGTAGTTCACACCTTGGGTATAGAGACTTCACTTACACAGAACTGCTATAAGCCACCCTTCTACAAACTGTTCCAATTTCAAAGACCTAAAGTCCATCCTAAACCTGACCAAGGAAAGAAGCTATGCCACATTCTTTGCAACAGGGATGGTAACAGTCACATCACCTGGTTCACTGAGGGCAAAACATCCAATTTTCTCTCCACTGGTGAAGGGAGTGATCCACTTGTGCTTCTGCTCTTCAGAGCCAAACTTGAGTATTGGCCCTAAATACAGGGACTGTAAGAATTCAGTGTTGTTAGTGCCTCTTGAAGGTACAACCAATCCAGTAACTCCCTAATGTGCTCTCCAGCACACCAGAACCCACCACAGGAACAGATCCACTTCTCCCCAACACCCCTCTCTCCCATGCCACCCTCACCCCATGCCTGCCCCTCACACTCACGTTATTGACGCTGACGATGACGCCCGTGGACGCGCAGCCCCTGCTGATCTCCTCCACGGCAATGGAATAGGCCAGGTAGTCCAGGCCTGCTCCTTTGTACTTCTCTGGCACGTCCATAGCCAGCAGCCCTAAGCCACCCATCTTCTTCACCTGCACATGGGCAACGGAGAGGTCACGTCCTCTGCAGCACCAGTGTGCCAGCAAATACAGCCAGACGCGTGGAGAGCAAGCCAGGTCACGGGAGGGCTACACCCAGAGGAAAAGATGCACACAACTCCTGGTGAAACTGCAGTCTGAACAAACTGGTGAGAGTCCCTAGATCCCAGTGACTTCAGCAGGAGCTGTACACAGTCACTGCTGTTTAGGCTCTTGCTTGTTTAAACAGCTCTGTTCAGTACTGGGAAGGGGGGAGCCTTCTGAAGGTGAAATAGGGAGACAGAACTCCACCAGCATTTCCTCAGCCTCCCACCAAAGCTCTCCCCTTGCATGTCTCCTGTCAGTAGAAACGGGAAATCCAGCTGATAGAAATCATCAGAACTTTACCTTTGAGACTGCTGAGCTTCAGCCTAGGACTGCACAAGGGAAGAATTTTACAGAATGAATTACTGCAGAAAACAGTGTGCAAAGTGATTTTTTTCATTCCCAATAAAGCCAGATCTTGCTTCTCAGAGAATTTTTTTGTTAGTTACATTGCAACCAATCTACTCCAAGTTCCCCAGCTAGACCCCTTGCTTTGCAACCATAAGCCTCTGCCTGCTTTTAGAGGAACCATGGAGAATTTTTAGATAAATAATTTCCCTCCTATATAGGCACCCAAAAAACCCAATCCTCCACATTAAATCCAGAAGATGAACAAGACAGCACACATTCTATGTATGTTGCTTCATCTTATTAAACACTTGTTTACATTTTGAATTTTCCCCTACACATTCAAGTCAAAAGACTCAGAATCAAATGTAAAATTTGCAGATAAAAACAGTAAGGAGTAGAATTATTTTCTGCCTCAGGGTAAGTGTGACCTTCTTGGCTACTGTCCTTATACCTTACTAGAAAGAGGAATGTGACAAAACTCTCGTGTCTCTGACAGTGTCTGCTTGGAGTCTCCTGGCTAATGTAACAGGGTCTATTTTGCTCGAGCTTTGTATTTCATTGATTAACACACACTGGAGTGTCTTTCCACTAGAGAAATGACAGGTTTGGCTGGAATTTCAACTTGTTCACAGCCCCAGAGGATGACCAGCATGTACCTCCTGATCACTCTTTTCCACCATCTGAAATGCATCCACGTCATCTATGCTTCCTCACCATAAACCATTATGTGCAGTCTGTAAAAGTATTTAATTAATTTTATAAATCAATTTTATAATTTGTATTACAGCCCCCAGGTAAGTCGGTAAAATAACTAAAAACTCAGTGGTACTAAAGCCAGATACAAAGGAACACAAGTAAAGGTGAAGAGCTCGAAATGCCCTGTGGGAATCACAACGTCCACATTCAGAGCAACGAGCTGGTCTAAACTTCAATTTTCTGCTATACCGGAGCGGGATGTACATTTTGATTAAGCCCGAGGGGGTCCTGCCCCAGAGCAGCAGGAACGAGGTCTCTGGCTGTGCCATTCCAATCCTCGCACACACCTGCTCGGCCGGGAAGCGGTGTTCCTTGTCCAGCTGCGCTGCAAGCGGCATCAGCTCCTTCTCCGCGAAGTCTCGGACCATCTGCCGCAGCATCTGGTGTGTCTCGGGCAGCTCCGCGCTCTGGTACACGGTGTGCAGCCTCCGGCACCGCAGGGCCAGCGCTGGAAGCGGGGAGGGGCTCAGCGCGGCCGCTGCCCTTCGCACCGGGCCAGGGGTGGGCGCCGGCCCACGAGAGGCTCCGAGGATCCCCCTGCCCCGGGACACCTTCCCGCGGCCCGCAGCCGCGGCCCGGCTGAAGGGCGGCGCCACTGCCGCGCCTGAGGGGACTCGCCTCAGGCAGGCCCTGAAGGGCACCGGGACGCCACCTCTCGCGCAGGCCGCGGCCCCTTCCCGCCCCGCCCGCGTGCCTCGCAGCCCCTCCGAGCAGCCGCAGCAGGGCGAAGCCGCTCCCACCGCCCTCACNCCCGCAGGGCCGGCCGCGCCGGGCGGGAGGAAGCGCCTTTATTGCTCCTGCTGGTGACAGACACGGCGGCACCGCGCCCGCGGGGACACCCCGGACACCGCACAGCCCCGCGCCGCTGCCACGGCCACGGGAGGAGGGTCCGCAGGGGACAGTCCGCGCGCCAGCAGCCCCAAGGCCACACTGTGAGAGATATAAATNTCAGCCTTGTCCTCGGCAAGGACGAGAGACGGCAGTGCTTATGTCCGAGGGCCACACCCGACAGCGAGCCAGGCTCTGGGGCAGCACAAAGCAGCTCCGTGTCACAGACTGGGAAACAGCTGAAGAGGACGTGATGAAACACAGAGCTGAGGAGAGTTGCTACATTTGGGCCTTACTGCTTCACCACCGCTTTCCTCCTTCATTTCTGCCTAAACACTTGTTTTATTCTTCCTGAACCCTCAGATAATGGAATAAGCATCCCCATTTACCACAGAAGAGGCTGCTGCTTCTCTGCAACAAGAGACATTGAAAATCCTCAGGTAAACACACAAAGGAAGACACTTCCTACCAAAAACAGAGGACAAGGACAGAAGTACCCAGTCCATACAACAAGAGATGACCTTCCTTCACAAGGTACAGTATGTATTCCACACTCAAGTTATGAAAATAGCTCTCCAGGAAGTTTGCTGGCATGGATCCAAAGCCCTTGCCTCAAAAATGGGAAAAAGAGGTCCTGGTACTAAGAGGACAAATACTGGAAAAACATACAGTGAGTCTGTGGGTTTGGTCCCTTTCTTTTTAAAGTTTTGAGCAGAACTCAGTATGGTCCCAACTCTCTTCTTTTTCCAACTTAGCACACAACCTGAGAGAAGTAATCTTTGATACCTTTTCCCTTGCTCAAACTCCAGCTGACACTAAAAGCATCTCCTTTGCCTGCAGCACCTGGCTAGGACTGACCATCCACCTTCAAGGATGTGATCCCAGTGGAATTTCTTCCAAGCTCACCGGCATGAGTAGCTTTGACCCATCATTAAAACAACAGAGCACACACTCCAGAAGGAAACTGGTCTGCTAAACCATGTTTACCAAAGACATCATCCCTGCCACACAGAAAAGAGGCTTTATAGAAAGTACCTAAGAGAAAAGGAATCCTAGGGAAGCTACTAAAGTAGAGACAGGAGTTTGGAAATCCCTGACTTTCTGGATTACAATCAACTTTTTCAGTGCTGGGTTGCCCTCTGGTAGGGACTTTCTTTTTCCTGCAGCATGCTTTTAGGGCAAAGACCTTCTGATTTGGCAAACATACAGCTAAAAACCGCAGGGTGCTACTGCTGCCTGCGAGTCTCCCGGTTTTCCTCCCGTTCTCCCTTTTATTGCTGAATAGCTGACACATTCACCAGTGTGAAAGCAACCGCTTCAACGCCGTTTCCTCGTCTCGGCTGACGGCCGAGGGCAGGAATTCCCTTTTCCCAGCGGGACCGAACGCCGGCAGCGCGCTCCCGCCGCCGGCAGCCGCTAGGCGGCGCGCGCGCCCCGTGCGCGCCCCCATCGCCCCGTGCGCGCCCCCGCCGGTGCCCGCCCGCCCCGGGCACGGCTCCGCCTTTGAGGAACCTTTGCAGTGGCAAGAGAAACAGATGGGAACCGTCACACTCGTAAGAAAAGCGAGAGGTTGCTTCCTAGAGAAACCGTGATAAAAGTAACGTTTAAAGGCACCTGGATTTATACTACATACAAAATTCAGCTCAATTTGCTAAAATTTGCCAGGGAATAACTAGTAGGCTCTTCAGACACTATTTCTGAACGCTTCAGGATGAAAAGCCCACTTTCAGGCAGTTCTGCCTTGTGGTGAGTAACTCAGAGCGAAGCAAATGCTTCCCACCTCAGAGGCACAGCATGCGGGCTGCTGAAGGTGTTCACTGCAAGAGGCATCTCGAGCTCCACCTCAACAGCTGCTTTAACTAATCCTGAAGATCCCAAACAAGATTGAATTAGTGCCTGTGGAGGTGCTGGAGGGGATCGATGGTGGCAGAACTGTTCTTCATCTTTCCATCAGGCAGACCTTGCCCCTCCACATTCCCAAGACATTTGTTGTGGTTGCTCATGATTAGTGCTCCACCCAGAGCAGGTCATTTGTTGTGGTTAATCATAATTAAATATCTTCCTAAGAGCTGGAGATTCTTTCATGGCTGCTACCCTACACACTCTCACTGCTTACTCTGATGCCAGCTGATATTCCACACCAAAGTTACTTTCACTAATCTGGAAGTAAAGGCAGTGGTTTCCTATTGCTGTCTACGCATTAACAGGCTCTGGGCTCGGATGCCCACCCCACTCCATCCTGCTAAAACACAAACTACGCTGAATCCCTCTTAACACAACGGGTAACCACGGAGGAGTTAGGTTCTAACTGTCTCAAGAACAAATGGAACTAGTATTAGGAAACGTCTCTAGTCTAGACACAACCTAACTCCCCTAACAAGAGGCACAACTGACCAGCCCAGCATGGGGACAGCAAAAGAACCAGTCTCAAGAGCCAGCAAAACTGGCAAAAAAGGGTTTTGATAGCTGAGATTTTGCACAGTTGCGAGCTGGGCCCCAGCACTGCTACTGGCAAGACACAGGTCCTCCCCTTCCCACTGCACGATGCTATCTCCCACTGCCAGATCCCAAACACAGCTGTGGTATCAACTTTGGCAGCATGACTTCCTAAACCATGAACAAACAGCTGAGTAGGCAGAGCAGTGATGGGAACAATGAAAAAGAGAACCATGTCCATTCTCAGTTTCCAAGGATCCCACTCCATAACACTGAGTGGTCTGACCTGGGAAGCTTTTAGCTACTAATACCTCCAACTGCAACAAAGCAAATGAGCTGGTGCTGCTCACAGCAACTCTGACAGACCAGTTGGGTTTACCAGTATAGACTGAAGCCTAGGAGGCTCTGCTTCCTACTCATTTCTTAAGTGATTTTCCACATTCTCCCTTTTCCCTCTAAGCCCCACTAGAGTGACACCTTCACCCCAGCCAGGCTGACAATGTGCTGTCCACCTAAAAAGCAATACATTCTGTAGCAAGAGCCAAAATTCCTACACAAAGGGAAGAAGGAGGAATGGTAAATATAGTGAGATTAACTTCAGCTCTAAGTTGACCCCTTAACTCCAAAATTCAACAGTTTGCTCACAAAAGCTCAAACAGAAATGCTATCAGAGGGATAGCCCCCTTTTTCCCCTATCTCGTATCTCTAGTGAAATCTCTGACAAAACAGAGATTAAATGTTCTTAGGGGCAGCTCAGGCCCCCAGAGGCAGATGGAATATTCCTGCACTGCTTAGAAGCTGAATTAGTCTCTTTCCCACTGGAGAACATTGAGATGCACCCTAAAAAGCAATGTCAGCCATGCCACAAACAAAACCACTGCCACTGAAGAGATGATCTATCCAACTGAACAGAAGATCTGCTCTTCAAGCATCACTGGCTACTTGAAGGGGTTAAGATTTTCCTGCTAAGAAACAGCTTAACACAAACAATCTGACCTGTTGAAAAAGGATATTCACCCAAGAGGTGAAACATCAGAAGCACTAAAGGTGCAATCTAACTACAAAGACTAAGAGCAAGAATTGGCTAAGAGTGCCTCTGATCACTGACCTAACCAAGGTTATCAGAAGATAGCCAGGAACAGAGAAGGAGAGGCAGGACATGCTGAGTGGTGGATAGAGAGGTGTTGCAGGGAGATTTCCTTTCAGGAGCCGTCGTCTTTGCTTCATGTTCTCAGCCTCGTGCATGGAGAAAAAGTTTGGCAAGAAGCCTTGTTGCACGAGACAGCAACTCCAGTCCACTCCTGCACATCTGGAATGGTTAAGGACATCACAGCATCCAGCAGACAGAATGATTACTGTCCTCCATTGTAAGCATAGTCGGCCTTGTTGTGCATAATCAGCTTGTTGTCCACAAAGTAAAAGCTGTCCGAGCGCGTCTCGTACGGGTTTTCAACCATCAGACGGACTGTGAAAGAGAAAGCTCCATTACGTTCGACAGCCAGCCACAGCCAGGATAAAAAGGACTCTGCCACTCCACTGGATTTCCCAGGCTGATGCTCTGCCCTACCCAAGGAAGAGAAGCAAACTGCTCTGCTGAACACACTTCAAAGGCTGCAGCCTGCCCTTTCCTTTCTTCCTATTCACAGAACAAGTGCTGTCAAAAACAAACAGATGTGGAATCAAGTAACCTCACTCAAAATAACCTTAGAAATTAGCAGAGCCATGAGTGGACCCGAGCAGCCATCACGTCTGTCAGCAGAAGGAGCTCGTTTGTGGCACTCCCCACACGTACATGGGTGGGGGATGAAAACCTCAAACGTTCCCCACAGCCAGGCAGCCCCAGAAGGGCCCCTGTGCCTCTGCTCTATCCACCCCCTGAGGTCAAACATACCCTGTGCAATCTGTATTTGCAGAGCCCTTAGTAGGCTTAAAAACACACCTCAGGGAAGAGCCAGGTCTGTTCCAAAGCAGGAGGCTCTAGCCCTAACAAGCAAGTGCAGAAAACAGATGGGTGGCTATAAAAAGAACCCTTTCTTCAGGGTTTTCTTCTGGGCTACACTACGAGACATCAGGTATGTCAGCCCTGTGACTCTGATCAGTTCTTGCAGCTTGTGACTTAGCACAGGTTGTCTTAGGCTTTAATTTTCAAAGGAGGAGACTTTGCAGCACAAATCTCTAATTCAGACAAGATTACACATTGCTAAACTGGGAACCTGTATCTGTTTGGTCCTGTCCCCTCAATCCCAGTCACAACTTCTTTCACAAGTAGAGGGAGAGAATGAGCAGATGCACACACAAACAGAACACAACTCAGTGTGGCAAAGGAGGTACTTACTAAGGTCTTCTGAGAGCTGAGGGAATTCATAAATGTGTTCACATGTGTTCCTGCTACTGGGGATGCAGAAGCCAAAATCAAAATCAAAGTTCTTCAGCAAGCGATCTCGGAAGTAATGTCTCTCAATCATTCGGAAGTTTGACACTGGCTTTTCTCCCACTGTGAATTCCACTCTGCATAGAAGAATCAGGAAAAAAACAGCTATTGGGAAGAAGAGAGCCTTGGGCATGAGGCTACACAAGAGTTCTCTACAGAAAGTTTGATATTTGTAGTCTAAGATAGGCTCTCTCGAGTCTTCGACTCAGTTTTGTTATAAACTGTCAAGTAACACTTTGTAAATATCCAATTCTCCCTCCTTTCCATGAACTCATACTCACGTTGCACCAACGGTCCGAAGACGGAGAAACGCTGGGGTGAACTGGTAGCGAACAAAGCGACCTGCGCTTGCGTCCAGTTCACTGCTGTCATCTTCATCCTCCTCATCGTGCTCTAGAAAACGCACCAGCCTGGAGTTACTCTGCTCGTAGTGTACACGTGAGGTGCTACTGGCTAGTGGGTGTATCAGGACAAGCTGCCTACTGCTTAGGTACTGAATGTAAACACATTTAATAATTGCTCTGAGACTTATACTGGCACTAAGCAAAAGAGAAAAGATTTGCCGTGACAGTTGGCCTAGCCTTGGTGGCTCCGGAACTGGAGCCAACCCTCAGTCTCACAGGACATCCCCCCTCACAACTGCCAATGCACATGAACTAATCTCTATTATAACCAGCCCAAAAAAGGAAGATTGCCAGTTGATAGTTCTCTCCCATTCAACAATAATCACATTTTTATCACAAGCTTCTCAGCAGAGATAAACTCAGTCCTACGCTTAAAGGAGAGGAATTTAGTCATCAAGACATATATCAAAGGACCTTTCTTCTGGGCTTGCATGGGTCCTGCATTGCAACCTCTCAGCTCTCTGAGTCTCTCTACCCTGCTTGCAACGTTTGCATGCTGTACCTGAAGCAGACGGCTTTGCAATTTCAAACAGTACTGTTCCAGTTTCAAGGTCCCGGATCTTAAATCTGGTGAAATCAATGTTGTAAATGTTGTCCTCCGGTTTGCATAAATAATCTTGAAGAGAGAGAAAAAATATAGTAACATTTCAAAACATCTCTGACCACTCACCAAATTAATTTCCTTTTTTGTTAGCCCCGGCCCGGTAAGATATGTACTGCTCGTTGTTTTGCAGAAGCTTCATGAAAGCAGGACAAAATTAAGGATGTAAGAAACAAAGGCATGGTAGGTGCCAGGTAGCAGAGCAAGAAAGGGATGCGATCGGGACAGACAAGCAGAGATCAGCAGCCCAGAGGAAAAACAAAAAACCAAAAAGCCTCAAAGAAATCAAAACCCACAAATAACACAAAAGCCCCCAAACTTTCTGGAAGTTGTACGGGAGCTGCCGGCGGGCGCAGCACGAGCCGCCGCGTCCCCCGCCGGCAGCGCCGGGC
>VZTF01000167.1:1010462-1023883 GCA_013397755.1 Cnemophilus loriae
GCAGCTTCTTGTCCGGCCCCGGCGCCGCCGCCGCCGCCCGCGCCCTGGAGCCGCTCATGGCCGCTGCCAAGATGGCCGCCGCCCGCCTCGGTAGCTATGGGAGCGCGGGGCGGGGGGAGGCGTTGCCTGGCAACGCCGCGCCCGAAGCTCAGCAGGGCCCGCCGCGGTCGCGGACGGATGGGTGACTGGAGAGCCGCGCACCGCCGGCGCGACAGCCGCTCCCTCCGGGGACGCGGCGGGACGGGCCGGCTGGGAAAGCTGACTTACCTGCGGGAAAACAACACAAGGAACAAACAAAACCAGCCCCTCTCCCGCTGCTCCCGGCCGGCTGCCAGCCCGCGCCCCGCTCCCGCCGCACCGCCCCGGAGGTGCCAGTCGTCACCCCTCGCTGGCCTCCTGGGCTCCCGGTACTGAAGGCGCGGCCTGAACCCGCAGCGCAGCCGGTGACACAGAGCGCAGGTATCCCCCGAGAGCCCTGCTCTGTTCAGGGGACGGTGGCAAGCACTTTTCGGGGAGCAGCAGCGTCAGCAAGAAGATGCCATGGAGTGCACACCGCGCTCCTGGCCGGGGACACCGCAGCTGCTGTCCCTGGGGGGCGGGACAGCGACAGGACCGTGTGCCCCTGGGTCAGTCGGTTTCGTGACCACACACCGGGGGTGGCAGTGGCAGATATCGGACGAGTCTGCCCAGCCTGGTGGGAGGTACTGGGGAGGGCCCACTTGGAGGGACTCGCAGGAGCATCACATGGAGGAAATGTGTTTCTTCCCAAAGAGGGGCAGCCCACCAGCCCGCAGCAGGCACGCAAGAGCTGCCAGGAGTCACCTCCAGCCCTCTGGGGAACCGGGGCAACAACAACAACAAACATGTGCATCCTCTTTTCGGACTCCAGCCAACACTGAACAGGCTCACGATGACCGGAAGCAGATTTCGGGCAGGGTTAGTGACGCTTGCTGTGGCTTCTGAGCAGCACACTCCTGCTACTGCCAGCCAAATGCCATTTCAAAAAAACCTGCCCACACCAGTGCTCCTAAATCCTCCTCGATGCATGGGCTCTGTCCCTCCATCCTGTGCCCTAAGGAAGGACAGACCCAAGCCTTCTGGAAAAGCACCTTCTCTGCATGGGGCCAGGGGCCCTTGTCCCCAAGAGCAGGCACCTGCAGCGCAAAGCTGCTGCTTGCTCTCTGCTCCAGCTCCAGCCCCATCCGCCTCTGACACGGTTTCAAGCTGAAAGCGGGGCAGCTTGCAAAGCCCCAGAAGGCAGATTACATCTCTCTGGTGCTCCGGCTCTGAGCAGGAAGCAACAAGGTCCACATCAGCACTTTCAAGAGGATGTTGTACCATTCGATTTGCACTTAATAGCTCAAAACAACGGGCAAGAGATCACCAGGGCCATACCGGAGGCAGCAGCAGGATGTCACCCTGCAGCCAGCCAGGCTCAGCCTCCCTCGCGCGGGTGTAAACCACAGGGGGCTCCTCTGCCCCCACCACCAGAAAACAGGGACCATCTCATCCAAGTGACAATATAATTTTGTTTATTTTCCTTTAGCACGCTGCTGGTTAAACTGCCAGACAGTAGATTTCAGAACATTCCCTCAACCAAACATCCTGGGGAAATTAAAAAATAAAACTGCTACTGTGTACCAAAAATAAAATACCCCCCCCCCCCATGCCCATCTTCCCCAAACTAGTCCCTGCAAAGCCAATGCAATCAGAAATAGATATCTGTGCTTTTCACCTAGGGCCCAAGCTTGCTGCAAAAAAACTAAAAAAAGTCACTGCAAGTTGTTATAACACAAAGCAATGGACAGTAAAATTTAAAAATCCTCCTCAAAAACCCTTTGTACTGGTGACACATACAGATGGAGATTTCTCCCCACACTGCTTCAGCCTTTACAGACAGCTTAGACCTGCAGCTTTAAGCAGTTTGTGATGCGTCCCTAACGCCAACGGCACAGGTCACTTCCACACAGCCACAGCCAGGCACTACGGAGCCGGGGGACCACGAGCCAACGCTGACTGCTGCTGCACCAACGGGACCCGAACACCACCACCTCCTCTCACAGCCCTGGCTGCTGCCTCCTGCCACGGAGCACAGATCCTGCCTCTGCTCTCACAGGCTCCGAGGCTGCTTTACCAACCCAGCTGCTTCTCAAGTGGGAAAGTCCTGAATGCACAAAGCCCCTGACGAAACTACAAAAAATTCAAGCCCCCACTTGCCGGCGAGTTTCCAGCCACTGCTTCACTCCAGAACTCCAGCTCAGGAGCTGCCACAGTGAGACAGAACAGCCACGGTAGCCCAGGAGAGCACATCCCCATTAAGTGTGACTGGGAACAAGTCCAGGGCAGAGATCCTGCATTTCCTGGATTCACACTCGTCCCAGCTAAACTGGTTCAAGCTGTACTTTGTCCCTTGCCTTCAAATCTCCATCACACACACTCTTTAGCAGAGACCTTTGATGTTTGCAAAAGATTGTTCACATTTTCTAATCAGCCAGCACAGTTTCTAGGAGGGAGGAAAGCACTTTTCTGTTGATTTTTTTTTTTAAATAAAGCACTTTTTTGGGAAAAAAATCAAAACCTATCAATAACCTGCAGTAGCACCCCACCAATCAGACTGGAGACAGCATCATCACATCCCTCCCCACCCTCATCTTCCCCTCAATCTCCAAAAATAGTATTTAATATACAGCAATAAACTCTGAGCAAGCCAGAGTCCCGGAAGACATGGACCTGCTTTCACCTCTCCCATCCAGCCCAGCACCTTTCAATGCTACAATACTCCTGGGTCAAATCCATTTGGATCCAAGGTGAATGCACGTGCCCCAGGCCCGCTGGGCAGCACGAAGCAGGGGTGCAGCACAGGAGGCCCATCCGTGTGATCACATTTCCGAGCCTTCACAGCTCCAGCCTGGTGTGTTTGTGCCGTTGACAACGCTTGTGTGAGCCCATTTGGGACCAGCCGGTGGAGACAGACTGGTGGAACCAGGCCGACGCTAAAATAGCATCCTTGAATTGTATTAGGCTTTGGCATTTGTTGTGGAGATGCACAAGTGCCAGTAGGTAAATTAGCTCAGTGCTGGCCCAGTTCCCACTTCCCTTGGATTCTCAGCAAGGATATTTCCCTCCCCACCATAAGTGCAAGAAGCAGACAGATCTCTCCCACATTTGAGCACCAAACAGAGCCTGAAACACTTGGTACTTCGCAGCTGCTCAGAATCTGTGTCACATCAAGGGCTGAAGCTGCTCTCACGGCCCTCTCCCTCCTGCTGTTTTCTAGCAGCAACAGGCTTGTTCAGCCCAGAGTTCCTGTAGCAAGACACCTCCCTGGCTGTTGCAATCCCGTTTCAGCTTAAAGGCCAAGGGACAAGGCACAGGTCCCTGCTTTGTTCAGACCTAAGCAGCAGGGGGCAAGCCCTCAGCGAGTAAATTAGGGGTGCAGGATCCCCCAAGCCCCACTCTGCACCCAGAAGCTGTAAGTGCCATACAACTACCAGGACCCAGCGTGACTCACTCAGCTCTGAACTGCACAGACGCCCAGGAACCAGACTGTCTGGAAGTTCTCCATCCTGCCTTCAGGAGATTTCTGGGGGAGACGAGACCTGAAGGAGCTCTTCCAGTTCTATCCCCTGCTAGACTTTTCTTCCATTGACTTTAAGGGATGGGAATAAAGATACATGCTGACAGTTCTCTGCTTCAGCTGTGACCTCCAGAGCCGGCACCTGGGGACAGGGAGACAGACCCCATCTGATCTCCAGGGCAGGGAATGCCTGTCCCTTGAAGAAAAAGAAAAAACTAAGAAGCTCCTTAAAAAAAAGAAGCTCCTTCAAATAGACTTTTATTCAAAGCCTGAGACAAAGGCACCAAAAAGAGAAGGGAATTCATTTGGCTTTCTGTTCACTGCCACCTGGGACACTCAAAAGGGTCAGAGATGCTTAGTCACACACACAGAAGACTTCAATGGCCTGGCTTAAAGGAGGGGCTGATGGGACAATTAAAAAAAGCTTTGAAACCACTATGCTGAGGCTCGATCCAGGCCTGAAACATGATAGACAGTGATTTTCCCTTTATTAAGTGGAAGTTTTATTAAAATTGCCTTATCTGCCCCTCTCTACACAACATGAATCAAGCCAGGGTCTGTTCTGACCCAGCTCCCCACACTGCTGCGCTCCATCTGCTGCTGCTGGCGGGAGGAATCAGCACAAACAGGCTTGTCTCTGACCTGTCTCAGTTAAACCATGTCTTGGATATTCCTCAAACACCCATTCTGGAAAGCTACAGCCAGCCCAAACTTTTTCTTTCCCTGGTCAGGACCAGGTAGCTCATTACACCCCTCAGTCTGGCTTGCAGATATGAGACAGAGATGGCCAGGGGAGCTGGAGTACTCCACTCCCAGCAAGGTGCCGACTGGCCATCCCCCACCATCCTCGGTGCTCCCACGTGCTTTGTTTGAAGGCTCCTTCCAAAGCAAACCTGTCAGGAAGCGATGGACCAGGAAGGAAACTGCTCATAGGACCTTAACAGGGTCAGGAATGCCTGAAAACAGCTTTGTAGTGAGAAAGATGCATAAAACCAGAGTCAAAACAACTAAATTGAAGCCAGGAAGGATGAACTATTTCTCCTCCCTATTCTTATTCAAATAAGACAAATTTATTTGAACTGAGCAACTGGAACAAACCAGATTACACCCTGTAGAGCTATGCCTTGGGGCAGCTGATGGCACCAAATGGGTGCCCTGGCTGCCAGGAGAGGCCGGAATAAACTATCCTAGAAGACTTGTCTCCAACTTCTGCACATCTAAACACACCCTTTCACCCATGGTAGGCAAGGTGCTGAGATTACTGGGTGAGCCACAAGAAGCCGAGTGATTCCTTGCTTCAAGGATGCAAAAATAAAATGCACCCTTAAAAGGCCTGGAGGAGAGCAGCTCCTTAGAGAGATGCCTGCTTTCAACCCCAGGTTTTTTGCTTAACAAATCAGCACAGTTCATGGTTCTCAAAACTGATAAAGATCTAAATGTCTCTTTGCTCTAGTTAGAGCAGTCCCAAAAACGCTGGAGAATCCCTGCAGGCACTGTCACTGAACAAATCAGAGCTCATATTTTATAATAGTTTTATAAGTATTAGGATTTTAACAGTAGCCAGAAGATGAGGCAGACAACTTCAAGCTTACCATCTTTCATCCTAAGGTTTGTTCTTCTCTCTAGAACAGAGATCTGCTCTCTCTAAAAAGCCTGTCTTCTCCTTTAACTGGGGCAGGGATTCTCTTCCTTCTCTCCCAAACTACCCCATGTGCAGTTGGAGAGAAGATTATTAAGGTCCTGCTTGTTTTTCAGCTCACAGATACAGAATTAGGGTCAGGCCTGTAGCAGTGATGTGTGTGATCAGAAAGGCAAGGTTCAGTGGCACTGCTGCAGAGAGCAGTGTTTTGTCACCTCCCCCAGCTTCCACTCTGGAGCCCCCGAGCTGACAGCTCCTATCACAGCTTGAGGGTTAGGAGGAAGGGAAGGCTTCAGCTGCCTGGGCTCAGCAGAACAGAAAAGGCTGCTCCTCCAGTTCCCTTGCCAGAAACTCCGTAATTCTGCTGACCCTGCTCAGCTCAAAGAAAGGCTGAGCCACTGCAGGGGATCAAACCCAGGAACAACTGCTAGGAAAATGCAGGCCCAGAGAGGCAGAGGCAGCACGGAGGTCACTGCTCAGTGCCACTGCTCCGGGGAAAGACAGAACGCTTCTGAGGACAGCGGAGAGAGCATGAGGTAAAGCTCAGCAGAGCTCAGCAGCAACAAAGCTGATCAGCAAAAACCCAACCCTGCCTGGGACAGATCCTGCTCCAGCACAGAACATCTCCCTCCTGGCCAACCAGAAATGCTCAACATGTTGGAGGCCAAGACTGCGAGAAGGCAGTTCCTCAGGGCCTGCAGCTCTGGATCAGGAGGCGCAGCAGTGGCTCTCGCTCTGTTCAGCCTCTGTCAGGCAGGCACAGGCTCTGCATGTGGAAACAGAAGCCTCTTGCAGAAATATCCCCGGGGGAAGCAGGTGACCTTGTCTCCAGTGCGTTGCTCACTTCCAGATCTCTGGATGGCAACGAACCACCTTGCTCTGCAGGACTGAAACGTTAGACATCTGCCCCTTCACTACAGTGCCTGGATATCCAAAAGGCCAAACTCACTCACTGCAAACACTGACCAGCTCCACTTCTCACTGCCGCAGGCAGGGCTGGTCCCTACAGAGGGAACGAGAGGCCACAGGGAGCATCCACCAGGTTGCTCTGCTCTGTCCTATGGCACAGGTCGTTTAGAGTCATGGAGAAGGGAGCTCACCATTAGGAAGGTCAAGGAACAAGTCCTGAACCTCCTCTCTAGTTCACCTGATTCTCAGCTTCTTCCAAAGAACAGGTCACTTGCTAGAAAGGGCAAAACAAGGAACTGGGCTTAAAACAAAACCTTTGAAAATAAAAGGATATTAAAGGAAACAAAAGCCATAATCGATACAGAAAACAAGTGCATCTGATCAGACGCTAACAACGTCAGCCTCTCGCAGGCTACAGCAGAATCCCTCTGCGATGGAACAAACATTGCAATTGCCAAACTAGGAAAGTCTCTCCCAACTGGTGCAGCAAATCAGGCCAGATAAATCCCTCTGCTCCTGGCGCAGCTTGCAGTCTTAGGAGGGGACCATCTCCACGGAGGCTGGGCTGGAGCCTTGGTATCTTTACGCAGGCGAGTACCATACATCGTGTTGCACACATTCAGGGAGATGCTGAGCCAGGCTCTGTCCTCCGTAGTCACTTGAAACCCAACAGCACCACAACACTTCCACGCTCCTGGACAAAATGCGTACCCCGGCCTTGTTTTAAGAATTGCTTTCCTGCTTAAGGAACCGTATTCCACCCAGTAAAGGCAGAGATCCTACAGCACATGGCTTTCTCTCAGTGTGGGACATGGCCCAGGACTGGTAGCATCAGCTTTCAATGGCCCAGTACACACCCAGCCAGGACTCAGTTCACTCTTGGATGCCCCAGGGAGAATCAGAGGCTGCACATGGTGCGAAGGGGAAGGCGAGGGCCTTTGCTGCTTGCTGGCAGGGGGAAGGTAAGCTCCCTCTTACCTGGACCTGCTATTCATTGCTATTCATTCCAAATGAATCATCTTTTTTTTTTTTTTTCCTTAAATTATGAACAATATGGAGAAATTGAAAGCAACCATATTTGGTCCAACTCCTTCCCTCCCAGCCCCTGGGCTGATGCACTGTGGGGCTTGCTCTCACAATCGGCAGAGGCAGAAGAGGGTAGGAATGAAGACACCAAAGGCCACCAATATAGGAAACATGAGGCTGCTGTTGTCCGAGGCATAGGGGTTTGGTGTGCGTGGGCCTGACTGAACCCGGTTCTTATTTGCCTGTTTTTTGACACTGGAGCCATCATCATATTCATCTTCATCATCATCTTCCTCTTTTTTCTCCAGACCTGGATGTGGCTGCAGCTTTGGAACATCTGTTGAACAAGAGAAAAGGTTGCAAGCAGGCAGGATGTAAATTGGGAGATCACTCAAGACACTTCCTTCCCCTCTCCCTGATCCAACGCAAACATCGGCAAGAGGGTACCTGAGACCACATCAAAACCACAACCAGAACACCCCAGAAGAGAAGAACATCTTCTGCCACAGAGGATCACACCACTATTTCTTTTCTTTCCAAGATTAGAGGATCCAAGAATCCAGCCTGCAGAAAAACTACATCCTTCTACACCATCTATGTGTCACACAGACAAGTTAATGCACAAAAGCACACTCAGAGCACACATTCAGATACTGCAGCTGCTCAGGAGGATCTAGTCAAGAACAAGCACCTGCTGCCTGCAGGATCAGCAGATACAGGTGCAAACAGGAACGGGAATAAGCCTTTCCATAAACAGTCCTACTCCACATCACTGCACCCCCAAGACTAGAGCTATGAGAACAGCATGGCCAAGCCCCACTCACATCCAGCCTTCTGAGCCTGGGGCCTGAGCTGCAGGTGCCAGCTGGCCACAAGGTTCTTACCAAATCTTCAGCAGCACCTGACCATCCTTGACTCATAGTAAAGCAAATTGATGTTTTGGTCAGAGAGGGATCCTAAACCCTCCCAGTTCAGGAGCTAGAGGGGTTTCAATTCCAGCTCACTTATAAAGAGGGTGATGAAAGAACAAGGGCCTTTCCAGCATTCCCCAGAGCTATCCAGAAGAACTGGTATCTGGGAAAACACTGCCTTGTCCTCAAGCTGAGAAGGTAAAACAAAGCTCCAGGTAAGAAATATTTAAGCACTAGCTAAAATAAGTGTAAAATGTTTGTCTGCAGGGTTGCTGCTGACATCCCAGGCCAGAGGGTATTTATCTGTAGCTATAAGCTGAGACTGACCAGACATGTTCCCT
Source organism: Cnemophilus loriae (assembly GCA_013397755.1). Classification (NCBI taxonomy): domain Eukaryota; kingdom Metazoa; phylum Chordata; class Aves; order Passeriformes; family Corvidae; genus Cnemophilus; species Cnemophilus loriae. The sequence goes on from VZTF01000167.1 coordinate 1,018,866, forward strand.
TCTCCTCTACCCCATATACCGGAAATTCCAAAGCAAATTGATTTTTCTCACTCCAAAATGACACAAGCTTTGTGACTTAGAGGAGAATGAGGACACTACACACCTACTTCACTCTGCAACTGCACTCTGTGGGAAGTTAGTGAAAGAGAAACAATTTTGGCAGATGTGGGTCAGCAAGAGCTATGATCTCATAGTCTGAGAAGCAACAGGCTGGTCTCCAAGGGGGAAGAGCCTTCTGGCTCAGAAACTGTGCTTACCTTCCACTGTTCCTTGCAGGATGTATAGGGCACAGATTTTCGGATTGTCATAGTAGCCCTAGAAAAAGCAAAGGCAGCAGTCAGCGCTGCAGCTCTGAGACAAGGAATGGCCTCCCCACCTACCAACACCTTTCCTCCTCCAGCACAGCTGCACCACATGACTGGGGAAGAAGGGGGAAGGGAAGATCAAGGCTCTGCCCTGAAAAGCTTATTACCTTTACAAACTCAATGTGGAGCTTTCCTGTGAATGTTGAAACCTCTCCCTGGACACTCAGTTTTCCCTTTTTGATACTCATGGGAATGATCTCATCGTGAGCTGTGCTGTGTCCAACTCTGTCAAAAATGTCCAAGTCTTTCACCACCACGTGGCCATTCAAGCGAACATCAAATACCTTCAGGGTGGAAGAAATGACAGAGAGTCAGAACAGATTCAGGCACGTGACCGTAGAAATGGGAACAGAACAGGAAAGGTCTCTGCTTTTTATGCACCCAGGACCAGAAAGCATTGTAACATGCCCTGGCCCACTCCTTTGCAAAGGATTCAGAGTCCACAAGCAGCCAGGTAAAGACACTAAAGCATTAACAATGCGTTTAAATACCCTGAAATCTGCCTCCTTCTTTTAAAATAGCCCCTACATCTGCTGTTCAGACCTGAGGACAGCACAGTTTTATCCTGGTTTATTCATGCTTCTCTTTCACAACTTTTCTCCTGTCTGAAGACCTGCTCCTACCACCCTGGGGCAGCTGTGACACACCACACCCTAGGGAATGAAGCCATTTCTAACTAACAGCCTGCAGCAGAACAGAGAAGAGGAAACAAGCTGGTGAACAACACAGGGTTTAAAGGAGGTAAAACGTTTAACTGCTAACCACATCTGTGAATTCAGAGTGAAAGTCCTCCTCAGGACTGCAATGACTCAAACTTCACGCAGCACCTGGGGAATCCCAGCAGAACCACATGAAGGAAGACGAACCAAACAGCCTCAGCCCTTCAGTTTAATCTGAGGCTGCTTTTTGCATCCGTTTTGTAAGCTAGCCTCACCAGTTCTGCTCCCTGAAATACTTCTCCGGCAGGAAGGCAGCACAGTGCTTAAGGAGATCAGCCCTAAAGAAGCTGATGAAATCAGAGGAAAGCCAGACTAAAACACAAACCACTCCTACCCAAATTTATCACAGGGCTTTGAGTTCTGTTTGTTTCTGTTTCCACTTCCGTACATGAGAGATTTCAAAAGTGGACCAGGATTATTCTTCTCTAAAGAGCAAAAGGCAGTTGAATTTAACTTTGCTTTCAGGATCAGACCGAACCACTATCAAGCCTTATTACATTTGTAAAAATTGTTTTGAGTAGGCTATTTAACCCAGACCACCTCCCTGCTTCAATCTATGCAATACTTCCTCCAGCATAACTATGCTGTCAAGTCAGAAGCAAGTGTTCAAGAACAAGGAAAAAAACTTCTCAAAGCCAACACAGCCTAAACAGGTTGTAAAACTCTATTGCTAGTTATGTTTAGTTGCACATGTTTGTTTGAATTCTTTGAAATTAAGTTTTCCAGTCCAACTGTCTAGCTGGAATGTGAAAGAAAGCTCTAAAGGTTCAGAGCCTGTGAGAGGTAAGGACCTAACTTAACAATGAGTGCCTTACTTCACTCCTTCCTCCAGCATGCAAAGCAGCAGAGGCAACCTGAGCACACGCAGTCTTAGCCAGGAACTCACATCAGAGACACACAAGGAGCTATTGCTTACCTTCTGTTGAGACTGTGCAAAATAGACCTCTGCAAACTTCAACACCAGCACATAGTCACCCTCCTCTTTGATGGGAACTTCATAGCCAAAGGTTTCCTCATTGTAACGCTCCGTCTGGTACAGAATCTGGTCTTCCGCGTTGGACCGCAGGATTGGCAGCTTCATACCATAGTCAGAAGCTGGGTTTCCAGCACAAAAGAGTGAGAGGAAGGGGTTACATTCTGAGGAAGAAACATTTTATATACTCTTGAAGTGCTTAACTCCGTAAGTGGCATTAGCACTTATACCCTGTCAGTCCCGTCTCCCCTGCTTGCTCTGACCAGGTGGCGGCACTACCAGAGCAGAAGCACAAGAAGCCAAAGCCCCGAAATCCAAGAAAACAGGTCTGGAGACCTGCTGCAGTCTAAGGCAGAGTAAGCTCACTCGCACCATTTCAGAAAAATAAGCCTGTTTCAAAAACATTACACAAAGCCAAAGGACTTGGCCATTAGCTCTTGTTTTAAAGAGTGAAAACACCTAGAATATTTTCACAATATTTTCAAATTTCAAACTCCAAGTACAAAACTAAAACAGTTAATATAGGACGGACTCAACTTATTGACACAACAGATTTGAAGTTAGCAGTTGATGGCATCAGGTTTTAGAGACTCATTCTCCCTCAGCTGAAGAGGGAACCTGGGGAAGAGCAGAATGGTGAAAAACATTAGGCATCTTACAAAGCCCTTTCTTCTCACCACAGCCCCACAAGACCTGTCAGCACAAAGGCAGGATGAAGGAAGCAAGAAAGATACGTAAGCGTTTCAAGAGCACCAGCAGCTCCATCAGCTGATATTCTCAGAGCCACCCAGATGAAATGAGTGCTGTCTGCGGGCATCTGAAGAGCCTCCAAGAAGGGCCCAAACACCATTCCCAAATAGGACAATAACTGACAAAATAAGAGAAATCACAAAATTTGCCTCTTTTCAGTGTTTCACCACCTGTACAGCAGCCCTCAAAAACTTTAACCCCACTCGGTATGCTTTGTATCAGGATTCCCGTATAAACGCAAACTGATGCAATGCCTCCAGAGCTGCACATCAAACAATTCCCCAGCGAAGCAGGGGCAGGAGGGAAGACTGTGGACACCATCTGTCCACTGGCACTTCAGACAGAAGTTGATCCAAACGAAGTTCTCCACTGTCACTTACCTCTTCCACTCTCATTTCCATGGGAACAGACACTGCACTGGCCAAGATAAAGCAAGAACTACTAACCCAGCACACGATGCCAAAGACAGAGCCAATGCAAACGAGTGAGAGGAAATTGATGCCAGTTCTTAGTCTCCTGTTTCAAACAGAGCTGCTCGGGCAATCTTCCACTTCTCTTTACCACTCGAACTTGGGCATAGACTGAAGACTCTAACCACCAGAAATATAGAGGGTGAAAAGTTTAACCTGTCCTCCCACGCAGGTATTTCTGGCCAGCTACAGATTACAGTGATAGCAAACCAAGGACTCCACAGAAGTCAGCTCCTATTAAAGGAAAGCCTGCACAAGAAGAAAGTCCTTTAATAGCCAAGAAGGTAACTGGAGAGGAAGACCTGTCACCTGCATGTCAGAGCTCTGTTGACAGAGCTTTGGAAGCAAGATGGATTTTACAGCACGCTGGGTGCTCACTGGGAGCGAGCAGTACACACCAAGCTGTAACTCAACTATGTTTGGCACCTGCCTATTCTGTAATAGCCATCAGCACAGTCAGTCCTTTAGGGCACAGCGGCTGAACAGAGACTTGAAAAAAAAAAAGGTCTTAATTTGCCCAGAGGCAGTACAGCCCAGAATTACTATCCGTAGCTCATTTCCTCCCAGTCAGCCATATATTTCTGCTGTAGCCCTTACATGTCTATCAACACAGAGAGGAGCCCAGAGTAAACGAACAATGGTGCAATAAAAAGCCATTGAGGGAAAGGCAGCTGAGAGCTCAAAGGGGTAAAGTCTCCACTGTGCCTGGCACCACTGGCTGAAGCAGGATTACTGTAACAGCCTGCTGCTCAGAGGAGACACCACAGACTTTCCACAAAGGAAGTGCATGTCACAATGTGCTTGAAAAAGACCGTTTTTTCTCCTCAACTCAAAAATAAATAGTTCAGGTCCACAAGGACATTCGAGTCACACATGTGAGAGGTCTATGAAGGGAAGCTGACCTACAGTGATCAGGGCACCTTGTGTGACTGGGGCAGCAGCTTCCACGGGTGTGAAAAACTGTATTAGAATTTAAATGTGACCTCCACTGTATCCACTGTGCCCAAAAGGCTCTCCATTTGGGATGGCACCCATGCAGGGCAAGCAATAGCAGTTCCAGCTGTATAGCACAGGAAAATCCTCACCATCCTACATGGAAACAGCAAAGGTTACACTCAAAAGTCAACAGAGAGCTCATCTTCTCCACATTCCAGCACTTACCTGTAACTGACAGTAGAGCAGCTCAGCACAGCTAGCTTTTCAATATATTAGTGAATCGACTAAGTTTTGGTACACCAATTATCACAAACATGCACAATTCAAACTGTGGTGGTCTTGGGGGGGAGCAGGAAAAGGTAACCCAAGTGCAAGACGGCCAAGTTCTCCATCCCGTCCTAAATGGCAGGCTGAAGATTTTACTGACTTGGTAGTTAGAGCGGCCGATGATCTCCCATCTGCCTCTACTTCTGCTCCTGTCCCTGTCCTTGAACACCCAGCCACGACTGGGGCATGGAGCAGACCAGCCGGCTGCACCTTACCCCTGCCGGGCCCAGCACCGGGGCTCCAGCGAGCAGCCTGTGCTCTTCGCTGTCGGGACCAGAATGCTGCAAGCATCAGCCCACACCGTGCGCGACCCGGATCCGGCTGCAGAGGGCTGAAAAAGCTTGTTCCCACTGCACCGAGCGCGCTGCGCACTGGGCTGCGAACATGCGGATCCTGCTGTGGATGGAACACGGGCTCCTCAGTGGAAAACGGGAGAGAAAAAGAGACCAGCGGGCGCACGCGGCGGGGCTGGCAGCTT
>VZTF01000167.1:1024337-1049596 GCA_013397755.1 Cnemophilus loriae
GGGGCGGGACGAGCGCTGACCAATCCGCGCGCATAAATGAGAATATTAATTACCTGCCCGCCTGCCATTAGACGGCCGCGGGCCTGTATCTGCATATTCATAAGGCGGCAGACCAATGAGCGGCGGAGATGGGCGGGTTGGGCTGAGCGGCACGGGGACGGCGGCGGGAGCGGTGCGGGGAGCCGGGTCCCTACGGGCCGGGGTGCCCGAGGCCGGTACCGCTCGTGCAGGGAGCGGAGCGGAGCGGAGCGGGTGCGGAACCGGCTCCCCCAGGAGGGAGCGGAGGGGATGGACGAGGCTCCCTAGCGCTGTGTCCGGAGCGGGGACAGCCCGGCGAGCTGCCCCGAGCGCCGGCCGCCGGTGGGCAAAGCCCGCCCCTCCGCGCCGCCAATCGCGGGGCTCCAGCGCGGCGGAACGCGGAGCACGGTGGGGCGGCGGCGGGAAGCGCAGACGGAGGGTTGCCGGGGCAACGGGCGGCGCTGCGGCAGCGCGGACCGGAGCGGACCCGATGAGCTCGGCGAAGGGGCTGGAAGTGGAGCTGGGGCAGCGGGAGCTCCGCCGCCGCCGGGGGCGGCTCCTCGCCACGTCCTGGTAGCTCCGTGCCCGCTGTGCTCTGAACAGCAGCTCCTAAGCCCCGCTCGCTGCCTTGGTAGAACACGCTGGTTCTCCCGTTCGCCCTTGCCATGGACTAAGGGCATAGGCAGCTGCCGCCCGCCCGGTAAGGAGCGAAGCGGCCGGTGGCGTGCAAGCACCTTGCACCACAATAATCTGCCTGAGAAGCAAAGCGGCCAGTGAAGGGGAAGGCGGGGAGGTGACCCTGACGCTGCCAGCGGGCTGATCCCTGGCTTTCACTGTATAGGAGAATGTAAAATCCTTGGGTTTTTTTCTGAAGGATCTTGGCAAGGTCTTGGGTGGCTGGAGTGAGATATCCCAGGTGGAGGTCGAATGAAACTCACTCCCTACACAAAGGGGGAACAAATAACTTAATGTTTACCCTTCTGTCTGATCACGGTGTTCCTTGAGGCATCAGATATCGGCCAGGCCTCAGGGCTGTGCTCCTGGCACTGGCTGCATTAGCACTGGCTGCTTGTAAGTCCCAGTGATGTTTTATTAATTCAAGTCTTTCACAAAACATTTGCTTTTATAAATAAAGACTTGGTGCTGCAGAGTGAGAATTAAATGCATTTGTTGCTTTTGTAATGCACCTGCAGGCCTCTTAACCAGACAGCCTTGGAGAAGTGAACTGTTTGGGGTAATGCGTAACCACCCACCCCCTGCTCCCCAGTCTGCTCTGCCCACGTTGGAGCGTACCCCAAAGCATGTTCCTGCTGCTGTGACATCAGTTCTTGGGCTCATGGTATAACTGGGCCAGGGCAGATGTGGCACTGCTGCACTCCCACACCAGTGCTGCTGCCAGGAAGGGGTTCCTAAAACTACAGGGTGCCATAGGAAACCACATCGAGATTAGCAGCGTGAAACGTGCACACTTAGCACATCTCTAGTTTCAGCCACCTCATGCTGATTCCTGGCAAATCGTGTCAGCGTTACAGACCCCAGCCCTGGCAGCATCTGATCAAATCCAGGCTAATCTCCTGTATCCCTGCTGTGTTTGTGACCTGTTGGGTGTCCCCCAAGTTCTGTTACCAAAGAAGTGCAAGCAGCTGTGGCCAGGACAATGCTGTCCAGTTGGTGAGGCTGAGGGAGCCCTCATTAGAGCTCTTTTGTGCTGATTACAAATGACCCTCCCTAATCCTACACTTTAAACTGCAATGTGTGGGTCAGGAACACAACTTTGAAGCACATAAACACTTTGAGTGTTACCAGGCATCCCCAGGTTGAGCATTTTCTAAAAACTAGCCTGGATGATCATTTCCCAAGAATCAGCAGTGCACCACAAAGCAAGAGGGATTAACTGAGCAGCAGTGAGGAGGGACAGTGGCTGTGCTCATCTGGGGGCAAGAGGAGCCCTCGCCCTGGCTCACTGGCTGGTTACAGTTCCTGGCAGAGGATGGCAGATGCTGTTTGGCCGTGGTATCCTACATTGCCACCCCAAATCAATACTTGCTGTCACACCAGCAACTTGATGCCAGTTTGTGCCCCAGATGTCAAAGGCTCCATCCTGTTACTAATCCACTGAGCCATCAGTCAGTCCCTTGATGCAGGCTGGATTTACACCAGTAACCTACAAGTGAAAGGCTCAGGGTCCTTTTCTCAATCCCTTGATCTCTTCCTGTCTCCTAGCAGCTGTGCCAAAATGACTGTCTTGAATCAGTCCTGCCTGGTCTACCTACCGCCCTGATGGTTCATGAGCAATGAGGGGCACATGTTTAGGGTATTACCCATTCCCTGCTGGAAAATGGGATCAGGATTTGGGATGTCCAAAAAGAGCAGCAAAGATGTGTGGGTCAGAAGCAGGCCTCATGGCTAATGAGACATCTAAGAAATCAGTGTGAGCCAGCCCCACTGCCTGAGCCACCTCCCAGATGGCACAGGGCTACAAGGCTCAGGTGCCCACAAGGGACCAGCTGTGCTCTGCCATGGTACCAAATTGGAGATGGGAGCAAAAGGATTATCTCTGGAATTAGATTATTTAGATTGGATCTTTAATCTCTGCCCCTGTCTACACAAGAAAATAGTAAAACTCCCTGGGATTATTTGGAGTTTGTTGTGAAAGTAAAATCAGGCTCAAGAGCTTCTGCTGGAAGAAAAAAAAGAAGGCTTTTGAGACCTGCCCTGTCTGACCTGTTCACTGTTTCATGGTGAGACCTGGCAGAAAAGAGCTACAGATGATTTGGCAGACTCAGCTTTCCTCAGAAGTAGCTGTAGCTCCAGGACTGCCTCTGCAATGACACAAAGGTGTCCTGCAGCCACCCTTTGCATAGTACTTGTGGGATGACAGGCACAGCTCTGCCACAGTACAAACACAGGGACCTGCCTAAGCAAAAATGGCCGTAGCTTGCAGTGAAGATGCCCAGCCAACGTGATGCTGCACTGTGGATCAGTCCAGCCTCTAGAAATCGGGTAACTATTTTAAATAAAGACTGCCCTGCCATCTGATGCTGCGGGTGAAAGATGTGACTGCTCAGGGCAGGGTTTGGGAAGGAGCAGGCAGAGGCAGCCACCATGTTTGTGGCCTCTGACTATCTACTGGGCTCATGCAGGCTGGCTGTGGCACAAGGCATATGCCCCGAGCCATCCCCAGTGCCTACAGGCAGGCACAGCACTCTGCAGCACACAGGCAGCAGCACAGCTGTCCTGCTCCACGTGCACAAGCAGCTCCTTCCTCAATGGGCTCCACTCTAAGTGGAGCACAGTTGTGTACCAGCACTCCCTTTGGCAGACACAAGCCTGCACACGGCTCCCCCTCCCCAGCATTACCCTAAACACATTTATACTGTACCAGGACTCTGGACTCTGTTCAGTTTATCACCCTCATCTCCAATATCACCTTCAACAATACAGCTGCTGTGCCAGTAAATGTGGAGATCTGTAAATATCCATTTTCCAATTTCTTGGCTCACACCCACATTTCCAAGATGGGACCAGCTCCATAGATAAACACACACAGTTTGCATTCACCCACTTGCACACAAACTCTTCTACTGCTGCACTCCCAGGTGCCTATCTGCACTCCTTGCTTTTATGTGCACACACAGAAACTCTTCCTAGTGCACACATCTGTGCAAACACAAGTAAACACACACACATACACACACAAATATAAGGAGAAATATCGTTTTTCCATTACTAGAGTGTCAGCCATCACTACAGCTATGCTGGTTGGCACAGCAACAGGAAAGCAGAAGAGAAAATCCTCCTTTGGGACATGGATTTGTGGATGCCAAGAATCTGAAAGAGAACCTCGGAAGTGAAAGATTTGAGATGGAGGAAGCAGGAAGATATTGGTCCTGGACCTCCCAGTTTGAGTAAAGGAGGCAACCAAGAGGAAAACAGCTCCCAGTCACACCAAGAAACACACAGTGACGATGGTGCCCTTTGAAGCCAAGCAGAAATTCATCCTGGCGACTTGTGACTGAGCCTTTGCATAGAGAAAGGAGACAACTGTAGGTCTGGTAGAGTAGGGGAAGGGAGTGGTAGGTTGGGAGCATCTTGGGGAAAGGAGGATAAGATTTGATGTGTCTGGAAGCAGCTGGTAGGGCCTGGAGGCTGCTGTCGTGGTCTGCTGCAGACATGCGCAGCATTTCTGAATGTGAAGAGGCTGGAGAGCAGGGCACTGCCACACAAGGAGGCTCCCAGCCAATCCCCAGCACCAGTGGAGTTACAGCTCAGCTCCCACAGCATGGCCCCACCATACATGTGCACACAGTTGTGTTTAAAATGAGCTGAAAACGGTGAGGTTGAAAGGGTGATGCTGCCTATCTCCTTCCCACCCAGCTCCCCCTGGGCCCTTTCTCCCGTTGCTCCTTCCCACGATACTGCAGGGTCTCTCTCCTGTGCCCATGCCAGCCAGTGGAGGGGATGCAGAGATGGGGACCCTTCACGCTGCCCTCACTGTGAGGCACCTCCAGGCCCCTTGGCCATGGGGACAGCGGGAGGGAGGGCAGAGTCCTGACACAGGCTTAGTGGCCAGCACTGACTCCCCTTCCTGTGGCAAGAGTTTGCCTCTGGACCCTAGTGCAGACACTGGGGTGTGCATCTGCCCAAGCCCTTCTCCCCCAGCCCAGCCACCACCTCTCACAGGGACATCCAGGCTCCACAGCATTTCAACGTGCATATTTATCACTTTCCCCCCACAAGACATATATTTGAATTTACTCTTGGTAAACATAACCGCAGGAGATGCAAATAAGTGTTGGGGAAGCATAAATAACTCCACACAGATAGACACACACTGAGACAGCAAACACAGACACAGTTCACCAAGGGAAACCAAGAAGTGCAGAGCACGCCCTGAGGCTGCCACCAGTCCCAATGGCTTCACTCTCATCCACCAAGCCAAGAGGATTTCTCCTGCTTTTGCTTTGCAGCAGCTGGTGGGAGAATAAAGCTGGGGAGGAGGAGTCTAAAGTTGCAAATATCCCATGAAAGCATCATGGCAAGTCCTGGCTCTGCAGTTTCCTGCAATCATCTTCAAGGAATGGTTCCAGTTGTAGGAAGTTGCAAGTCTTTCACAGTGTGAAAGGGTGGAGGGGCATGGGGACCACCATGAGGGAGGAGCAGCAGGTCATCTTTCAATGTCCTAATTGCAGCCAGCCGACAAACCTTCACGTAGGAACATCGGGGCTAGATGCTCCATCTAGGTCCTCTTCTGCCCTCTCTAAGGTGCTGATTCTTCTTTAGCTGAGAATAATCTTCAACGGGACATCATGCGAACAAACTCTGCAACCAACAACACAAGACAGCCCTGAACCAGAAGGCATCCATGGTCCCCAACCCAGCTGTCATTCCCTGGAGACAGCAAGCAGCCAGGGTGAGACTGGGAGTCCCCGGGCTGCCAGCAAAGTCTGTGCGCTCCGAGACTGGCCCTGAGAGCTCGCACAACACGGGCTTTAATCCTTGTATTAGATACAGTGATAAGATCCCACTAGCAGGTCAGTTCATTGCCTTGGACTCCTTCCCAGCCACCCATGGTCTTGCTTGCATAAGCAACTCATTGTGCAACACTACAGCAAGCGTTGTTTCCCTTCACTGTAACTTCAGGGAACCTTGATTTACAGTTTTGGGAACACAGTATGATTGCTTAGTAAACTTGCCACTTCACAGAGATATCAGTGTGGGAAAGCAGGAGAGTTTTGCTAGATACTGGTGTTCTTGTAGAAGAAAGTTTACTTTAAGGGACTTCTTGTTTTTAAAGATACACTTTAACTGTAGGGATACCCTGGATCTATTTCTTGACCACCCTGCAGTTTGTGAAGTCAATTGCAATTGTTCAAATTGAGTGTAAATGCCATCAAATATAAATGTGTTTTCATTCTGCACTTGAATTGCTGAGGAACTAATGACTCTGCAAAGAGGAGGGCAGTGGAAATTACCCCCTTGGCTTCTCCTTTTCCATTGATGGAGGTGTCCTTTGACAACTAAAGTGGTAACTCACAGAGAAATTGATACTGGGATAGCATTTCATGTATTTTAGCTGTCTAACATAATTTAGGTGTGGGAAACAAGGAGAGCTACTGTCATGTAATCAGCCAGTACATTAGAACAACTGCATCTACCAGATACTTTCTAGGAAGACACTAGTGGTATTCTAATATTTTCAAAGCCCTTGGAGGCTTAAGTAATCCTGAGGACTGAGATGCCTGGTCATGTAGGAGACCCAGGTGTGCTGCTGAGCCCAAAAAATTATGTCAATTTTACTTTAATTCTATAGTTCCTGTACTTCACCCTCACTGCAAAGGGACATCTGGATTTCCACCAGGGAAAAAAGCAGCCTGCCACACTTGCACACCTTCCAGCTCTTATATCTTCCTAGCTGTCTGATATCAACTGCTTTCTTGCCAGAAACCTTGAGCTCTATTAATATTGCTCCTGCCACAGCTAATGGCTGGGATAGTAGCCTAACCACTCTTATTTTTCAAAGTCCTTCTGGCATGAAAAGTGTAAGAAGAAATTAATTATCTCTAGGATTTAACATGACACCTCTAGATCAGATATCTGCAGTCTTAGTGAGCACAGCTGGCATGTGACCATCTTCTGGCATAAAGGCATAGAAACAAATTCTCCATAAACCCAGATAACAAAGGTGAGCCAAACGAAATGGAAGGTGCAATGCATTCTCCAAAGCAATCCAGCCACCTCACAGCTCTTGCAATAGATTTAAATCGATGGCAGGCACAGCATGTGTGCACCAGAATCTGCTTCCATATGGCAGGTTCTATCTCTTACCACACTAGAATCACGGAGACCCAATCGAAACTGACACGCAGCAAGAGGTGATACACAAATGAACAATTCAGCTGACTGAAAAAAAGAAATTATTTTTTCTTGATACTTCAGACACCTGGGCCCTGAGCATGCAAATCTTTCACTTCAGCTTCTGATCTGAAACTCTGACTCACACCAGAGCAGATGGACAGCGAGCATTGATCCCTTCTCACCTTCAAAATCAACACGCCCATCTCCATTGAGATCCACGTCCCGGATGATCTCTTCAATATCCCGATGACCCACCTGCTGCCCTAGAAGTTTCTTCATGGCTTCTCGCAGCTCACTGGTGCTGATCTCCCCATCACCATTGGTGTCAAACTGCAAGTACATGAAAAATACCAGCAGGGGAAACACAGTTAATGGAAACAGATCTTGCTCTGGGTTGGTTTTTGTATTGTCCTGCTCCTGAGTGCCCTGTATTTTCTCCATTCCTTCCGTGTCCCTCCTTTTCCTCCTTTGGGTGTCTTTTGGATCCAGTCTGCCTTTTCTCCTCAGAAACCTCTTGCAAATGCTGTGTCTGCACCATCCTTCCTCTTCCTTGCCTCAATGGTTCCCTTATCTTAGTAATGTTCTCTGCTCCTCCCTTATTTCATGCCTGACTGGGCTCTTTCTAGGTCTTCCATTGTGCTGCTCTGTCCTCCTCCTCTTCTCTTCTCCAGGGGGTCTTCTCTCTATCCTGTCTTGTGTTGCTCACCTCTCTGGAGGCACACGGAAGTGATCACTCACCTCTCTGAAGGCATCACGGAGTTCTTTTACACCAATCATGTCTGCAGTCTCTGCTAGAAGTTTTGGTCCCATCAGCTCAACAAAATCTTCAAAATCCACATGGCCACCCACTTGGGACAAGAGGAAAGATTGTGTGTAAGAACTCCATAAGTTAGCCAAGACCAGCACTCACTTTGCATTTCTGTGTGCCCCAGAGAGCGCTTGGCCCTCCAGGAAGCAAAGCACAGAAGGTGTGGGACAGTGGAAGGAAAAGCAGAGGTAGTTTTACCCTGTATTTTCCGGATTATGGGCCAGGCAGAACAAGCCCAAACTATTCCATCCTAGGCTGCCATGGAGTGTCACACCCTTATTGCATCACATACTACGTATCAGAGTTGATTGTTCTAGTGCTTATAGCAACTCTCTGCTGCGCCTGTGCCAAAGGGCACGGCAAGGGCACAGCATGATGTTCCTGCATGGCCTGGGCAGTGCCCTGCAGCAGTGGTGGAGTCCTGCTCCATTATAGCAGCTAAAGCATGTCCAACTGTTTATTCATTGTATTAGTTCTTTTACTTGTTAGTGCCCTGAGAGCTGTCAGCAACACTCTCAAATTCCCAAGCACTCGTGTGCCAGGGTTGCCAGCTGCTTTTGTGTGTGACTGGTTGCATATGTCACAGCTGTTTTCCTTCCCTTGACCAAGTAACTTGTCCTTTTAACATAATCCTGTGTCAGAAATAACATGCACTAAATATGCTTCTCCCCCCCTGGCTGAGGGTGATACCCTGCACTGCCACAGATGAGAGGTGACAAAAGCGATGGTGAAAGACAAGAGCCACAAACACAGTTACACTGAATCAGATGCATTTGTCACATCTTTCCATGACTGCAGCAGATGCTTCCATCCGATGCTGCCAGCGCAGCTCGCTCACAGCCCATCCCCAGGCACACAGCAGATACACAAAAAACCACCACAGAGCAACAGCCCATCCATCACCCATCTGATCAAAGCATCCCCATCTTCCCAGGCTCGCTCTTCAGTCTGACACCGTCTGACAACATCTTCAACGTGACAACACACAGAACCTGTGCACCAGTGTCTGACTGCCCACATTAAGGGCAGTTTGATACCTGACAACATAAGCATGAAGAACAATCCTTCCACTCACTGTTCCCATATACAGCACGGTCCACACAGTCCCTTTCATAAGCAAAAACAAAGGCACTGACTTCTAGGGACCACAAACAAACAGGAGAGATGATAAGGAGTGTAAATCAGAACCAAAGAAGAAAGGGGAAAAATCCAAAGGAAAAGAGGCAGCCGGAGACCAAGAGAGGCTGAGGCAATGATGCAGGGCACAGCAGCAACAGGCAGGTACAGCTGGGTGTATATTACTCACGGTTCATGTTGATCTGCTGGGAGAGCTCTATTAGCTCCATCTCAGTAGGCATGTAGCCCATGGTCCGCATGCAGTTCCCCAGGTCCCTGCAGTTAATAAACCCATCCTTGTCTTTATCAAACTCCTTAAAGGCTTCTCTTAATTCTGCGGGAATGGAAGAACAATACTGTCAGTGATAGCTTGAAATACCTTTTCCAAGAAACCTCCCCAGAATCAACAGCACTTTATGAAGCCGGACTCTCTAAGACACTCAGTATTTTCCCACCAGATCTCCCTACATGAGGCAATGACTGGAGCAAAGTTAAGTTCTTCTGTCAGCAATGCTGCTGACCCATTCCTTACAGGGAACCTTGCTTGGACTACAAGTGTCACAAACGGTTCATTGCTAAACTGTGCTCCCTAAAGAAACTGCAACTAGTAAGTTTTTCCAACTTTTACCTCTGCACTCTATTATATACCCCTCACTATAGGGATTAGCAGGTAAAACAGCTTCCTTGGAGCCATATTATATAGTATCATGCTCCACAACACTTTCTGTGGGAGCTGGAGGGACAGCAGTTCCCTAACAGCCAATATCCCATTACTTACTTATCCTCCCACCCTGAAGAATCTGGCATGGATGCAAATTCCTTCACAGTCAGCACTCTTACAGTTTTATACATTATTTCTTTTGCTGGGGTTTCCAGGAATTATTCCAGTAAACACCTCCCTTGATTTACCCCAAATTATTTTAACCCATGGGGGCCAACATGAAAGGGCCAGCCAATAGGTTTTCACTGGGCAGGGAGAAAGGGGACAAAGAAGGAGCAACAAATTTTACCTTCAATTTCTTCCGGACGCAGTTCTCTATCCTGCAAAAAGAGAACATATTATGTTCAAGACATTTGTTGGTCATAAACATAGTTTCAAAATAGCACTTGTTGGTACAAAGGGTTCTGGAACAAGCCAGAAAGTGAGAGAAGAAACAAGAAGGTGATGACATGTTTAATACCATCTACCTAGGAAGGCTTCCCAGCTTTCCTTCCCAAAGAGAGGGGTGTTAACCTGCACACATTTCTCTGGAAGCCCCTCTCCCTCTCATCTGGAGGACAGGGGGATTATGGGTGGTCCTTGAACAGAACAGACCTGGACCAACACAGCAAGATGTGTGGCCTCCCCCCTGATGGTACTACTGGCACCTTCACAAAGCTGCTACATCATTCCCCAGCACTAAGTTCTGGAGCAGAGACTGTCCCTGCAGCAGTTATGATCTCCTCTAGAGCTCTGATTGTATTTCTACTGCCACTACCGCTGACACACACAGATCAAAACAGCTGGAAGCAGTCCTTGTAACCAGCAGGTCTAGACCATCATCTGCTCAGATCACTGCTTGATCTCTGTCCTTCTGGCAGGACAGCAACAGCCATGAGGTCTCTCACAGTCAATGTCTCAGTGACATCTCCTACAGTCTGCCCCCACAAAAAGGTAGGAACTTCCCCCTTCCCCCCAGCCTCAACTCCATATACAAGCATTTTGAAACCAGTCATGAAGGCAGACACACAACATATACATCATCAAGGTCATCTACAAATGAAACAGGACAAGGATTCACCATGTTCAGGAAACACTGCAACTTCAAACATCCAATTTGAATTTCTTGGAAGAAGGGGGAGGATATAAAAGAGTATAGGAAAGTTCCAACACTGCACCAGGAAGAAGAGATGAGCATGGAAATGCACTGCTTTCTGGTTTAAATGCCCTTTCTAATTCCTCTCATGGCTCCCAGGCAAATCCAAAACATCTGAGAATTTGGAAACATAGAAACACGATCTCTTTTGTCGTCTCACTCTCGGCTTTTCCCCTCAACCGTGAGGAGTTTCTCCTTGCCTTCCAGGTGTCCTCCAGCCTCACCACATGTGCCTGGAGACGGTGCCTTTGATCAGCTTGAGAAGGATGATCCTTTGCTATTTAACCACAGGCTCCTCTGGAAACTCTAACGGCAGCTGCTCAGAGTGCATAGCAAACTAGGACACACACTGGTTTACGTCTGTGCAGAAGTGGGCTGTGCCAGAGAAATGACCAGCTTGCCACTCGTAACCTTCCCAGAGGCATCTCTGTGCTGGATGGAACTGTCGGAGCGTGCTGGCTCTGCCGTTTCATCCTTCACAGACCTGGTATTTTCAAACATGTCATCCCATTTGTTCTGCTTTCATCAACACCAAGTAATAAAACAATTCAAACTCCTGAGACCGGATGCAGGAGGCATAATTGCCCTCCTGCCTTAGATAAAAGAACAGAAGAAAGCCACCTGTGATCAGTTCCAGCACCTTGTGCACTTTATTCCAGAGACTGCAAACACTGATCCCTGGAGATAGTGGCTGGGTGCACAGCAGGTGTAGGGCTGTGAGTGCCAGCGCCGTAGTGCAAAGGGTGCCGTGACTCACCCGTGGTAGCCACTGTCTTGTGAGAGAGGCCAGGGTAGGAGCTGGGCCTTCCTCCAGCACAGTCCTCACAAGACGATCCTCCTCCTTCTCCTCCTCCCTCACTGAAGACCGCGTTGCAACTGACATCGGTGACACTTGTCAGAAGTGGGGGCTTCAGAACTGGCTCTAATTTTGCACACCAAAGAATTTGCATTTGCCACAGACTGCAAATGCAGAAGGAGGGGGAGGGTTTATGTCTCTCCAAAAATCTGACTCAAGTGATAACTAACGTCATGAAGAGGTTTTCTGTTTTAAATTTGAAAGATCCCCTAAAATGATTAAGGAGTAAAATTGCTTGGGATAAAATGGGCTGAATCACTCTAAAGCTTTCGGAGAGCATATGGGAAGAGGAGTAAAACTATTCCAAGAGTTTAGATCCTAGATATGAGCAGAAGTGACCCCCAGAGAGTCCATTATATTTAATGGTCTTACCCTCATTTATTTCTGTTCTATGCACAATAAATCCTGTCGGTCTAGAGAGTCAGTAAAAGTAAAGCTGTGTATTAGATGCACTTATTCTACATCAGGGTACTTAGAGACACCACTAATCCTATTTTGGAGACCTCTTAGGGTACAGTGAGCTTCCACGGCCTAAGCAGGATGGACACTTGTCCAGCTGTCCACTGGGGAGCTGGACCTATCTCCTGTGACAGGTGGCTCTGTGCAGGTCAGCAAGTGTGCTTGTGTGAGAGCGTGTTTCATGTTGTAGTGACCTGGCACAGGGACTATGTGATCACTTAGTGGCTGAAGGTTAGGAAGAACAAAAGTCCTTTGATCAATAATGACACATAATGTCTCTTTTCTGAGTTGTTGGTTGAAGCAGAAAGACCTACGTGTCTCCTACAGCTGTAGATGACCATATCAACACACAAGTAAAGCAGAGGTTTCTTACAGAGGCAGTAAAGCTCAGGTTCTGAGGTAATTGAGGTGAGCTTTGTTTCACCACAAGAACATGGAAGGCACTGGGTGAATATCTGACAATGCACATATTCACTCATACATATCCATAAAAGGTGTGTTAATCATATGTTTCTGTTTGTCTTTAAATTCATGTTATTGTAAGAGTAGAATGAGGGCAAAAATACGTTTTAGTTCTTGTAAAGACACAATATTGGGGTGCTTACATACAAGCACATATTTTATTGTTTGCATATAAATGCATACATTGAATGCATATGAAGACCTAGTTACCATAGGTGTGACTGAATGAATGGATGTGGTTTTGCTACTTCTCTCTCTCTGTGTGGGAGGGTAATAGCATTTGGTAGCCTGGCACTATTTGCAAATATAAGGACAGCCTGATGTTCCTCAGTTTAATTGGCTGGGATTGCTGCAGTGTCAGGCTGGATATGCCAGTGCACAAGAGACTGTGTTTGGGTATCTGTGAGGAGGCAGCTGTCTGCTTATTTCTGCTGCTACTAGGTGCTCACTGTGAACTGATAGGAACAGTATCAAATACGGACAGCTTGTTCCCAATACAGCTGCCCTGATTTGCATTTAACTGGCTATTTAGGCTTTAAATGCTAATCTGAGCCTCTGGGAAATGAGAGGTGGGTGTCTTGCTGGAATAACAGCTTTGGGCACTGGACTCTTCCTGAGTCCATATGATTATGGCTACTTGAGTGTAGGTTTAGCTCTATCTTCCATAGCTGCAAGTTTAGAATCCTCCTTTCTTGGTGTTTAGGCACAAGGGTATCTGCACATCCTTCGGGTCAGGCATTTGCCTGTGATTGTATTTGCACTTGGAACTGGAGCCGGGATGCTCGAGACCCAGGGCTGGGAGTTACAGAGCTCCACGCAGACGGAGCACGGGGGCGGCTCCGCATCCCCGACTCGCGTCCACGTGGCTTTGTGCGTGTCTCGCCCCGCTGGGTGTAACTTACGTACAGGCTGCCTGTTTTCTGCGAAGCCCTTCCTCAGGAAGATGCATGCTGGCCCCAGCAGGTTGTGCATGACGGCGCAGTTCTGGGCCAGCACCATGAGTGGACCCTGGTACTCGCCAGCCGACGACCCCTCTTCACTCGTCTGGACAGCTTTATAGCTCGTCTTCTCGTCATGGCGGATCTTCCCAGCCAACCAGCAGCAAGCAAACAACACAACAGAGGATGTTACCTCCCCATCTGCTTCCTCTGAAGTTTTACTGAACCGCCTCGCAGAGATATAATTGCTAAATTTCTTTCATCTAGTGCACACTGCGTCCCCCCCACCGGCCTATTAGGATTTGTACGGAAGCAGTAAGTCCAGGAGTTCACTTTCAAAAGCTGATAGAAGAACAACCAACCACGAGAATTTCGCTTTGAAATTACATCAAACTCTCAGCACTGCTCACATCTACCCAGACACAGCCCAAAGTGCCACACTCCCACAATCGGCCCCAGAGTTAACACTGCCTTGAATGAGCTGCAAAGGACAAGCACATCCCAACTTAACAGTACGTGTGCCAGCCCGTGCCCCGGGCAAACCTGCCGGCAGAGTCGCGTTGGCCAGGGCATCCCCAGGAGACCAGGCAGAGCCTGCACAAAGCCCCTGCACACGCTCCACGTTACATTTCAGCAACACAGCATCACACGCTTTGTCCCGTTACCAGAAGACCGTTTACAGCATCAGACGGCTCTGCCAACTGCAGGCTCACGCTGCCTGTGCAGCTACTAATTAGTTACATCCTCAGGGTTTGAGGCACTTACTGCCCTGGCCTCTTCTAATCACTGACAGTCCCGAAGTGGAGATCAGGCATGGGCACAACATTTTTGTGTGTTTGTATTTGCACATTTTCCTAAGTGCACATGTCCTGCTAAGCTAAGGCTCCAGAACAGAATCCAGCACCGGATTTTATAAGGAGGCACTGCTTTCCTTTTATAGAAATGCATTTCCCTGGCTCTTCAAAAAAAACTCTTATCCCGATATTCCCATGCAGCTATAAAAAGCCAACACAACCTACAGGACCCTTGGTTTTACAGAATAAACATTAATCATACATCAGATTCCTCTTCAGGAATGATTCTATTGTTACAGCCGGTGTTCCCAGGGGTGATCAGAGAAGCTCTGTCAATTGTCATTGTCTCTATTAACCCTTTCCTTAAAGCCTGAGGTACATTTTCAGGCTAAAAGACCAGACACAAACACCCCCCATTCACACTTGTCTGAGACTATTGTATCTACTCCCTGTGTCTGCCATGTGCTATTACATTGCATATGTGGTTTGTAATTCACCTTTTTGTATACCAATCTGCTCATGTATAATGTCATGTGAATATCAAGCATCAAAACAAAAATAACTCAAAAAGCAAGCCATGGAGAAAGAAAATGATGAAGCAGGAAAGCATTTTCGTTGCAGTCATGGATGAGAAAGGAATCTGCCTCTGATTAATTCTGACACATAGGACACTTGTCCTTAAAAAACTGAAAGAGGAGCATCCATCCACGAATGGCATATTACTAGCTCAGCTAAATGTCAAGGCATCTGTGTTGAACTACACAACTTTGTGACATCAGTGCAATGTATTTTCAAAATTATCAGCTTTATATCCTGGCAGATTTTTCAGTTTAATATACCAAATAATATGAATCACTTAAATAGCCCACATCAGTTCTGTGTTTAATTCCAATGAAGCCACGTGAAGGATGCAAAGCCCCACAGCCTCAAATGTTTGTTTGCTGACACTTCCAGTCAATAGTTTATTACCAAGCTATACAGCAGTATCTCATAATAGTCATCCCATTATTTTTCTGTCTTGATAGAGATTGCCAGTTTGACAAAACTGTTGCCAAGAGCCACTGAGGATTGTGACCAGACAAACTGCTGCAGTGCCAGAATACCAAGGTGAACAGCTCAGCGAGGCTCCCTGCCCTGCCCTGCCACTGCAGACAGGATTTATGGCATTCAGTGTTCCCTCTGCCAGCAGTCTCACAGGTTCTCCTGCAAATATCCACTCAAGTTCCCTTCACCATATTCCTTCTACATCCCAGAAGAGAGGGTAAGGGAGCTGTGATATTGGTATGGGACAAAGAAACATCAGCCACCCATTACAGGGAAAACAGCAGTGTGCATGACAAAGAAAATGCGAGGATAGGACTGGGGAGATCAGGCTTTCCCAGTCCCTTCCCTGAGCAAAGAACCACTAACCTTCGTGGCCAAGTCCAGCCCTTGGCTGTGTCAGGCTAGCAGATTATGGAGTGGGAAGAGACCCGGTTGATCTACAGATGGCCAAAGTGGTGGAGATATGTGGTAAATCAAGGGACCTGGATGCCAAGGCTTTTAATTTCTGCACAGCAGAAGCACGCCAGGATTCACTTCATTTCCTGCCTGAGTGTCAGAGGGACTTTGCAGAACAGCAAGATAAGAGAGGCCTCCATCCCAACTGCAGTATCTCTTGGAGGGAAAAGCAGCCAGGATGGCTTCCACGATCACTGGGGGGACACTGTGACAATAGGAAACTGAAGCTTCCAGCAACAGACATGGAGTCAAAGCCTGAACAAGCAAGGTACCGTGGTGTCATCCAGATCCAGACCAAGCCAGCTGGTGCCGGAGTGAATCCCAAATTTTGGGTTGAAATTATGTGTTCAAGAGTTCAGACTGCCACCCAAGAACAGCTTCCACACACGTTGTCTGCAGTCCCTCTTTAACATTTCAGCAAAATGAGTTTGCTTAAGGTAAAATCTGAGAAAACCGCCTGGGATCATATAACAGCCAAGTGAGGTTGTGCAGTGTTAAGACTGATCTGCAAAGTCTCCACTATAATCATGTGTGTTGCGATCAAAAGAATGGCAGAGTACCAGGACCTGTCAGGATGAGTGTGCGAGGCCTTATTTCATAGTTCACTAGAGTGATGTCTGAGAAATTCTCTAATTCAGCTTTGCAACTTTTTCTCTTCAGTTCTGACATCGCAGGTCTTGTAACTAGGCACAAAGTGAGTTATTCGAAGCAGCTTTTAGGAAAGAAAGCATAAATTAGCTAAAAGACTGACAACACAGAATTTACAGGTTCTTGAATCCATTTTGATTCAAGCAGCCTGGCTACATGTCAGACTTTAACTGCAATCGCCTTGCACACCTGCAGCCAACTCCTTTTTTTCCGTGTTGGAGGCG
Organism: Cnemophilus loriae; assembly: GCA_013397755.1. Lineage (NCBI taxonomy): Eukaryota > Metazoa > Chordata > Aves > Passeriformes > Corvidae > Cnemophilus > Cnemophilus loriae. Next base: position 1,040,875 of record VZTF01000167.1, read on the forward strand.
ACCTACAAGCAATCAAGTTGGTTTTTCATATGTTCAACATTTGGGTGAACCTCAGCTACTTACACATCTCCCTGCAGGTCACCCTGACCTAGGGACTGGTCTCAGCACTCCCTAACTGCTTGGTGATGAACTCCCTCATCAAGTAACCCAGCTCCCCCACAGCAGCACTGTGCCATTACTGGCTTTGTTTACAGCAGCCAAGACAACAAGCAAATTGTGTTTCTATACAGAAGAGGCCAACATCCAGCCAAAAGAAACACTCTACGATGGAGGTCCTCTCCCAGACAGCTCCCTCCCAGAGGAGCTCTCCCAGGTGGCGAGGTCTCCTGGATGGAGCATCTTGACGGCAGTGGCATTTCACTGTCACCAAGGTCTCCACAGAGGCAGCATCTCATTGCAATAGTTTGGATGATCAGCATAACTTTATCATTTATGGAGAGTGAACTGCATAGCTTTTTGCTGAGCTATTAGATTTGCAGCAATGCCAAGTGAGAACCGTGTGGCTGACAGGTACACAGTGCTGTAAGTTCTTCCTTAGTCAAAGAAGAAATGTTTCTGGGGCATGTCATTCCCATTTCAACCCAGTCCATAACAGCAGAATTATTCCTGAATCTAATTTGTCCCAGGACCACTGCAAAACCTCAGCACAGAGTAGACTGTGGGCTGAAGCCTAACAGATACATGTGGCAGCTCGCAGATGAAGTCCAGCCGGGCCCAAGCATGTAGACACATGAGCCATGCTGACGTGCAACATGATGCACAAACACACAGCCAGGGCCCAGTGTATCCACTCACAAACAGACGTGTGGACAAGCAGAGCAGAGAGAAAAGCATGCTTTTGTACCCAAACACATACCAACAAAACTAATTGTGTGCATATGCAAGGATGGATAGACATAAAAACATGTGCGTGTCTACACACAGACTTCTGTGAAAACGTGGACTAGCAGGTGAGCACACACAGCACCATACAAGCAAGGGTATGTGTGTGATACACAGAAATTCCCCCCTTCTGCACTCACAGCAAACCTGCTCAGGCACTCGGGATGCCTGTGTAGAGACGTAAAGAGCTAAGGACACACACGTACCTCAGATGGGCCCATAGGTGTACATACTCTTACACAGCAATGGCAACACGTACAGACACACACATACATGGATATATGTCCCTACACCCATGACACACGTGATTACTCGTGCAGGTAACTCTCAACCGAAGCACGTGCACACGCACAAACTCACACATACCCACGCACATCAAGGTGCCCTGACAGGAGTGTGCCAGCACTCTGTACTGTGCACATTGACAAGCACATGCTTGCATGTACCCAGAGGAGAGATGTACACACACGGCGAGCAGGACACGAGCCTACACACACGTTTATTTATACATCTTATGGCTCTCAGCATCCTGGGCTCTACTGGCTGCAGTTGCATGAGCAGCTCTTACAGAAAAAGTCTGGTGAAGAAGCTGAACCCTTCATACTCATCTCTGTGTTTCTCCCACCTCCCATTCTCATCTGCCCACAATGTAACCCATCCCAAGAAGCAGGGCTGGAAATGCACAGCGCACTTTGATTCAGGAACATACCTTTTTAGAGAGGTTTCTCAGTGGAGACTTCACACAGTTGCCCATAATATGTTGAGGCTGCCTTTCCGGTGGACTTGGTTATAAAGGAACTGAAGCAATTGATCCCATTAAAGGTATTCCTTGGGAGCAAAGCAAGAAAGGCAGCGCCAGGCAAATCCAAACAGCTACTGGCTGCTGGGGCTTCCCTCTTCAGGGAGCTTTTTCTCTCTCTGCCTCTCTCTCTCCGTATTTTACTTTATGTTCACTTTCTTGAAGAGATGAAGCAGGAAGGAGAGGGAGGGGAGAGAAACAGACAGAAAGAGAGGGAGAGAGAGGGAGAGAGAGAGTGAGTGAGAAGGGGGGAGAGAGGGAGGCGGATGTATAATCTACATCAGATTAATGTTCAAATCCCTCCCACCCCCCTCAATCTGCAGGCAAGATTGTTTCACTCATAGGAGAGGGCTGTTTCAGGGAGAATTAAAACAGAGAGGCAATGCAAGAAGTGATTTCAGTGATGAGTTCTGTGAATCTAGCTAGTTTGGGTCCACACAGCCTCTGAACACTGCATCCCTACTCACCCCCCTTCTAACTCCTCTCGGCTTTTCAATCACCACAGCCCAAGGCTGGCCAGAAGGCAATCCACTTAGGGGCTTGGAGCAGTCCACAGCTCGTTTCGGAGCAGAAATGGACCATTTATCTGGGTGGGATCTTTTTCAGCTTTTAAATACCAGCAGACCTAGAAGTGTCTGATTTTTTTCCTGTCACAGTGGAAGCAAGCCTGGAGACAGCAGTCCTGGGACCCTACAGCACTCCCAGCTCCAGAACAGTACTATTTAACCACAAGGGAGAGACCTCGAGCCAGTCTTGCAATAAAGTTATTCTAGCTTTCTGCAAGTAAAAATCAATTGGCAGTTTAACCTGCACAAGTCTGCCAAAGATGGGCTCACACCTGAATCCTAAATCTAAACAGCCCCAGGTTAGGTAAAGTGAATCAAAGAATTTTGACATCAGATCCATCCATTCCATTTGCAAGAGCCCAAGTCCTGGAATAAATAAGAGGCACCTGAACCTAGAGCTGGCTCTAAACTTTGGACTTTATGCCTGCAGTGTAGAATAACCTCTGAAAGAAGAGGGATGAGTCCCCAATACATTTTCTCCCGATCTCAGGCTGAGCATAAGAGCATTCAGTCTGAAAAGAGATTTAAATTGCATAAAAAACACATCATCACACTCGGGCAACAAGATCTGAGCAGGATAGTGAATGCACCTTTAGCTATGAAGGCACCACAGCTGCAGCTCCACAGTGATAAGACATACGAAGAGCTACCTCCTTCAAATACTGTGGAGACCAGGATGACACTGATCTTATACCTTGTTATGCAGCAGGCTGGTTGGACACTCAGGTGTTCAGCTGAAAGGTTTCACATCACTGTTTGCAAGTGTGGTTCCAAACAAAAGCTTCTACAAAGACCTGCGCCATGGGCTGAGTACTTGCACCACGTGCTTTTTGTGAAGGAGCCAAGGACTCACTCTCCTGACAGCTCTAGGGCTGTAGGACAGAGAAGGATGAACTGTCAGTGTCACAACAAAGCAGGGATTTCTCCTTCCACCTTGATGGTGCTGTGGCAAATTAAGTATGATTCTAAGGTGATTCAACAGTTGCTTTAGAGCTTAGAGGCTTCTTCCGTCTAAGGAGATGAGTTTAGGAGTCCAAATACAACAAAAGTCCAGAGCTTCTCCAGTTCCAGTCACAGACAGAAGTGGATGGCCATGGGGGATGGTGTTTCTTGCTCTTCCTTGTACTAATGGCTTCCCAAGAGTGAAGGCAGTGGAACAGCCTCCTCTCAGATTCCCTCAATGCCTTCTTCACTGAATGACCTGGGTAGGAGCTGCACAAAGGTCTACAGGCTCTCCAAAACAAGAAGCTGCAGAGGCAGATGCTGGAAGACACTCCTTGTCTGCCCTTTGTACCCAGGGCTGACTGAGAGGGGGACAGAGGAGTAGACCTCCATAGCAGAGCCCACCCATGCTAGGCTGGGAAGCAAAACTCTTTCTGAGCTGGGCCTGCCTCCCGCTGTCGTAGGAGATGCTGAGGGAAAATACAGTCACTCCCTGGGGGCTGTGCCAGCCCTGGGCCTTACAGTGGGGGACTTTGCAGGAGGATGCTGAAACTCCCAGCTGCTCTCAGGCTTCCATCTTTAGCCCTATTTCTCTTTCTCCTCTTAAAGCAGCTAATGGGAGACAGATCTACCCTCTGACAAAGTGCCAGTCATTAATAATGTCCTCTGTCAGCTGGAGCCATTCCCCAGGCTCCTTGTTTATTGACAAAGTGCTTGTCTCCCTTGAGCAGAAGCTGCCACACAGCGAGTGAGGTGCCTGGGCTCCTTCCCGAGACAAACGACTTCAATTCCAGAGCAGAGAGGAGAGAGAATTGCCTTTCTGCTGCTAATGAATCTCTCCCTGACAGGAAGCACAGAGGCCAGGAACGACCTGCAACTGAGAAGTGCCCATCTCCCACACTGTCCCAGAGAGAGGGAGGGAAAGAAAGGGAGTCAGACATCTCTTGCCAGAAAAATCCATCATAGTTCCCAGACTGTTGCGAGACAGCTTTGGAATACAGCTGTGGAGTGTCTTACCGAGCTCTAAAAGCCTCCCAGCAAGGTGGTCACTCTCCAAATACTAGCTTGTACCAGAGCATTCAGAGCCAGCCACCGTGGTACATCACTGTGTTTGCCAGCTCTTCAGCTTTTCTTCCCTGCAGTTACAGGCAGTTGTAGGAAACGTGCAGGGCAGAGTGAGAGAGCTGAGACCTGCTGCCAGGCGTGGCAGGGAGTTCGCAGTCCAGGAAGGGAAGAGGGAATGGGAGCCCACTTGCAACAGGTTTGCAGCACAGTCACAATCCTTCGGCTCTGTAAGAACTCTAGTGGAGCTGCAAGAGGCCCAAGAGATGTGATCATAAACAATTTTTTTATCTTCTTATTTACCCTGACTCTCTTAAGAGCAACTGGGCAGGACACCACAGTCTAGCAGACAGCCCCTGCTGAGCTCTGAGGAGGAAAATCTCTCTGCAGTGGGATCTTGTTCCATCACCACCACAGGCAGCTTAGAGATAGGCAGGAAAGTGGAGTTGGCAGAAAGGTCATTAGAAGATTAGGTTAGAAGGAACATATTTTCTCCCTTCCTCCAACTAAGGCTGCTGTAAGAGAACAGGATGCTGAGAATAAGTGTGTCAGAAACATTTCTGTGTAGGTGCTGATCTGTGGGTATGCCTATATCTGGGGTAGTCAGTATGCATGTGGGAGGGCTGCACATGCATGTATACTGGTTTTCCCACACTGTTCTTTGTGGCAATCACACTGTTCTTTTAAGGTCTGTGTCTCTGTTGTAAACTTTCTAAAAATCTTTAAGAACTTTGTGAAATGCGAGTCTTGCTGCTGTTCATGGATCCCTCCCTTTCTCCTGAGGTCCAAGGTGGAGAGCAGAGACCTCAGCGGATGCAGCTTGGCACAGAGCAAGGTCTCAGGTCACAGGAAAGAAGCATTTGGCACACTGACTGACCTGAGTACAGGGGAGAGAGAAGGCTGGGTGACTTGGCATTGAACAAGGAATGATTTAGGTGGTTTAATATGTCTGGATAATTTAAAAAGCAGCAGTGTTGTGCTTTGGGCTGGCACCTTTGGCAGAAATGCTCATTTCATAGGAAAATGTTGGAACCCATCATAGCTAATTACTTGGCAGCTGCCAGAAACTTTATCCAGTGGCAGCAAATATCCAACAGACACAACAGAAAGAACAAAATCAATCCAAAACACGTGATTGCATATCAAACTGTAGCTTTGCTTGGCAAAAATTTTCAGTGGAAGTATGGATTTGTACGGGGACTGTTCAGATGCTAGGCCTGTTTCAGTGCACAGTTCTTCACATGCTGGAACATTACATCAGCATAACGTAAATACTGCAACAGGGCAATGTCAGTAGGTAGTGGGTAGCATATAGTAAAGCAGGGAAAACTCTTTCCTAGCACCTTTTCACTGAAGTCCATAGTTCTACTAAGAGCCCGTTAAATGCTTCAAACATTTAGTATTTTAAAATACACCACCTTACTTGATTTATCTTAACAGGGCAGGAATTTTTGTGGTACTTCTTCCTATCCCAGAGTGGGAAGTGCACATATGGATTAGTAACTTCCAAATCTGCTTCCAATCACCCTTTATCTGGTGGCTATAGATCTATATTTTACAGGAAACATATAGTTTTACAAGAAACTGTCTTGTTTACTGAATGAGCTCAGATGAGCCTAAGCATTTGGATCAGGTAACATCCTCCTGTTGCCAGTGCTGTCAAGGACCTCATTTTGAAGCTCCCAACCACCGGAACATGCAGTGGCACTCTGAACTTCTGTGACTGATTACCCTTTCTTCTTCTGCATCAGCTCCCAAGTGCTTTTGCTGCACACTGAGTTGCGTCTTCAAACCTCAAATGAACCTTGCATGGTTCCATATGCCAGTCAGACAAGTACAGGTCCATCTCAAGGGGAGGCACCAGCAGGTATTGGTGGATGCAGTCCAGATTCTCATCTAGGGAGAGGAATATTTCTGCAGAGAGTTTGGGAACTTTCTTTGCTGTCAGCTGTTCCAGGAAGAAAGTGTTGCTGACTCATGCTGTGCATAATATTCCCCTCCATTAGAACAATTGGATCATAATCAATCACAAACAACAGAATGTTTATTAAAAAGACCAAGGATATTTTCTATCGCTCTCAAGGTAACAAAGCCTGGACTGCCTGTCAACTTCTGTTTAGAACAGCTCTGTCTGTAAATAGCTGGCTTCATTTTGCATTAGATGAAAATAGATGGGAACGTGCCTTCTCCTGACACCTTCCCTGCAGATCTGATCCAAGTATTTTGCATTAGCCCAGCTTCCAAGTTCCTACGCAGGAGATGTGTTGGCCAGAGCACAATGTACTGTGGATATTTGCTGATGATGATCCTAAAGATCATCAATGGGCTACAAAAAGACAAGTACAAACTTGACAGCTCAGAAGCTGCTGTGAGGATTCGTCATGTATATGGAGTACAGAGGTTGTTTAAAATAAACCTTACATGGTTCCTTCTCTTTGCTCCAGAACACGAGAATTTTGTGCCACTCTGTCCAACTGTGACTACAGCAAAAGCAGCTAATTCTGCCTGGCTCCCTCACCTCTTTGGATATAAGAGGGACAGGGGGTCACTGTTTGGCTGGCACACTGAGGTGCTACTGCAAACACGGCTGGTCATCAGATGAGCAAAGGCCTGGAAACCAATATCAACCAAATACTCTGAACCAACCCTGCAGCATTACGTGAGATCTGCCACCCTAAAAGAGAGATCTGCCTCACCTCTAATTTGAGTAGGGATCTGACAGCACCTTTAAAAGGGCCAAACTGTGTATCTATCCCAGGTCTCTGGCTGTATCTCAACACAGCTAGTCCCAAAGTATTTAAACCCTTTGTATCTTATTTCAGCAGAACACAGTGGGTTTGCTGGTGGTTTTCTACTTCCTGCCTTCAGCTGTTGTGACATGATGCTTCACAACGTTACACGGTTGCATTTCCTTCCAAGAGCAGAGAATGTATTTTGTCTGAGTGGGATGAAACAATGCTGTGTATTCTTTCCAAAGATGGTTGCAAAATGCAAAGTGGTCTAGGACAGGAATGGGTGGAAGAAATATTAGAATATTGCTAACGTCTTCAGTCACGGATAGCACCGAGTTCACAGTCTTATGCTGGTGCAGAAAGCTACTAAAAATCTAAATATGACCATAGCTAGGACAGTTCTTTTTCTCTTTGTTTTTAAATGGGGCATTTGATTGAAATTTGAGGATTACTTAGGTTCGTGGGCACTGCTGCTGCTCTCTAAGGTCACAGGAATGTCAGAGGATTATTGAAAGGGAGCCCAAAGTTAGCTAGGCGTCTTTTACTGAATGCACACCATATAGCTGCTTGTTATTGGAAATCAATACCACTCATGGACTCATCAGGGAAAAACAGTTACTGAAGCTGGAATGCTACAAAGAACCACAGCTAATTCAGCTGACAACCTGCAGCCCAGCCACTACATCTAAAGCTAAACTTCCCTGACATTGTGTTGAAACCCAGCATTGCATGAAACAAAAATCAAGGTGGTAAAGCTTAACAGAATGGACAGTGGACTTACATAAATGATGATTAATTTATCACTGAATGCTTTTTTTTTCTCTCCAAAGATAAGCTGAATCTAACCAGAAGGTTTGTGTATTTCAGTGCATTAGATCATACTGCTGTATATTTCATGAACAGAATATTTAATGAATGTTCTTTTAGCTTGGTTTTATTTTGATGTCTTTCTATAGCCTTTTAAAACAGATTTGTTTAAAAAGTAAATCACTGACAAAGATTAATGTTTTCTGGCAGACCCACTGCAGGCAGGAGGCTTATCCATTGCCCCTTAGTGATTCTGTATGTCTGGCTCACATCCCTCAAGCTCCTTACAAGCAATAAATGTGATGAACTTTTCTCCAAGCTGAGCAAGGGGGGAACTGAGTGCATATGCTCAAGTGGAACAATGTTTCTCTGTGTCTGAGTTCGTTACATATAAAAACATGAGACGTACCTTGGAAGGTGTGGCGGGTGTCAGCAGGCAGGTGTGCACGCAAACGCCGACCGATGTTTTAAGCACAGGAATGCATAAGCATGTACACAGGTGGTTGTGTAGCCACACGGAAGATTTAGCAGAGGCTGCACGAGCAGGCTGTGTGTACACAGACAAGACATGTATATGAAGGCTTTTTATGTCAATCTACATGCATGGACGTGGGCTGTGGCAACTCATGCAGGGATGGAAGCACGGAAGCTGTACGGGCCTCACGCAGGACCCCTGTGAACACGCAGTTGGGAGCGGCTCTCGCCTACATCACGGCAACAGCGGGGCTCTCCCCAGGTCTGACACACTCACCGGGCGGCTCAGGGACAGGGCATGCCCCNGGAGCCCCGCAGCGGAGTGCGTGCGGGACAGGCCGCCCGCAGCGCCGAGCCCAGGGAGCCTCGGCGGCGCGGGCAGCAGGGGGGGAATGCTGCCGTCCGCGGGAGCGTCCCCTGCGGCCACGGAGACTCCCTGCCCTCTCCGCCCGCGCCCT
>VZTF01000167.1:1055707-1083577 GCA_013397755.1 Cnemophilus loriae
GAGCCGCGGGACCGTCGCCCCCGGCAGCGGGGACTGCGAGGTTGGCGACGGCGTCCCGGGGGCGACGGTGGGGGAGGCCTGACTCCCGAGGCTCCCTCAGCTCCCAGGGAAGGAGCTGAGTGCCTCCGAGGGCAGAGCCGGGAAGGCTGGTCACCCACCTGCCCACACGTGTGCCCCTTGGACAGTTCCTCCGCGCCGCAACTAGGACCCAGCATGGTGTGGGGGTCGTGGCCCACCTGAGTGCTCCGCCTGTGTGCTCAGCCTACCGACACGGGGCCGTGGTGGACACTGCCGCATGGGTCGGCACCTATAGGTCTGATCGCTATAACAGAGAGGATTCAAAGTCTTGATCCAGATTTCACAAAGTTCAGAAGAGGCTGGGCTGCTGCGTCCCTGACATAGCTCACAGGGGAAGTTTTGATGCAGCCTTTGAAATGGACATAGAAGCTTTGCTAGGGGATATCATGAAAGGATATAAAAATGAAGGAGTTTGTACTTTAAAAGCCAATTACTTAACACCTTTGTAATCAAACACAGGTAATTAAGTGGCAACAGGTGGTTCAATAACGATGTTCTGTTTAAAAACAGAAAGAGATAATGGCATCAAATCAGACATATATTTCCAATGGGGAAAGGTCCCAGTTGCTTCTTGCTCATCCTCAGACAGTGATCGTGCCTCACTGCCAGACTTGGATACCTCAGCAGTTTATCTACCCAGAAAGATGAAGGTGTGATTATCGCATAATAAGCTTACTCATGCTCACTCTGCTCTTGCTGGCACATGCACAGCAGTTACTATGTGATGACAGTCTTCTCTGCAACAATCCAAGTGCAACTTCTCTGCAGCCTGGGGTCCCATTGCAGCCTGTGCTGCTGTGCCCCCACCACTACAGATACATGTGCTGGTCAAGGCAAAGCTGCCGTGGAAAGAGGAAGATGCTGCAGCCCTGGCTCAGTGTGCTCTGTCTCCTCAGCTGCGCTATCAGCACCAGATGTGCAGCAGCCACGTGCAATTCCTGCACAAAGTGCCCTCCATCCGTCCTCAGGATAGCAGAGAGCAGAAGAGGCTGGCCCCTCTGCCCCTTTCCCGCTTAGGACGCTTGGCAGCAGCTGTTTTGGTGGCTAAATGGGCTGTTGAAGGGGTTCATGGAAGGGACATCTGTCAAGCACCAACATTCCACTCAAACCTGCAATGTCATTTCAGCTCCTAATTATAGCCAAGGTACCTTTTGGGGTTTTGTTGTGGGCTGTTTTTTATTGCGGAACAGGATGCTCCTGTTTGTTGTCAGCAGTGCAGCAGTGCAGAATCACTACTCATGGCTGGATGAACGAGTCCTACTGCACCTGCATTGCTGGAGCCATGGCTGCTACAGGGGTCCTTCTGCCAGGAATCTCAGAGGTAGCAGGAGACTGAAATGAACATTTCTCAATAGCTCCGTGTCTTGGGAGGATAATTCCATCAGGATGTAACATTGCTTCTTGAGAAGCTGCCGTTTTTAGAGTTACAGCTGGTGCTGATGAGGCATTGTTGTGAGGAAGTCCCACAGATAAGATTCCTCACTAGTCTGACTAACACTGTCCTCACCCTCCTTGGGGCCTTTTGAGCTATTCCTGAGAACTGTAGTGCCATTTCTGTCTACAGGTGGGTTGTAGCTCCTTGCCTCAATCAACTGAGCACTGCAGAATTTGGAGCATATGCCTCATTAGTGAGAAGGGACTCAGTAGTGCAGGTGTGATTCATCACATTGGAGAGCACATCAGGGATCAGGGCATGAAACGGCTTGACTAACAGAGGCAATAACAATGCAGGCAGGGCCATGTTACAGAATCGAGTAACAAAACAGCAGCAGCAGCTGAAAAAACTATGTAATGGGACAGAGTGAGAGCACAAAGCAGAAACCTGGCTGTCCACAACACCTGTATCTGGGTTTCAGCAGGGAACAAACCCTGGCTGTTGAGAGAATCTGGAGTACATCCTCCCACAAATTCCTTTTGGAGGTTCTTAGTGTATCTCTTTTTCTAGACAAATTAATCTTGGGATCCCAGTGGCTGCATAGCATCCACTGCATACTAAAGAGCTAGTTATTCTGGAGCCAAATGCCAGGGAACAACAGTGCCCCGCTGCAGAGAGAAGCACATTAATTCCAGCACAGCTGAGCAGCGAGATGTGCAGGGACATCTCTCCAGAGAGAGCGTGGCTCCTCTTCCATCTGGCAGCACAAAAGAGGACAGGCCTGAATCCTCAAGACATGAAGATTATATTAGGTAACATGCACGCTTGCTACTTCCCGAGACAGAGCTAAGTTAAACTATCCGTGTGATTCAGTCCAAGGCCAAGCCAGAGAGGAGCTGCGCTTCCCTCCCGAACTTGGGGGATTCAGGAGCAAGTGAGTAGCCTGAGGCTGGCGGGGGAAGGTAGATCCAATTCCAGCGTGCAGTGACAAACAGCACTGCCTGCAAGTGTAAAATCGTGGCTTTCTGCAAGAGTGCTTATCAAAAAGCATGCCCATGAGCAAATGCATGAGCATTTTTGGGGGAAGGGTTTGGTCAATTCTTTCTTGGCTTCTCTTGTGCATAGAGAAAATTTTTGACAAAAATGAGAATACTGTTAAAACAAACAAGGGCTGCATTGCCTGCCCTGAATTCCATTTCAGTTAAAGGCCTAGAAAAGGAGTTTAAGAGTAAAATGTGTGAGCACTGCCCATAAAAGAAAAAGTCTCCAGCAAGCTGTTGATGTGAAGGCACAAAATGCTGTGATGTTTTGCAGCAGTTCTCTTGGTTCTAGTTTCTTAATTATTTCTCTCACCTGCATTTTCAACAACATAATCATCTAGGGTAAGTATGATATCATACAAACAATTTGCTAAAGCAAACTAAGTTCTAAGCTGGTCTGAGCTGAGAATCAAGATACTAATCAGGAATCTGTCCTGTAACAGAAGATGAAATGCCTAGCCCTCATTTATGGCCTGTCCCTTTCCCCTCCATTGCTTTTAAAGGATTTAAGAAACACATGATGTTTCAACAGTCATATAGATGCCAAGTGTTGGTCTTCAGGCATATTGTATTTAGACAGGCATGTGTCTCCTCCAGAGGAAGCAAAAGCACTGACAGCTGGAGATTCTGTTTGCTTGAAGACTCGGTATTGCTCTTCAAGTTTTTCTCCACAGGAGAGGAATAATCCTGACAGTATTACAAAGGCATTATTGTTTCAGCTGTAATCCCTGTGCTCAAATCCATCCTTCAAGTTACTTGCATCCTGATTACAAAGAGAGAACTTCCCTTTGTATTTGTCAGGACAGTGGCAGATAGATTGGATGTCACTGTTTTCTATGGTCAAATAGCATTGAAGGTGGAAAGGCTGCAGCGTGATCCTGTAATAAGCCTACAGGAATAGGAGAGGAGGATGAAGGGCAATGGAACAAAAATAACAGTCCAGAAGAGAAACGGATGAATGACAGGAAAAACACAGGTGTAGAAAAGCCAGCTGACAGAGAGATAAGGGGCAGAAGTGTGTACGGACAAAGGCAAAGCTCCCTATACATTATAATGTAAATATACAGGACTGGCCAGAGGCCCAGGCTTGCCCACAAAGCTTGCAGTGAGAAAAGCAGGTAAGTGCAATCATCGGTGTGGAAGAGGGGAATTGTTTCCAAAGAGAAGCAACAAACCTTTTCACTGTGATGCTTTGTGAGGGAACAGACCTGGCCTTGCCTCTACAGCTCCATGTTGTTGGCACATGAGAGGCCAGTCAGAGAAAGAGACCGCGTTTCACAGAGAGATGATGCCCCAACCCTTTCTTAGCTTAGAAAACAAACAACATGAAAGAAGATGTAACAGAAATTCTGCTTTTCAATGGGACAGATACAACTGGGGTCCCTGAGTGGCCTAACTTTAGCCAGACTCCTGTGAAGGGATCCAACCTTCCCTACTCCAGGCATGTAACAAAAGTAAATAATATTCCTGGAATTACTCCTCACCCTACCTCCTTCCTACACACCCTTTTTGAGTCTCAGTCTCAGTTCACACAGCTAGGAATGCAATTAATTAAGCTGATATAGCTGGCTCAGCTTTGCAGTTGTAGAGCCCACGGCTGGCAAATGTCACCTCTTTCATATCAGACATCTCTGTTGCCAAACTACAGTCAACTTCACAGTCACATCTCTCTAGAAAGCACTGCTGTGCAAGTGGAGGTGAACCACAAGGCAGGCAGGAAGCACATTAAAAGAGAGGTCTGAGTACAGGTTCTAGGAAAAAAAACCCCAAACCTCTGAAAATCACTGAAGCAAACCTGATGTGGTTTTAACAGTGGCAGTGGTCTCTCTCTCTATTTGACGCAGTCTTGAGGCATAAAATGATAATGTGACAAATAGTAAATAATAAAGGGATCCTCAATTGGTCAGCTTGTCTTTGGCTTACACTGAGAGCAACAATTAATTTAGGAGGAAGAAAATTAAATCACTTCACAATTTTCCACTTTTCAGAAGACCTGAGCAAAGCTCTTTGGTAAGAGCAAAGCTTTTCACAAGCTCATGCAGATGTTTTACAAGCACAATAAACTACATATGTGATGGAGTCGTCTCTTTCTGAAATGTGATCTGGACTACAGGATTATGGCTGCTTTTCAGCGAGACAGGTGGACTCTTCAGCTGCATTTAAAAGGATCCCTGATTATCAGGTAAAAAGCCTGCCTTTTTTTTTTTCCAACTAGGAACATTTAATCTTTGCCAGTTAAAAAAAAAAGAAAAAAGGTTATTTATCAACTGCCTGAAGAATTAGTTCAGGGAATGGAAAGAGAGCAGCACTGAAGGCCAGATACTTGCAATACGGGTTGGAAGTAGTTTAGGGACAAAGCTGAATAAATTGCTATTGCTTGCTCATTGCCTGGCAGCCTGATCTCAAGCCAGTCTCCTGGCAAAGAAGACCTCTTGTATTTATTTTGGGAGAGGGATATTTTCCAGTTGGAAGAGTATTAAGGTGTATCAAGATTATCATACATCGGTCCTCATATTTCATTCTGCCACTTTTGATGCACCTGGGAAATCAGAATAAAAGTAGGCACTGCTTTCATCCTTTGACTCTTTCAAAACCAACAACTAAAATACGAGCTGAACAACTCAATATGTCACAGAACAACCCAGTTATACAACATAAACTCGGTTATACAACAAACAGGCAAAAGTATGAAATAACTATAGTGAGTTGAAATTCATTTGGGATCAACTGGAGTGAATCACTCATTATCTCCAGGGCAGCTGTTCGCTCTCCATAGAGCTGCTCTCTCTCAAATATTTTATTTAATGAACGTTGATACTGGTACATAACCAGCACAGTTATGAGTAGAATATAGCTCCAGGGAGAGACAGGGTTTGGCACATCTGGTTTGTAACCAGGAAGAAAGCTGTTACAAAGGAAGCCGGGGTACAAAATGTGGTCAGGTTTCTGTTAGCAGCCAGTAGTCCCTTTCAGATGAAAAACATCCCTATAGGATGCCAGTGGAGGAAGGATACCTTGTTTCAGCAGCAGCTGAAACAGCTCCTGTGCAAGCATGCCATCCCTGCTGAGCCAGCAGGCTCGTGGAGGGAGAGGGGCAAGATGCTGCTACCAGCGTCACTGGCACAGGAAACACAGGAAAGCTAAGATAAAGGCACTGAGAATTCCTTATCTTTAAGGATATTTTTTTTCCAATAATTAAATAAAACACCTGATGTCCTGAACAAAATTACAGCTTAGGTAGTATCACCCTGCCTAAATTACCTTTCAATTTCAGATATTTTGTCAACTGTACAAATAAGTTTGTTGCAAAATGCTTTGCATTCCTCATTTCAGAGGGGTGCTGTGTTTTGGTAGTGGATCTAACAACATCTCATTAGTACAATTACCAACTTATATTGAATAATGTAGGTTTTTAGTGATTTCCAACAATTCCTTTAAACATCTAGAGAAGCATTTCTATTTCATAATTATTAAAGGATCAAATTAACTCCTACAGAATCAGTAGTTTTATCTGTGCAATGGCAAAAATCAGCTTTGCAGTTTTCAGGCAGTCAACATACACCAGTGTGTAAACAGGGAACTGGTGTCAAAAGATGAGTTAATGACCACCCTGACTGCCCATGATTTTGCTCGAATCACAAATGATAAATTCTGGTATTTCCCCTACCAATGAAGAGTTCCTACAGAGATTTCAGCTTTAGTGCACTATGGCTTAGTTCTTTTTCATGTGAAGCACAGGCAGTAACATCTGCTTTCCAAAGGGGTTCTCAGGATTTTGGATTTAAGATTCTCTGTTCAAATACAAAGGAGAAAGTGTTACTGGCTTCTAAAAATCTTTCAACACAGCATGTACAGAAACTGGAGGAAACAGAAATCTGCCGCTGGATATGACTTCTAAATGCAAACTGTGGACATGTGCTGTTATGTCCTTTGTCTTTTCAGGTGGGTTTTAAGGAGATGTTGATATTTGCTGTCTGAAGCCCAAGTTTACAGCTCTCTTTTATCTGCTTATTAATAACATCAAATTGTTTTAAAACTGTGTTTCCTGCATTAGTTTACTGGAAAGGCTCTCACTTTGGGCTATCTTTACACTTTGGGCTTCGTTCAATCTGAACAATATAAGTCTGAGCTGAATAAATCCTCTGAAAAACATCTCCTTAAGTAAACATGAAGGGTTCATATTCTAAATATGCCAGTTTTTGTGTGAAGGCTCGCTCCTAGTCTTTACTAAAATATATAAACATTGGGAAAACCTGGCAATTGCCTAAAATAGCTGAATCAGTGTAAGAGGAAAGGGAATGATCATTTACAATGAATTAAAATCTTAAAAACCATAATTCAAAAATTTATTATTGATTAGCAAAACCATCTCTCTTTTATTCCTTTTCAGTGACTTTCTGGGATATCCACTGTCGGGAAACAAGCAGTTCCCAGTTTCCAGGTGCTCTCATCTGTTCACCCAGATGAGGAAAACCAAAGGCATAGTAGGATCTTATCAACACTGGCACTTCATGAAGTGTCTTAATTACCTCAATTTCCTATAGCTTCTTTCACTTTCCAGACGATTTAGAGCTGCAAACAAGGCTCCCAGAAGAGTTTAGAGAGACTCTGCTTACAACATGACTTAAATACGTACATGACAGCAAGTCATACTCTTTCTAATAATACCAAATATTTAAAAATATTCATTGTCTGAGCTTAGACATTTGAAACGAATTGTTAATGGGTTTGTGCATTAAAGGCGTGAGGAGTAATGACAGACGAGGCAGATCAAACAGAGGTTTTTCCTGACACTCCAGCTCTGAAGGACTGAAATGTGGATAAGACTGTTATGTAAGACAGGCTTTTGGATATCACTGAAGTGCTTTACAATTAAGATTGAATATTAATAAAAGACTTAAACTGAAAACCTCCAGCTATTAGAAGGATTAGGACTTTGCAGTGGGCTAGGGGAATACATACAATGTCAAAGCCATTTTCTTGGTTGTGATCAAAGGCAGAAAAGGCTGTGGCAGAAACAACATCTTAGAAGAAGGGGAATAGAGCTGCAGCATCACATAACAATACTGATGATTAATAATAATAATAATAACAGCAGCAGCAACTACTCATGCAGAAGAAAAAAGACAAAACTTAGGAGTGGAGCCTAGAGACTCTTGCTCAGCAATGTGCCCTCTGACAGAAGGTATCTGCACAAGAAGGGAAAAGCATCTGCTCATTTACACCCCTGTGGCTGTAGTGGCTGTCCTGGGAAGAGCATGTGAGAACAGAATTCCCACTCGGGGAATTGTCACTCAGTGGCAATGTCAGCTCCTCACACCAGAGCAGCGGCCAAGAGGAATGAGCACAGATGTTTACAGGGCTCAATGCTACTTAAACAAACTGAGGTTTTTAAGATTTATTTTCTGGAGATCGATAATATTTTCCAAAAACAATATCTCAAGGAAGTGCCCTAAAGGGTATTTATTTTGAGAGCCCGGGCCATTTCTCTGTGATTCTCATGGGAACAATTGCTCTGATAGTTTCATTGTGTTCTACTGAAATATCAGCTTGTAATACACTGTAATCAGGCAAATGGTATTGGCTGCATTCTGAATATATTTCTTACTTACAAGGTATCCTCCTCTTGGAAAAACTGGAGACTGACCCTCTCTGCCAGTGTGTCATTCCCACACCATGACTTCTACTGCAGAGACTGCCTGTAGCATGTTCCCTCCCAAGGCATAGCCTTGGCCACTGTAACTGTAAATGGTTCAGTTGCCCAGGCTCAGGAGCAGGGACACGGCAAAAGCCTTCATTGGGTTAAGAAGAGACAGCTGGAAATGCGTCACTAATAAGGAATAACTTTGAAAGCAGTTTGGGTGCAGAGGGATTAAGGAATGCCATATGGTATCAGGAATAAAAAGATGCCAAGCAGTGTAACTTCAACGGAAAAGAAGAAGCTACCGAGATTCCACAAGAGCTGAAAGTCTGAAAATACAGAGGCAATTGGGAAAACATAAATTGCATGTGTATGTGCTGTGAATCCATGTTTCTCTAAAAGCTATGTGTGCCAGTAAAAAGGAAGACAATCAAAAGCTTTATTTTTCTTAATACCCAATTTTGATGCATTTGAAATGTTTAAGAGGTTCCAGTCAATTCTGGCAGTGAAAACTCCTTAGAAATCCATATACACTATGAGATAGTGCATTTCACATAAAAATGAAATGTAAAGATTTATTTTCTTTAGGCAAATATGAAAAAAAAGAAAGTGAAGCTGAAGAAATGAATGTGCCTGGCTGATTCTTAGCTTTTCAAAGATTACTAAGAGGTGTCTCTCTCGAGATTTTTTCAGAAAATTCAAATTAAGGTCTATCCTCTTAATAGGGAATTGATTCACCCTCAAAATTTTCAAAGCTGATAGAAGGTCAAAGAACTAGCCTCTGCCAGTCATTCAGTCCAGAATTCAGTGCAAGTCAGATCTAAACTCCATGAAAACACAAAATACGCCATACAAGAGATCTGAGAGATGTAAGCACGTTTAGCTCAAAGATCAAATCAAGGAGAATCACACATGCTCTATGATAATCAGGATAGACTGAGAAAATATTTGGCATGTGGAAGAAGAAGCCAGAAGTGTCATGGATCAGCTTTGCACATTTTGCCAGCAGCAGCAGAGCTTGCACAACCCGGACAAGGCCTCTGCAGTGCCACCTCCAGTGAATGGTTCATATGGCAAAGCTCAGTGTTGCAGCGGGAA
Organism: Cnemophilus loriae; assembly: GCA_013397755.1. Classification (NCBI taxonomy): domain Eukaryota; kingdom Metazoa; phylum Chordata; class Aves; order Passeriformes; family Corvidae; genus Cnemophilus; species Cnemophilus loriae. The sequence continues at coordinate 1,064,940 of VZTF01000167.1, forward strand.
ATGAATATGCTATCAGCTTTAAAGGAGATGAAACATTTATTACATTGGGTAATGGTACACGAGTACCATGCCAGATGCAGTCTTATATGCAATTAAAAAATAAAACAACAAATAGAGCAAGGGATATGCAGGTAAAATTCGGAGATTACACTGATAAGCCTGTCACTATTAAAGGATTATACAGACTAGATACATGAGTAAATAGGAGACTGAAAAACATTTAAGGGTAGTGGCAAGAGTATTGTTTAGTGTGCCAGAGGCACAGCAAGCCCTAGACTTGAGCAAATGGCAGCACAGGTAGGAAAGTTGGTACAACATGGAATGCAAAGAAAAGCTTGATACTGATTTTCCAGCTGAAAGACACGAGTCGTATCTCTAAGACTTTCCAGTGATGGAAAGGTTTATTGGTCTCAGTCACCAACTAAGTAAAAACGACAAGTGACAGAGAAAACCCAGAGTGCTGCTTTCTCAGGGGTACTGACACCGTATTCTGTCACTGTGGATAACTTCCAGTCTCCATCATCCTCAGCTCAACAATGTGGTGGAAATCAGTATTAAAGTAAGTTATTTAATGGCAAATCCTGTTGATAAAACTGTTTCAGTCAGACACTAATATGTATTTAATATCAGAAAATTTGATCTGAAGCAAGTAAATCCAAATTACTCACAATGATTTCAAATTCTAATTGATCCTTAGGAACCTGTCAATTAGATTTATTTCTTTTTCGCAATCTAAAGATACAGAAAATGAGACTTGCCTGTACCATTGCTGTAATAATTAGCTGAAGCTTTCAGGCCAGTAGTATCTATTGGTTCATAAATTAGTGTCCTTTTCTACCTAACAGACTTTGCATCATTTTATTAATGAAGTTCCAAAGTTCATTACCACTTCAATTTACTATCCCTGGCTTGAAATCTTGAGGATTATCGACAAAGTTGAAATAAAAATACAATTACAGGCAAGACTATATTAACTAGATAAATAATTCTCGAAATACTATTACTGTATTTACAACTAAAACTTCAATGCATACTTTATGTATAATTTTGAGTATTTATAATGCAAGCAAATAGTCTCTGATGCAACATATTAGAAAATCACACTAATAAAATATGGCTTCTCACCCGTAGACAATGTATTTAACAAAATAAAAAATGAGAATTAGAACACTTATACTGAAAAAAACTGGTTAGAGGAACTGGGTGTTTGAAGTAATAAAAAGAGATAGATAAAAAGGAACAAACTCACAAGTTACACCTTGTAGTCCCCAGATCCACCAGCTTTACAAACATGACACAACACGTATCATCATTTATGATGATCAATAACTCTAAACAAATACTCACAGGAGGCTGTGAACAGAGGAGGTTGTCCTAGAAAATAGGCATATGCTGTAGAGAAACACAGAATACATTTCCAACTCCAGGAACAAGATTTTTGCCTTGACTGACAAAGTGACAGCTTGGGAGCAGTTATAATAAGTTGAAACAACTTAATCTAGATATGGTATCACCAAGTGGGCTTAGCACACCCTAACAACAGTAGTTTTATACATTGGCAGACATCAGCTTTATGCTACACTCTAAATTCTTCTGAGAATAATGAGGATATTTAGCTTCTATTAGTTATAAGTCCTTATTAGAGCTGTGTATCATACAGCAATTGTTTTGTTAATTTTGATGATGATGATCTGGTTTGAATAGAAGGGTGAGATACTGAGCATTTAAATAGTTTAGCCTCCCAGACACAGGAACTCTGTGGAAGAAGCCCAGCAGAAACACATGGTCGTTGAGCAGCTGAAATTCTGACTGATTACTGAATGTTATGCAAGCAGAGCCCCTGCACAGCTCCCTGCAGTGATTTCTGCTGGCAAGAGAGCTTGGAAATTGTAATAAAAAGCAACACTTGTCCATTACAATAGCAGTAGTGTGAATTGTACACATGTTCAAACAAGATGTCAATGCTAAACACTACTGATTACCCAGATAATGCTTCAGCCACTAACTCCATCCCTCAGCCTGTGGTGCTGTCTCACTCCCAGTGAGAGCTGGGGAATATGAAAGTTTTCCCACAGTTATTCCCCCCAGTCCAGTGCTATTCCTGGAAGCACAGTAGGGTCATATTATCCGAATCCCCACTTGCTGCAGAAACACCGATCTGGAACATTGCATCCTGTACCCCTTGGAACAGCAAATGTTTTACAGGTCCGCCTGTGACCCAAGAGCCAGGAGGACAGCATGGGAGGAATCATCAGCAAGAAAGCCCTTAATGAAGAAATGAAATAGGTCTCCCTTGGAGAGGAGGCTTACTGGAGTGTAACGAAAACAAGCCCCATCCCTCCTCCCCTGTGCACACATACACACACCCTAGAGGCTTTTGCAAAGCCACAGGAACGGAAATAATTTTGTTTGAATCCATCAAGCATTAAAATCCGTTCGCTGAGGGATTGAAGTGAAAAATGAGCCGGAGACAGGAATTAGAAGCTCACCGCCTGGGCTGTCAAAAGGGATTTTCCCCAGATAGAAAACAAGCAATTGGAAATGCAGGGAAGTAAATCCTTTCAGGCTCTTACATGTATGCACACTCTTGGTTTCCCCCCCCAGCCCTCTTGGTTCTGGGTTCGTGAAGTCAAACCTGGACACATCTCCTTGTGCACTCTCTGGCCATATTGACCATCCTTGGGGTCCCCTTCCAGGGGTCTGCTCAAGAATGTTGCAAGCCTCAGGCCAAGTGGAGTGATAAGACACCCAGGGGAGCCAGCTGCACTTCCATACTCATGTACTTGTAGCTACCTAAAGTGCCAAAAGGAAGACGGAGTAGCTGCTGAAAGCTCTAAGAACCATTTTATCTACTGTGTGAAATTTGCTGAAGATGAGGGGCAAAGTTGACATTCTAGTTATAATCACTTATGAGTTATAAGCATCTTAGTTCTCCCCTCAAAAAAAACCCCAATAAACACTGCACCTCATGTCCCTGAAATATGGTCTCTTTTTCTCAAGACCAGTACAAATAGCTCTGCACCAGTTACATTTTGTTGATGTTTCGTTTTATTTGCAACCATAAAAGCCGAATGTCTACTTTTCCCAAAATGAAACAGACATTACAGAAAATAACGTGGCAGCTAGGAAGAGTTTGGACTATTGTGCAGAGGCAACCTCCAGTCCAGGTCATGAGGTGCATGTCACATTCACAATATCTCTGCAGTCTTGTAGCTGGACTTCAAGAAATAATCACTGCAGCACTGTTTGGTTTATGCAAGGTAGACTTCCCCTTTTGCTGGTTGCCAAAGCTGAAGGCAAGAATTATTTATAGCAAAGCTTCTGTATGAAGACAATCAACACAACCCACTGTAAAAAGGCTACTCTAGCATTGGGTCCATAGCACAGGGATGTAGGGCAGCCAAAAGACAGACCACCAAGGAAACCCATACGGATCTACAAAATGGCCTTAACACAGAATGTTTGCACTGATCAAACTGTGCAACAGCTGCACACCGCTGCGCCAGTTGTCTACTGAATGAAGAATGGAGAGGAAGAAAGAAGTAAAGAGGAAAAAAAGAGAAGATGAAGGGCCAGATATGCAGCATTTAAACTATGGGAAGAAGCAACAGACTGACAGGAGACAAGGAGCCATCTAACCGCAGCCCAGTTCCAGGCACACTTGCAAACTGGTTGAAGAATAGGACAGAGGTAGAAGAAGAACAAAGTAAGCATTCACACAACAGGATCCCTGGTGCTCTGTGGCTTTGAATTCAAAAGCCAGTTAAGAGAAGAGACAACCTGAAGAAGTTTAATTTGACATGAAAATTTATGTGTGCTACTATGCTTCAAGATAAAGTCCACAGTTACCTAGATACAAAGACATATGTGTTTGTAGTAAATATTTTCTTTAACACATGCTGTCCTCTACTGTTGTGTAAAATGCTTTCCTATTGTACTGTGACTCTGATAATAACACTACCACTTAGGTGGTGTTTCATTGCTATAGATCCCACTGTGCTTAACCCAGGGGGTATCATTATCTCTGTTTCGCATGTGGAGTCATGGAAGCACCTAAAGATGAAACGAGTCCACAGCAAGATCAGGAAACCAACTACAGTTTTAACTGTTAGCTTGTATAGAAGAGAAACCTCAGGAGGTTTAAACAGGATTTGCTGGCAGCATAAAGCCTGTTTGAAAACACCCATGGCAAGAGTTCATCTTAATGGTGAGCCAGGGATAAACATGGACAAAGGAAAGATAGAGGTGATAATGCTAATTTCATGAGTCAGAAAGAATCAGCAAGTGTCAGCTTCGAAGCTACAGTAGAAGGAGTTTGTGTTTTGTTCACACTGATGATATTCACAGTTGTTTCCCTGCTCTTTGAGAAGCTGATGAGTTATCACCAGAATCTTGCACCAGGACCACAGCACCCAGACAGCTGAGCAAAAGACTTGGAAAAGATGCTGGCTGAAGTCAGCTAGTGGCTGTGTGGCTCTAGGGACAATATTGGGGTGGGGGTTGATCTGTATCTGAGAAGTCTCATGTGCCATCCCCATTCTTGTCCCCTTCCTGCTGAAGATGCTGCTGCACTGAACCTGAAAGGTCTGGTTATAAATAGCTTCTCCCTGCAGCTCCTCAATGAGCCACTGAGGCGGAATGAGTCATCTCTGCCAGCTCCGTGGCCCCCCCAAAACGACTGCGTCAGGTTGGGAGCGTGGCTGCCAAACACAGTGGTACACACTGTTCCCTCTCAAAGGGCAGTGGCCTTGGGGGACAGGGACACTAAACAATCCAGATCTACTCATTACTCATAAGCACCCAAAAGCCACATCGCTTTGTGAATAATGTAACATCCATCAATAGGGCTTAGAAACAGTACACTGGCACTCCAACCCCCTTTGTCCACACCATTATCCACACCACTCTGGTTTTCAGCTGGAGCTTCTAATCCGTTAATTGGTTTGTTATGGAAATGATTGAGGAGATCTCTGAGAGTGAACCTCTCATTCTGCTTACAAAGAACTTTTTTCTTACCAAGATTTGGTGACATTGTTCATCAGTTGGGCTCAGCAACAAGCAAGAGAGCTGACTCTCTTGGTGAAGTGTGCTACTAGGCACATCTTTGTATTTCCTATGATAAAATAACATGAGAATTTTAATGAGAAAAATCAGATTTGCTTATTCCATTGTGAGAGAAATTAATCCAGCTGATAGACAGCTGTATCTCTTTTAGTTGCAGGAAAACAGAATGCTCTTTGGTGTGATTTCCTGACCTTGCATAGGACACCAGGTGCCCAGAGTAAAGAAATTCTAATGATTATTTGTTTGTTCATGTTGACTTTATTCAGAGACAGACGGAGCTCTCCTGAGAGAGAGAAGGTCTTTCTCAAACGTAAGACCATAAAGATAGATGTTTCCTGAATTTTAGGATAAACACCTATGTAAGTAAAGCACAAGTCCTCGCCAAGAAAATCACACTAATTTGCTGTGGTTAGCAGAGACTGAAGGGGTTGGGCATGAGTACTTAACAGTAGTGGAAATAATTTAAAACAATACTGGGTTAAAAGGAAGGAAAAGAATATCAGGAAAGGAGGAAAATACAAAGTCAATGCTAAAGAAGAACATGAGCAGGGTCCTGAAGCCAGTATTACCCTTAAAAAAAAAAAAACAACAAAAAACAACAAAAAAACCCATACAACCAAAAAAACCTACAACAACAACAAAAAACAACAACAACAAAAGAAACCCAAACAAAACCAACCCAAAAAAACCCAGAAAGCAAGATTTGGAGACAGAACATGAGGAAATCTGCTACATTTCTTTCACGTGGAGAGTTTAAGACAATGTGATCAAAATTGTTCTGGTATGTTTTCCAGAAACTAAGTTTAATGGCTGTATCCTGTTGCTCACTCAAGCAACTCAAGCATTGTGTGAGAAAGCAAGCTCTGGACAACAGCACACACAGTCAACGTAATTGAACAGTTCAGTTAAAGTCAAACCTTCGCAAGCAGAATCTTGAAAAATAAAATTCACAAATAGCTGTTATTTGAACTGAAAACAAGTAAGGGTGATGAAAATCCACACAAACAGAATAAACAATGTATTTCAGTTCTCTCTGCCAGCGTTCAGTGGTGCTGACGAGAGCAATATTCCCCAGCCCTGTGGCCCCTGCCAGTGGTCCCAGCACTGCACTGTGCGGTGGCAGGAGGTGTCTGCTTTCAGGCCATGCTGTGATGCAAACAATGACAGAGCTTGGCAGACTTTTTGCTGCCAGCTGAGGTGATACAGTGTTGTCTGAACAGAGGCAGAGGATGATGCAGCTTTACATGAGCTGCCTCTTCATTTTCCCTCCAGTTTATAATTCATCATCAAACTAACAAGATATATTCTGTTAAAAGTTAATGACTTTGTTCTGATAGAGTTTTAAAACAGACCTACTCTGGAATTTTATGGGTTCATCGTGTGCAGCTTCATCATCTTTATATTCATGTCTGGGAATATTTTATCACTGGTGATTTTTTTTCCTAAACAGAGGTGATTCATTCCATGGAAGAATCTAAACCTTGAAAAGACCTCGGTCCTGCCTTTTACCACCTTCTTAGCTTAACTTAAAAGTTATTTACTGGTACCTGGCTCTCATGAAAGGAGAATTCTCCTTTCTGCTGCTACCTCTAACCTGTCTTCCCTTTCCTCGTTATTACCTTTTCCCTGTCTCCTAACAAGGATACAGAGAATGATACCTGTTTTCTCTTGCAATGTTCCCATATCAGTGAGCAGTTCCACAAGAGCCTCACCTCCCTACTTTTCAGAAACTTTATGCTTTGGTCCTTTGCTGTATTTGAATCTCAGAGCAAGGTATTTTATCCATAGCTGTAGTCCTGCTACTTGCCACTTGGATGTAGAGATAGCAGCCAGTACAAGATACAGGACATATCTCAATACATAAGAGAGCAAATTTTTGCTCATTTGCAAAGTACAATTCCAATTACTTCCAGAGATATGACCAGTGTACCCAGAGGGAGCATCTATCCTAACAATACCTGGGAATGCCAATGGCAAAGGCTAGAGTGACAGTTCTATGACTAAGAGAATGGTAATTCTGATACTTAAGAAGCACAATATATAGTTTTATTAATGAGCAAGAAAATAGTTAGTAAAAAGAAAACTAGGAATATGGGAGGCAAGAGCCTTAGTCAGGGCCAAGATCCTGATGGAAGAGGGACATGCTAATGAAATACAGTTTCTTGCTTTAAATATTTGTAAAGGCCCACACATCCCAAAATACTCTGTAGGACATGAAAAAAATCCCAACAAAACAATTCTACCAACACGTGTCCTAATTGCCTCAGGACTGTGAGCCATCTTCTTGTCACACACAGCAAACTTGGAAACTAAAGGTACTGAAATCAATGGGAATCGAAATAGCTACTGCTAGAAAAGGGTGAGAATTTTGATAGACCAGCTGAGCAATACAGCTGCTACTACCTGGAAGGGGCTGCCACTTGCAACCATCAAACAAGAAATGTTCCTTCAGTTGAACTGGTGCTTGCAGGATCCTATCTATGTTCTTTCTTACCTGAGACCAGGTACCTCTCTAACCTCCAGGTCTGTTTCATCATCATTTATGTCATTCTTTGGCTACTCTGAACAAGGGGAATTCCAGCTCCTAAAGACAAAAAGTGAACAAGCAATTAGCCCAAATACATCGGTGGGTTATCTGTCTTTTAGATTAGGATTATTCAAAGTATTACACATATTTCCTAGAAAAGCAAGCCTTTTTAAGTCCTAGAGGCTGTCTGCCAAACTCTCCAGAAATTTATACAGACTTTCCTTAAACATCCCAAGGGAGGATGTTTTCTGTTATGTCTCAGCTTGTGTCATTTCCCTCAAACAGCATGGTATACAAGGTGAACAGAGATAACCAGGAGGTTTTCATAAGCAACACCCCCTTGCAATAGACAAAAATTCATGCTTGTCAAGTTCCAAATTGAACACTGCACTTGAAAACTGACCAAAGAAATATTTAAACTGAAAACTTCAAGGAACAGGGGAAGCAGTTAAAAAACCCCACCTCAGCTCACAGCAGGTTCAGGTAAGAATAATGCAGGACCCATAATTCAACTCTAATTTCATACCTGCATCCTTCCACCACTGTATTTTTTCTTCTTTCTTCTTTCTGATCCACTGAATCCACTTTGCTTTCCCCTCTGCCTATTCTACTGCATTGAGCAAAGATGGAAGTAATTATGCAACAAGGTTTTTCTTAAATTGCAAGGTGGAATGATTAAATTGTGTGTATGAACAGAAAAAAAATGCTCCTGATAGAACTAAAAAGTCAAGCACAAGTAGAAAGGTGCTAATGCCCAATGCACATCCAGTTGCTTGGTCACACTGTACAGGAAATGCCAGAGTTGAAGTGCACTGTCATCCAACTCAGCTACAGCAGGACTTCAGATAATGACCAGGACACAGCATTTATATTTGTTGTCATTGCTGTTTAACAGAAAAATATATTCCTTTTAGCCTGTCCAAACATTTTGGTTTCTCTTAGGATGCAGTTTAAGAAAAATAAAAAGCGAAAGAAACTGATTATTCCACTGTGGATAGGAATATGGAGGAGGTCACCATATGTGTAGGATAAATATCCTCCTATTGCAAACTTGTATCAGTCAGTCACCATCATCTGCTCTGTGGGATAAAAATGCCTCAGACACTGTGCACTCAAACATCAGAATTGCCCATGTAATTTACAGTGCTTACTGCTGTTCAGCAGGATCAGCCATGAAGATTAAGGTGATTTCTTGCTCTTTCGCCAATTGCCCTTTCCTTTCTTTTCTTTTTCTTGTTTTTGTTTTTAATTGAATGTTCACCTCCTCCCTTTCTCCAGTGTTAAAACAGAGACATCAACAGAGTCATAAGATTCACAAAGGAACTGATTATGCTGGGGTTAGGAAATTAGATCACTCTGCAGAATTTTCAGCAGATGCTCTCCAACACTGCTTTTATGCCCATCTTTCATTGATTTTGTCATACAGTATCAAAAGGGCACTGTAGGCCCCCATTTGAATGTAGTGCCAATGCACTGAACAAAAAGTCACTCTGTCCCAAGGGAGAAGAGAAGGTGTGGGTAAAGAGGAACAATGTGAGAAAGAGCAAGCAGCACAGGGAAGAAAAGAAAGACCAAGAAATAGTTGAAAAGAAAAAAAAAAATCTTTCTTTTTACTCTGCGTACGTTATCTTGTTTCTTTCCCACACTCAAGTCCCCCTTGTCCCCTCACCTGGGTAGTCTGGGTCAGTCTGGTCTGCAGTATGATGGCTTTAAACTGAGACCCAGTCCAAACCTTCAATTTCTAAAGCTCTGGAAGGGAACAGCCAGGAGGTAAGAGCATCCCAGAGGAAGCAAGGCTTCTCTGGCAGAGCTGCTGCAGCAGCAAAGCTATTAATAAATGTTTGCAATCTTTTAATCGCTCTTCTAAATTGCCATCGTGTTCTTGCAAACCCCATAGTGTGTCAGTGCAGCTGCCTCCTCCCGCCTGCCTCCCCGTGTTCGTGCATGTGAGTGAGGGGGAACATCAGGAACATGCTCAGATCCAAGGGCTGCTGCAGCATTAGAGGAAAATGATTTTGACAAGTGCCTATTTAAATCTTCCCTATTCCAAAGCAAGCGGCCCTATTACTTACATCTATGAACCATATTTGCACCTGGTTTTCCGCCTCCAGCAAGTCCCACCTCCTCGATTAAGACAGTAAACTTTTTTTCATTAAAATATCACATCTGATCTGTCAGGCTTGGGACCTGCCACCCAAGATGCCACATCTTGTGATGTGATAGCACTGCAGCTTCAATCACCAAGCAATCACTCTGGCTTAAGCAAAGATATTCTTGGCCACAGAATATTTTTGTATACTTTATGAGACCCCCTGTGGAGCTGATAGTCACCAGGGTACAACACAAACATATATTGCTCTTCAGGCTTTTCTACAGGGTCAATTAATCAGAATATAAGTGGACTGGAGAGCTGTGATCCTATTTATGGTAAGAGATAACATTTCAGGATGAAAAGGATTAATACTTTTAAATAAATTGTCTATTTGCCTCTTCATGTTTCTAAAGTGTATCCATTATTGTCCAAACTAGGATATAGCAGACAAAGCCACCTTCTAACGTCATGGTGGAGATCAGTTTAATCCTTTCTCTGTTCCCTCCCCCAGCTCAAACTCTCATCTTCATCCTAATTATAATAGCATTTGAAATTATCATGGTTTAAAAAAAGATGCCAGCTTATATAATATTCTTATTGCTTATTAATGATTTCAGAAGGGAGAGCAAGTTGCCTTGCATTCTGGGAATTATGCAAACCAAGGCTGAGCCATACCTTGTTGGACTCCACCAGTTTCTTCTTTGGAAGCCTGATGCATGAGGATTACCATGTAATAACAGATGTTAAGGCTTTTAGTGAATGACAGGCCTGCTGCACATACTTGAACAAGAAGACATGACAGGCGTCACATTTCACAGTGATTAGCCTTGGGCACTTTTCAAAGGCAGAAGACTCGAGGCAAAGTGACTTTAAGCGCCCTGCGAGAGTGATAATCCCCAAGTCGGCACAGCCTGAGGAGTTTGATTGCTGTTCGGCATGAGAGCTTATGAATAACGATCCAGAGAACAGCAGACTGCATCGGTGACACGGTTACTCGGCACTGACAGCCACAAAGACGCTCTGCTTGCATATGAAGTTCTTAAGTCCATTACTTAATCTAAAGTTACTTATACCCTGTCCTCAAAACATCACCTCCTCTATAAAGCTATAATGTGTGAAAGGCACTAAAGAACTGAACTCAAGATTAGTACCTGTCCTTCAATTTCCTGTCTTTGTTGCTGCGGTAGCTTTCTGTTGGAGAATATGGGGTGGAGTAGGAGGGAACATTAACGGGAGCAGGAGCTCTGTATCCATGTTATAAATTGCTGCGATTTTATTAAAAAATGAGCTTCAATATAAGATGACACCATCCGTCTCTGATACTGAGACTATTAAAAGACTAATGAAGTTGCTTGCCCCCACGCTTACTGAGAAAGACCTGCACCCTGCAAGTCCCAAAAATAAAAGAGCTTAGTATGTATAATTTAAGTAAATTAATTAAATAAAATCATTCTAAAACGATTTTGTTACTGTCTGTGATCTGACTCACAGGTGCTGATCTTACAATTCTGGGTAACATTATAATAATAGAGAAACAATAGAGAGTATATATTCTTTTACAAGCAATAGGTTTATCAATGTAGCAATATCCATAAAAATGTTTAGAGCTGAAGCTGAACGTATATTTTAGAGGAATCTAATAAATACTCAAAATCATCATTTTATGCTTTTTAAAAATCCTACATCTTACAAAACAAGAACATAATATTTATTGATATTGATTGCATAGCTGTGTGCCACAGAGAAAGCTAAGAAAATTTTTGGTTTGGCCAAGTGGTTGGGGTGGGGACAGGGAACTAGAAGAGGCAGAACGAGTTAAAAGAACCAATCCATCTTCTGGAGACAAACCATCACATCTAGAAAATTTCCTATGCCAGCATGTTCAGAAACAAACGAGGATGTCCTGCAGACAGTGCTGGACATGAAATTGCAATGCTGCGAGTGTGGTGCTATTACATCAGCAGGGTCCCTCCCTGGCACTTACCCTGGAAATGGTGTCCCTTCAGTGCCTGTTTTGGTACTGACAGAGAGAAGCCACACTGCAAAAACACTGGCTTCTACAGGATGAAAATCTTGCTACCTCTACACGTCCTACGTAGAGGAAAAAAACCACACAAGTAACTGGTTCCAGCGTAGTTTCTTAACTTGCAAGCAGGTTCTGGTTTTAAGCTACACACAGTCCACAACAATTCCTGATGTGTCTCACATTCTGTCTCTACACCATCTTGTGCCTTGCTGGCTGGAGGAGCGGTACTTGGCTTGGCACGGACATGCGGGCAGCCCAGGGTGCTGACACACAACAAGCATATGCTGAAATGTGGGGAAAAGTGAGCTCCCTCAGGAAAGATGGAAAATGAAACCAGATGCCACTAATACTGAGAGAGAGAAGAAACCAGATCTGATCCTTTAGTTGACTTGATGGAAGCTGCTCATGTTCAGACATAGTAGGACCAAATTCAGCTCCAATTAAGTCACTAATGTTACAGGGGGATAAACATGATCTTTTAAGAATCACAGGTATGAAACAGGAACACAGAAGGTCACATAGCAACAACTCCTTGAGTTCCAGCATGAACACTGTGGAATTTTACTGAGGAGGCCTGAGGGATGTGCCCTGGGTCAATACCCCCCAGTCATCTGTGGCAGATGCTATCAAGCACTGCAAAAAGGTTGTTATATGCATCACCAGGAGCTTTAGCTTGGAACCAACCAGCAGCAGGCAGAAGGCATCTCAAGTGTAGCTCAAACCCCTGTGCCCTCAAGGCAACTGGTGGCAACAGCTTTGAAAATCCAGCTAGATTTTTTTTTTTTTGTTTGCTTCGGTCTTCATGGTGCAGATAGCTAAAAAAGTGGCAAATATTGACACTCTTTGACTCAGGTGCAAGCATATCTTTAGAAAAAAAAAATTGAACAAAATAAAAATAAAAAGCCCTAGCAAGCTTCCCAAAATAGGCCAGATGCTCCCAGTGCTTTTTGTCTTCTCTGATCTGTAACAGCCATCGCCTCTGGAAATCTGTTTGCATTTACTGGTCTTTGTGAGCACCCCCAGTCAGCACAGCAGAAACAAAGTCACTCTTGATTCCCCCACCCAAATCACACCACACACTACACCCTACTCTGCTTTTGAAGGGCTTTCACTTTGCTGTGCTGGGCTGCGGGACGCTGCAGCTAAAATTGGATATAGGCAAGAACAGACGGGTGGGGAGGTCTCTGTCAGAGTGGGTCAGGCAAAGCGTTGAGACCCGTGTGCCCCAGCTAGGCAGTGACTGACACACTCCTTGCACCAAACTGACACCAGTACAAGCTGAGACCCTGCAGCGGCCAAGGGGTGCCCTGGCTGTACCCCACCGAGCAGGAGCAGCTCCAGCACAGCCCCCCTTCTCCCCTGTACATGCTGCTGCTGCCCAGCCGGACCCAGGCAGCAGGCACGCATTATATAAGGTTGCTCCAGGATCCGTGTCCTCTCGCCTCAGCACTGAGTGATGGATGCACTGGAAAATGTTTTTCATTGCCTCCCTCATCAGGGAGACAAGCTCTCTGTGGAAGGCTCTGATCCTGCCCTGCTCCTAGGCTGCTGGCGTTAAACATAAAGCCACGTAGAGAAAGGATTATTCAATATGCAGCAACATAAGCAGATACATCTTACCGTAAAATAGGGCCTTGGCTTAATCTGCTCATGGGAGTTCAGGGGAAAGGAGAAGCAGAGAGCAAAAATCTGCAAGTCGACAGCAACACCAGACACATAATTTTTGTTTCAGAGTGGCCCCTACACCAACTCATATGTGAAGAAGCTAGGCTATGTTTATGGCATACGAGTTTCTGTTATCTCATTCATTATATTACCTAAGTGCATAATAACCCAATAATTTATTTGTAGCACTCCCTGAAGTAGATAAATGTCATTATCCTCATTTTGCCAATGTGAAACTCAGGCCTGGGAGTTTAAAGGCCAGATTTTTATGCATATGAAGGTGCCCAGCTCCTCCTGAAATTAAAGGAAGTTATGTACCTACATATTTGGACAACAGAAATCAGTGGGGCTGTTAAGAATTTCAGGTCGCAGGCAAACCTATCCACTAATTTTATATAATTGAAAGTGCTCTGCTCTTGTAAAAATTCTAATTTTCCTTCTCTTTTTCAGCTAAATTCAAATATCTCAACATAGTCTCCACTCCGTCAGACACCTCTGCTGTCTGTGCTTACCCACAAAAGACTTACTGGTTACTAAAGAGTCGTAGGTGGGGTTTTTTCTTTTTTTCATAAGCTTCCTCCCCAGATAGGCAATCTCTCGCTTTGTTGTGGTTGTTTGTTGTTTTCTAATACTTTCGCTTTGGTGGTTATTCCACAGATTTCTGGAACATTACTGAGGAAAAGTCTTACAGCATCCTCAATAACAAACAGCCCTTCAAATTGCACCTCCTGTTTCAGTGCATTCAGCACAGAACAAAACAAGAGTCCTGTCTCCCAGGCTGCTCTGAGATCTGTTATGTCTGAAAATCCTGGTCTCAGGTATGGGCTGGAAAGTGAGTAAGACTTGCTGAGACCGTACTTAAGTTTGTGGCAGTCTTTGCCATAACATTATGGAATGTTGTAAGACTCCCTATAGGCAGCAATAAGTTAAAATCCTGCTAATGCTACTGGATTCTTTGTGAAGGAGCAATTTTTCAATTACACATAATTAATAGTAATTACCCTTTATCTTCAGAGACCAGAACAAAGAATAATTAATCCATCTTAACATCCCCGTTAAAGAGGTATTAAATATGGGGGTTTTAGACAGCAGATTACATAGTAAGTTATGTGGCTTACAGTTGAGTCTGTGTTCCCTAAAACAGAAAGGAAAGAGAAAAGAATCCTGAACTATCTGAACTAATATTCTAGTTCTTGCCTTAATTTAATTAACTAGTTTGGAAGCAACTGTTTGCTTCTTGCAGCAGCTTGCTGCAAATTAAGTGTGCTGCCTACAGATCTCTCATATAGAGCAGCAGTTTTACCATATTTGATAAATAATAACATTCAAGTGGACAGTTTACTAATTTTTAACATATATCTATGAATAAGGTATTTGCAATTATCCCCATTGCAGAGCTGGAGAAAATCAAACTCAGAATTCTAGGTCCAGTTTCTCACTTGGCACATCACCTTTTTGTACTGCTCTTCTCTCACACTGGTTTTTGCTGCACAGGCAGACTCCTGATTCTGTGCTCATGCTAGACAGCACGTGCCAAATTCACAGATACTTAATGCCCTTTATCAGATCTTAATATTTGGCTTCAATCTTCCAGTGTGGCTTCCAATTTCCGATATCTTAATGGAAGCTTGCCTTATAACACATGGGATGTCTCTCAGAGCATGTCCTGTTCTTGACTATTGAAAAAAAAATCAAAGAAATGTGAATTTACTATTTTGAACTTAAGCAAGTAGTCCAAGATCACACTGCCAGCACTGAAAGAGGCTGCAATAGAATTTGCTGCAAACGCATGGTTTTGCAAGACAATTACTCCACGTGGCAGGATGACAGCAAAGATGAGGGCAGTGCTACAGGCAGCACACAGGGCAGCTCATGTGGCAGCTCTGACAGACCAGCAGTCTCTGACCCATGACAGCTTGGGTGCCCAGAAAGCTTCTGATTAATGATTACATGTTAGGGTGATTAAAAAAAGGGATAGCTTTTAGTCTTATGTGTATTGATCTGAGGGAACCTGAACTCAAAAGGGAGGAGTAGAGAGATATAGAGAATGAGGGAGTAAAAAGGAAGAGACCAAAGGGAGAAGGAGAATGTCCCAAATGTTAAATGAAAGCATCTGCATGAAAGGCTCCAGGCCAGCATGCTCAGAGAATGCACTCTTCTGTCTCAGTGACCTTGTGAAGATAAACTGAACAAAAAGCTTCAGGCAACATCAGACAGGATTTAAGAAGCAGTTTTAATTTTAGCCAGATTGTTTTGTATTTTCAGCTCTGAGGTTATCTGGGGATGCATTGTGCATACAGTGGAACAAAATGTAGTTGTCTTCCCCAACTCTGCTACCACACCTGATGGCAAATACAGTTCTGTGCTTCCAGGGAGAAGCAAAAATCATTATTTTGTCTACACAGGGAAAATATAATTGTGGTACCACAAGGATGGAGTACCAATGCATCCTAATTTTACTCCAGAATGCAATTACTCGGCTACTTTATGCATGAGCAACATACCAGACCTATGCTCCAACACAGCATGTGCTGCTATGCCAGTTCTTTCTACTCACTTTATGTCCTTGCTCTCGATCTCCAGACTGACAGCTATTTACCATGAAGAAACTGTTTACTCCCCCTGTACCTCAGTTTCCTCATCTATAAACTGGAGGCATTCTACCTAAAAAGAGTGCAAGGATTCACTAAAATATGTGGGGGATGTGTGTGTGTGCGTGTGTGTGTGTTATTGAATACATTTACTGGTAACTTTAATTACAGCAAATACATACAAACTCTAGGAGCTGGCTGCACACAAGAAAACATGCATTCATCACAATGTCTATTGCAGATTATTAGCACAATTCCATATAAAACAAAACAAATGCAGTCTAACCTGCAACCTGGAGATGCAGATGGCATGTAAATCCAAAGTGAGGGTCTAGACCTTCAAGCCTGTAGTAAAATGTCAAATAATGAACTAAAATGGTAATAAAACCAACCCAGACTGATTGAGAATAGCCCCTCTGCAGGCACACTACCACAAATAACAAACAGCAGCTGGGAAAACAAGACCTCAGTATTCCTCCTGCACCCCCCTAGCCCCACCACTTTATTGGACAATCACTGATGAACATTGACACTGATGGAGAATCTTCTATCGAAAGTTCTCAAACTGCTTTACAAATTGTCTCTAATTTGCATGTTATTATTTCCCCCTGTCCTTGCATGCTCTGTCCTCCATAACCTCTATTTGATGAGATATCCCAAGGCCACATTGTCTCTCCCAGTCTGCAGGAGAGACATCCATCCTCTCTCTTGGCAGGTCTCTTGACCTATTCTTCCATTTAAATAGCATTGTCTGATTTTTTTTCTCTCTCAGATCTTTCCTTAGGAGACAGTTCTTTCCCACCTTGACTGTATAACTCACCATCACTTGCAACAGTTTCTTGAATCCCTGACACTGGAATCAATACAGCAGAGCTCGCAGAGGATGAGTGAGGAGGTGGGAAAACAAGTGTGAAGATGTTGTAACCTTTTAGGCCTGTGCTGTCAGCTCAGCACACCAGGATGCCTGACCGGACTCACACACCTTGTACTAACACACACAGTGACTGTGCAGGGAGCCGTGGTGACTCAGGTCTGCTCCGGGCATCCTCCAAACCAGCAACGGGGAACGAAGGCAATATCCTGCGTGAATTGAAGCAGCGCGGGGCTATCTCACAAAACTGCTCTCTGCACCATGTCTCTCCTAATCAGCCTTCTGGACCGAAAACAGAGGCCTGTGCTGTACACAGGGCCCAGCCCGTAGCATGCACAGTGCACACGTCCTATTGGATTACAGGGCAGAGTGCACTCCATGCTCTGCTTGTCAGAGCCCAGCGTGCCTCTGCAAGAAGGAAATAAAGGAGGGGATGGATAAAAGCAACCTGAGCAGCACAGGGCAACCCGAGCCCTGTCAGAAGGCAGGATGGGGGATGCCACCACAAACACGGGGGCAGCAGGGAAACATTCCTGGCAGGCACACTGTAAGGCTAAGCTGGAATCTCACTCCACAAAGAAAATCAATGGGAATCTTCATGGACTTTAATATTGTTCAAAAATGTGAGACTAGCTTATCACCTAGGAGCTCATTGTATTGACAAGTGGAACAGATGACAGTTAGATCCCCATTTGGATACTAAAACACAGAGCAATATGGCAAAGATCAATGCAATGCAGTCCTCTCATCGAGAAAATGCTTCTATCTACATTAGCTTCAAAACTGCCCCCAGTCCCTTTGATCGTGGCCCAAGAGAAAAGGTCTCTTAGAAGTCCATACTGGGCTTCATGCTTTTTTCTCCCCAGGCGACTCTTATTTTGCAGTTCTTAGAAAAAAAACATAACTCAAAAACGTGATCACAGGTAAAGGAGAGGAGTTAATAGCCAAAGAGAGAGAGCAGCAGAACAGGCATCTGTTTCAGAGGGCAGAAGTTTATCACCCCAGACAGGATTTCCACTGGGTTTATCATTGTTTTCTGTGTCTAGAATGAAAGTCATTAAAGATGTTTCCACTCTGAATTAGCAATGAGTTCCCACCTAATCTGTAGTGTCTCAGCACTCCTATGTGACTTGGCTCCAAGAACCTCGGTGAAACTCTTTCTCCCATCTCACATTCAGATATCTACCTCACATCTTTTCCCTTATTCCCCCCATGCCCCTCTCCTCAGTTTATTCTCCTACCAGATCTTTTCAAAGAGCACTATCTGCTTCTTCGGCCGTGTCACATATCACAGTTTGGGACACCACCACAGAAATTATTATAGGAGGTAGCTCTGTTCCACAATTTCCTTAGCTGTTGTCATTAATTAGCGCATTATCCCCAAAGCTCCGATACCTGGAGCCTGAGGAGCTACAAATACTGGAGCAGTTTTCTGAGGTAGCAAAGACAGAGCCCTTCCAGGAGCACCGGGGAGGCTCTGGACGCTCTGCTGAAGCCTTCGAGAGGCATGTACCGGCCCGCCTCCTCCGGACCTCCCGCGGCTCCCATCACACGGAGACNNNNCGGCCCCCCCGCGCCCCCCCCCCCACGGAGCCCCCCCGTCTCCCTCATTTAGACTTTTTAGGCACACGACAGGGCGGGCTTGCCCTCGGAGGGTCGGTGCAACGCAGCGAAAAGGACTAAAGCCGAAGCATCTGACCTTCGGCAGACCCCGCGCTCCCGCCGCCCCCTCAGCCGCCCCCTCACGCCGGCCCGCGCGCCGCGCGCGCCCCCTGGCGGAGGGCGGGAGCAGGCGGCGGGGG
>VZTF01000167.1:1083629-1114879 GCA_013397755.1 Cnemophilus loriae
AGCGGGTGGGCAGGAGGGACAGTGGGAACCGGCGGGTGCCGGGAATTGTGCGGGCCGCGGGACCAGGGAGTCATCGTCCCCCTGGACTCGGCACTGGTGAAGCCGCGCCTCAAGCGCTGAGTCCGGTTGTGGGCCCCGCCAATTCAGGTAGGATATTGAGTTGTAATATACCCCAGCCAGAATGTGCCAGGATATCCTCCATTGACAATGGAACGGGTCCAGAGGCGGGCAGCGGAGCTGGGAAGGGGTCTGGGGCGTATGTCCTCTGAAGAGCNTTGGGGTATTTAGCCTGGAGGAGGCTCAGGAAGGACCTTATCGCTCTCTGTTAAGTACCTGAAAGGGAATTGAAGTCGGGGACGGGTCGGGCTTTTCTCCTGGGCAACAAGCGACAGGACAAGAGGACACTGTTAAGCTGCGCCAAGGGAAGTTTAGGTTGGAGATGAGGAGGAATTTCTTCACAGAAAGGGTGATCAGACACTGGAATGCGTTACCCAGGGTGGTGGAGTCACCGTCCCTGGAAGTGTTTAAGGAAGGACTGGACGTGCTCTGGCTAACATGGTGGTGACTGGTCATAGGATGGACACGGTGCCCTCAGTTCTTTCCCACCCTCAGCGATTCCCACTCCGTGAGCGCGTGACCCGCCGGCGGCTCGCGGCAGCACCGCGCGCGCGCGGCCCGTGGCGGGGCCGGCTGTCCCTCCCTTGTCCCCGCCCCCGCGCGCCAGCGATTGGCTACAGCGGCGGAGGCGCCTCGCCCATTGGCCGGGCGCGCCGCCCGTCCGTGCCGCGCGC
Source organism: Cnemophilus loriae (assembly GCA_013397755.1). NCBI lineage: Eukaryota > Metazoa > Chordata > Aves > Passeriformes > Corvidae > Cnemophilus > Cnemophilus loriae. The sequence goes on from VZTF01000167.1 coordinate 1,084,421, forward strand.
CGCCGCCGCCATGGTTCGCTTCAAGAACAGGTGAGGCGGGCGGAGGCGCCGCTGCGGTGTGCGGGGCTGGTCCCGGTGCCGCGCTGCTCACGCCGCGCTCTTCCGCAGGTACGTGCTGTGCGAGGTGGTCTCGGAGGACCCGCGGTGCCGGCAGTGCATCGAGGACCGCGCACTAGGCCTCGCCGTCAGAGACGCCATCGCGCGGGTGCACGGGGACTACGGCCTGGCGTGCTGCTCCATCTCCTTCACAGGTGCGGGCGGGACGGGCGGCCCCCGGGCGTGCGGGGTCCCTCCGGGTCCGCTCACCGGCGCGCGTGTCCCCCGCAGTGAAGTACCTGAACGCCTACACCGGGACGGTGCTGCTGCGGTGCCGCAAGGACTCGTACCGGCTGCTGTGCTCGGCGCTGCCCTTCGTGCGGTACCTGGAGAGCCGCGCCCAGCGCTACCCCTGCTTCCTCAACACCCTGCACGTCGGAGGTCAGCAGCCCCCCGGGCGTGGGGGGAGGACGGAGCTTTAATCATACCTGCCACGACCCCGTGGTGCTGCTCCGGGTGCGACAGACATTTCTCGTGTGTTACTAACACCAACTGCTTTCAGCAGATCTAAATAAGAAACAGGCACCAGCAGTTCTTTTTTGAAACCCTCGTTAATTTTGCTTGCAGCTTCATTACATTTATCACAAAATCAGAGCAGCAAATACAATGTTACATTATTTTCTTTTTAAAACATATTTTCAAAGTATAGTGTCTTCTATATAGTGAAAATTAACCCCCAGGGGAAGTAACAAGCACTGCATGTTAGAAATTATTACTCCATCACTTAACCTCAGCAGTGCAGAAATGAAGTCTACAGCCCCTTCTTAGCATTTGCATTAACAAACTTGTTTCCTGGGGCATTTGTCACTTGATACAATGCTCTTTGGGAAATACAGGAGCAGCTCTGAACCATTTGGTTGTGTAGATTGTTACATACTGTTCTTGTGACTTCCACAGGTACCATAAGAACATGTCAGAAATTTCTGATTCAGTATAACAGAACACAGCTGCTGAGGTTGTTGCAAAACTGTACAAATGAAGGTGAGTTTCTCTGGCCACTTTCCTAAAATGTGGCCTCAGTTTCTGAGGATTTTGTAGGATATGCTGGGCCACTTGTGAATTCTTGGCCTGAGAAATGTTTCTTTCTTTAGAAGTGGAGGATAGTCCAGTGTATGTGACGAGATCAAGTAATAACCCTCTGTTGCTTTCTTTATTGCAGAGGAAAGACAGTGTATACAGAAGTCCTTGTTGAGCTGTTCCCTTACAGAAGAGCAGTCTCAAAGCGGAGATGAGGAGGAGGATGATGGCACAGAGACAGACTGAACGCCCCTTGCTACTGTTCACCTGCATTCTGTACTTGTTTAATCAAGATGTGACTGGTTATCTTCAGTGTTAAGCAACGCAAGGGACAGGAAAAGCATTTGTTCACATTTAGACTTCATTCCCTATTCCAAATGTTCTTAAAACAAATTTAAAAAAAATAAAACATGATTTCACTTAAGTAGGCTACTTGCCTATTTCACTCCAGGAGTCAAAACCACTTGCACTCCTGAGGAGTGTAGCAGCTCAACATGTTCTTCATGCTGAGGTAGAAGGGAGCTTTAGGCAGTTGGCACAGACAAGGAATGTAGTTATTCCCCCCTTCAGCATACAAAAAGCATTAACATCTGCTTTTCCCCTTATCTTTAAGTGCACTGTTAGCCACAGGCCTATCCATTGTTTTGAGTCAGAAAAGCACCGGTTGTGTACACAGGAGCAGAGAGTACATGGAATGTATGGCAGAGCTGCAAGGCTCAACTCCATCCCCCCCATTATAAAACTCATAGGTACAAGTACTGCTTAGATATTTATTAAGTTTACACCAATCAGTTACAGGAAAGTAGCGTTGCTGGTATTATCTCGAATCCATAGGAAAACAAGATACAATTGAAGATGCTGTCCCTGTGGGGACTGCCCCTGCAGCAGGGACAGCCTGCCCTGCCCGCATCACTTCCCCTATCCTAGTGCCTGTGACATGTGGAGGTGAGTTACACCAGCTCCAGCCATTCCCTCTTCCCAATGCAAAGAAAAGTTGACTATAAATGTGCAGAGATAATAGAACACAACAGATACTGGTTAGACACTTAAGTAGTTACTCCTGTTCCATGGCTTAAAATGACTTGCTGTAAATACAGTTCACTGCATATCTGAATCTCTCTTAGTTTGCTTTCTCTGCCCTCACCAATTGTTTTCCCATATGCATTTAAAGTATTGACAGCAAGACATGTTACCACTTTCAGGCATCTTGTCTTAGTTTCTTTGCAGTCCCCGGACAAGCTGTACTGTCTTTCCATCAAGTGGGGTTAGTTGTGACCAAGCGTGAAGTCAAGCTGCTTTCAAAGAATGTTTTGCAGGTGTTTCCTCTATCCTCCTGTAGCACTTGGAAGAATTCTTTACCTCCCCCCTCTCCTGTTCTTTCTGGTTTACAGCCACATGTGATGTACTCTTTGGTACCAGCGTCCCATGAGGCACACAGGTGGAGCCTGTTGCTTTGAAATCAAGCACCCATGTATTGACATCAGCTTTTGAAACAGGGACACAACCACTGACTGCCAGTGGTGTTGGAATACCTAACTCCAGGTGCCTCAGACACACTTCCTTGCTCAGTTCTGTCTCAGTGTCAGAGGGACAGAGCACACTGAAGCCTGTGCCAGTGGGGCTGAAGACAACAGAAGGCACTGTCAGTGTCCCTCTGTAAGTTCAGTGGTACTTTATACCAGCACCCTGGAATGAATTCTGCCAGCAGGAAGGTAAAATTTGAATGTGTGCAATGAAGGTTTCTGGGCTCCACGCTGCTGTGACAGTCCAGCTACAGCTGGGGAAGGGTGCTGTACTGTAAGTGCGTGTGCATATGGTTTATTGCAACTGTTGGCCTTGACTGGTACGTTACACCTAAAATTCATTTTATTCAACAAAATCCACACCACTTAACTCATTAGCTCAAATCAAACCACAAGCAGTGCAGAATGTGACCACCCAAAGAAAGAGCAGGGAGGGGTCCAGAAGAGAAATGCTCGTAGCACAGATCAACTTAAATCCCAGAACCAAGCAGATACAGGCCCTTATCCCACTACAAGAGAACCCCAGTTTCTTGCTGGGGTATAAATGTTATCTACAGACTTCAGCTATCAGTTGTTCTTCCAACTCAAAAGCAGCCAATGTCAAACCATCATTCAGATGGCTACCAGGAGCCCTAGAGGGCAGTGTTTGTTCTAGATGATCAGGTTAAAAAGAATGTGTAGCCCATGGTTGGCAAAAAACAAACAAAAAGTAGCAGCCTCGCTCACCCACATTAAAACAGACCTGAACAACTGAGGGAAGTCAGGAGGTTCCTTCTCTCACTAGTGCCAGTTTGCATTTTGAAATACAAAAATCATCGAGCCACTTTAAAACCAAGTAGCCAAGTTCTGCTTCACACTCACCTCAGCTTTGTATCTTTCCAAGCCAGGAGAACAGGAGGATTTCTTGCTCTTTAGAAAAAGAACAGATATAGCAGCTAACACTCTAAAGCCAGTAAGCTCTTTTGCCTGTTTCCAGTGCAGCCAAACCCAGTTTCTCAAGAGAGCAGTTTGACAGCTTTACTGCAACACCACTACTGTCAGTCAGATGGACTTCTGCCCATGAATAATTACAGGAAAATAAAGGCACTCTGCCTTTTCTCTTGGGTAATATTGAAGTACTTTGGCAGTGCCACACAGCTGTAAGGACTATCACACTGCTTATCAGGCCCAAAGGACTGACTCGGCAACTGGAAGCCTTGGCGGATTTGTCTCTGGGTTGTTACTTCCAAAACTCTGTTTCAGTATAAATTCATTAAGCAGTTGGAATCAAAATGTGTTACTTCAACATATACTGTCATGGTTTCCTCCTGAAGCCCCTAGAAGTCCTGGAAACACAAGTTTAGGCTGTTCAAATTTAAATACTTAAACTATAGCAGCAAAACAAAGCAAAATTAAAAGAAAACCAGGAGAGGAAACTTCTCTTGAATAGCAGAATCACTTTGTGTGAACGACAGAGGTGCTGAACAATAGCTTCTGCTTCTGTTTCTTTCTTTTCTTGCCTCCCTTTTCCTCTGTGAAGAATTAAAATGATACTGTCATTCTTATCACGGAACAGGAACATCACACACAAATGAGAAATGGCCTTCCCTGGCATAAGTGGCTTCTACAGATCTACAACACTTCCTATCAACTCACTGAACACCAGGTAGTTTAACAAAAAAATCACTGCAGATGAACTAAGGGAGACTCCATCACACCTGAAACACAATTCTAAACATGCTTAAATGGTTGTAAAGTTGCTGTTGCAACAGCAGATCCTAGGACTGCAGCATCCAGCAGTTTGCCTTTCCAACAAGTATCACTTTCACACATGTCCAAAAAAACCACTACAACTGGAGCAGACACTCCACTGAAACTCCCACCCCTCCCATCTAACACTCTCCATCATCCAGTGCAGTCTCCAAACAGAAGCCAAAGCTAAACATTAGAACTGAGCACTAAAAATTAGTTTCACCAGCCAGCACCAGGTTTAAGGTCACCTCAATTTGTTTCACACTCCCTAACGTGAAATTTCAGCTAGCAGTTACCTCAACATTTTGGTCAAACTGAAGCAGTAGTTCAGCAGCTCAGGTATTTTTAGTTTACAAATGTGTAACCTGAGCTTCCTTAAGATAAAGCTTAATTTAGGTTCCAGTAGAGACATGGCCAACACGATTGTCAAAAGCCATCTTTGTCCTAACACGATTCTTTGCTAGTTGGAGATCTCAGCTCCCACTAAGAGGCTGCTTTAAGCTGACAGAAGCCCTAGTCAAGCTGTTCAGAAACCACAACCTGACAATTTTCAGAACTGTTCTCTGGCCAATTTTTGGTCCCCAAAATTGCTGCTTTCATTTCTCCCAGAGGAAGAAGGGGAAATACTCAATTTTTTCACTTCCGAAAGTCTTCCTGCCCTTTCCCCTGCCTTTTACCTGATAAATGACCAGCTGTGGACGGTTTGTCCAGTTTCAGGAGGGCTGCCTCAATAGCTTGGCTGAAGGAATTCTGGAAGCTGGGCACAGGTATCCGGTCAGAGCAGTCACTTTCTCCATCACTATCTACGGGCACAGGGAGTGCCAGAGTGTTCTCATCTGCAAGAGGGAAGGACATGCAGAAGGCTGTCTAAAACTGTCACCACACAAATGCCCTTCCACACTCCAGATCCTTCTTTTGAAGTTACAAGATTTCTCACATTTAGATGCATGGTAAAGAACCTGAACTACTAATACGAAATTTTCTTACCTCTTGTCTTTGGAGCAGGTTTAGGCCACGTTTCTGGCTTTGCCTTTCCAACTCTCAACATCTATCAAAAAAGTTGTAGGATGTGATTAAATTCCACATACTTGAACAATCCTGCAGAATCCCTAAGCGGCAAGAAAATCTAGAAACCCCTTCAAGCACTCAAACCTTATGATGTCTCCCTAAGATTTATCCCACATTGTTTTTGTAGTCTCAGCCTAATCCCCAACTAAGACACAGGTAATTCTGACAAGATTCACTCAGCTACATGGTTTACCTGGGCAAAGGAAGGGAAGGGGGACTCTTCTTCCAAGCTTCCACAGAGCAGTGGGCTGACCTGGCTGGCAGCAGGTGACAGCGGAGTTGGAATAGACTCTACAGAGAAAGGAGCTGAGAATTAAAGCCAGTTGCATTTGGCCAAGTGACACCCAGGCAGTCATTATGCCGCTTATCAGGATGTAACAGAAATAAAGTTTTATTATCCTATGTAATTAATCATTTTGATCTCATTGGTTCTATCCGTCAGTCACACAGTGGGATCTCTCAAATTTCCTCCATCTTTTTATTTAAGGGAAATTTCAGTTTGCTTGTGGTTTTCTTTTGGTTTTGTTTGTTTGTTTGAGGGGTTTTGTTTACTTGTTTTGGGAAGTTGGAGGGGGGTTTGTTGGGTTTGTTTTAGTATAGCGTGTTAGAAAACATGGAGATGATAGAAAGAAAAAATGCCAGTAGTTTTTTCCTGGCATACATACTTTTCTTCCCTTTTTGGGGCAATTGTTTCCTTTCTTCTGCCTCATGTAAAAGATGGGGTAACTACAGTGCAGATCTCATACTGTCAAGGTAGAGGCAGTGAAAAGCAGACAAAGGAACAGAGTATTTCTTAGCCATGTCTGCCTTTTGTGTATGATCCTATAGGCAGTCTAGGAAAGACTCATAGAATCACAGAATGGTTTGGGATGGAAGGGACTTGAAGACCATCTCAATCCACGCCCCTGCCATGGGCAGGCACACCTTTCACCACACCAGTTTGCTCCAAGCCCTATTCAACTTCACCTTGAACACTTTCAGGGGTGGGGCAGCCAAAGCTTCTCTGAAAATAAGCTGTCTTTGATCAGTATTGAGACGACCTATTGGTCCCAAAAGAATGATCAAGAGCTAGATGTGATGTGTTTTTCCAGATGCTCACCTGTCTGAAACACAGGGCTTCTGCCAAGAGGAGACTGACAGAAGCCCTGATGATCAATGCTGGTAGTTTCTCCAGGGCAAGAGGTAAAAGCAGGGAACTGCTGCAGATTCTCTAGAGCAATATGGACTTCTGGATCTAGAAAGAGATTTTAAATTAAAGCACTACACAATGTGGGGGAGGACTGTCAATATGCAAGTCATTTCAGGAGTCTAGGAGGTGCCAACTCATTTCTTTCCACCCTCTATTTGGAGACCAGTACAAGCCCTGCTGCTGGATGGAAGCAGTTTCTAGGCCTTTTTTTGCCTTCTTCGCTTTTCACTTTACTTCGTGATTACTATAAAAACAGAGAGCTGTGTACACCATGGAGATAGCTGTGCCCTTGAATGCCCTCCATCTCTCCCAAAATGCACAAGTATGCAGCAATTGCATAACATCACTTAACATCCTGACTAAAACAGCTTATGTTTTTCATTATACAGACATTGTTCCTAATACTTTGTAATCTTGTTCTAAGTACACACTACAAACTACAGGCCTCAGAGTTCATCCTATAGCTCAAGAAATCAGCTCAGCAACCAGATATGACTGAAAATCCACCAGTTATGTGCCATCATGACTTACATTTGCCCTGTTTCTTGTTTTCTTCTATCTCAATCCTGCGTTCGCGCCGTCGTTCATCGCGAGCTTTCTTCTGCCGTAGACGTTTCCTCTTTTCAAGGTCATCTAGGAGCAATGCACAATACTGGATATCAAAAAACCCACACCAATACTCTGGCAAGGTTTCCTCCAGCTCTGAGAACAAAATATGCTTACGAACAACATATGCTCTTCCAAACAGTTGGCATTTTTTTATTCTTTTTGTAATTTTTGTCTATGAAACAGTGAGCTGGGACTGTTCTGTCTAGCAGTCATCAGACAGTTGGTGCAAGAGAAGTAAAGCTCTAATGTATGTTCTTTTTTCTACCATTAAAGGGATAAGAACAACTTCCCCTTCATGGCAGAACCTACTACAAAGGTAGTACAAACCTGAAAACAACTCTAAAGTCTCCTTAGAGATGACAGGTGGCTTCAGAGCCAGTTCACAAATGCTGAACTCACAGGTGAGGGGCAGGTGACAGAGGTAGCGATGACGCTGTCTTATATCCTGATAAAGAGAGAGTGATATGTCACCACAAGGACTAGAGGCAGCCACGGTGATGAATGGAACGAGAATGAACACCATTCATCAAATCAAATGGAAAAAAATAGCACCAGTGACACAATAGTTACTTTAAAAACTACAAACACATGACGAATGCCCTGAGTCAGAATCAAATGTTCCAAGATCTCCACCAGCTACATCATAATCAGACTTGGATGCAGTTACTCCAGCTCGCTTACTGATCTTCATGTTCTTCCTCTCTTCTCACTCACATCACTTGAATAAAATTCTACAATACCAGACTTGCAACACAATTATTTTTGTACTGGACCTTCTAGGAAAAAAAAACTAGACTGCAGCCTACTTACCAAACGCAACATAAGGCCCAGCACCTTCCACAGATGCCCTTCACAGACCAGTATCCCTTCCCATTCATACTTATTATTTCTTACTACTGAAGAGAATCAAGTCTCCTCTATCAACTACAATGACCAAACAAGGCCCTTAATTAATAAGAAGATAAAATAACTACCTCTGTCATGGAGTAGCCAGTTATCTCCACTACAGCTGCAGTTATCTTCTCTGGACTCTTCTCCAAGCTGCCATATTCACGCACAAGGCATCGAACGTTCACAGGGTGCAGGTACATGCACTGTCCATCCTCCGCTGAAAGGCAAGACATCATCACTCCTTCTAGGCCTGTTCACTTTCAGTACCCTTCTCCCCACCTCAAGATATCCTCCACTAATAAATTAAAGCTCCTTTCTGAGTTCCTGTGGGACTTTTATTCCACAGCGGTTAGCTGCATCTAATGAACTGACAAACACACTCCTCAAGGAGGGTCCCAAAGTAGGCATCTCTGCCCCTCTGATTCCAGGATTTCATTGCACTGACCTTGATAGAAATAGTAAAAAGGAGAGTTGCCAAGATGTCCACTGCTAACTGTATCTTTAGATTCTGGGCAGCTTGTTTCAGCTGGATTTGGTTCTTCTATAGTATTCGTAACAGGTTCTCCTACAGTGTCCACCTCAGGAACTTCCTCCTCATCCAGCACTGCCTCTTCTACTTCCACAGGAGGCGAAAAGGAACTTGCCAGGTCAGAGCAAGGCTCCACAAGCTCCTCATCGAATGCAGAGAGATATTCCACATCACACTGCCACAGGAGAGAGGACAGAGTTAATACCACGCCACCTACTTCAAAGATTATCATCTCTGCAAAAATCTTTGGCACGAGTCCACCGCACACTGCAGTGTGAAGCGGCAGAATTAAGTGTAACAGGATCTGCCAGAGCAGATTTGTCACCTACCTTTTTCTCTTGGGGAACAGCAGGTTCCACAGCTTTGGAGCTTTCTAGGACCAATTCCTCCACAGCTGCACTGATTCCAGCAATGCCATTGTTTTTATCCTGGTCAGCAGAGAGTGCTGTTTCTCGCTCCTGCAGATCATCCAAAGGGATCAAGTTTCAATTTGCCATTTAAGCCAGGAGACCATTCCCATAGTTATTTTTAGTCTTGCCCTGGTATTCCTTTACTGGAATACCATCCAGTAGAAGCCACTCTGCTGTGTTATCCTGAACACCACACCAGGTAACTGGGGCCCAAAGACTACAGTCTCCTCCAAGGTGTATATAATGCTACTCCAGCAACTTGCTAGAGACCAGAATAATCACACACAACCATCTATGCAGCAGAACAGGGATACTCAGCACACTCTTAAAAGTCAAGCTACTAAAAGCCTCCCGAGAGGTTGTTACCTTCAGCTCCTGGATAGCTGCCTCAATGAAACAGGCTTCTGGGGTGTGTTTTTCTTCCTCATACTGTTTCAGTAATGCTGCTTTCTCCTCCAGAATCACCAGCTGCAAGACCTGCTCCCTGGATGCCAGGAGCAGCTTTGAATACTGACTGTGCTGGTCATCTGCACAGAACGAGCACCAAATCATTAATATCTGCACGTAGAGCCACCAGTTTGGACTGCTGCTTCTTCTTCTGTTTTGTTACCACTCACTTTTGTGAGTTAATCTCCCAGGGCAGACAACACTCGGCAAGAGTTTGATACAGACTCCACAAATTACCAATGTATCAAAGCTGGTGTCACACAGCTGCTCTGACACTTATCTCCCCCACACAGCAGTTCATCTGCCACTTCACCACTGAGTTGCTACACATCAGTAAAAATCAAGCCTAAACTTCTATGCCGCAGAAGCATCACCTTTGAGAAGCCTTGGGGGCGTAAAGCTCCCTGAAACAATGCAGTCTGCAGCTTCTTCCTCTTTTCTCAAAAATACTGCAGTTGGAAATTTCTGCAAAGCCACCCTGGTTTGGCTCAAACTAGTTCATAAGCCCTTATGTATTAAAAATCCATACAAAACATTATTATGAGGTTTTCACAAGAAGCACAGCAGAAATGGTAAGCTAGAGAACTGCAGTTTAGCAAAAGGTGACCACTGTTGTTACTTTACAGCAACCACAGCATCCCATATTAACACTGTCCCTGTACTCACTGCTCCCCGAGGGTCCAACCTTGTCCACAGACACTAAGTTAATGGAGAATTTCCTGGCTTTAGAATGTTCTCAAATCCTAGATTTGTTCTTTTGTTTGTTTTATGAAAGGACTTAAAAGACCTCTAGTTCCAAATACTGAGAAACATATAAGACCACAGCCTGCATGCTGGATATCTATCACATGTTAGGAGACTTGACTTTTTCCAGAGAGTTTAAATGCATGCAGCCTTTCCTAAATGTGACTGCAAAATGAACTGAGCCAAGACAGCCCACAAAGCAGCAATGTTCAGTAAAATTATTTCTTTAGTCACAAAATTTTTGTGATACTAACAGATAAGATGATGATGAGTTAGTCACACTCTTGACTGGAGAAAACTGAAGATGTCAGGCAACAGATGTTTGGAATAGGTTTGCAATTATTTTGATTATTTCCCCATAGCATTCACTAACTTCAGTTGATAAGTGAAGATGATGAAAATCTTGTTGAAGATTACAGCCTTGAAATAGTTTAGACACAGAAGCAGTTATTTTTGTGAAGCTGTATAATGAGTCAGGAGGAAAAAAGTTAAGGACACTGAACAGCCAGTAAAAGCACTAAGAGTCACACCAATGACTGTAGGATACAAAGGACACATCAAACTATAACAGTGACTGTGAAGGCAGGAGTCTGCACTTCAGTCACTTGGAGGGACACAGCACACAAGTTAAAGCCTTACAGAAATACAGAGAGAGTAGAAAGTTTACTGTTAATATGTGGTCATTCAGCTTTCCAGCTGCTAAGCCCCATGTTTTGCAGTCTGGTGTATTTTAAGGCGACAGCATGGAATTGCCAGGGTCAATTGTCTCTACACAAACCCTGGTCACAGTTAGGAACAGGATTCCAACCACCAGGATTCAGATACACTCACCTCTGACGTAAACAGGCTGAACCACATTCATCCACTGGGATTTGGGCAGTGCTACCAGAACACCTTTCTCTCTTCTCATAAGTTGCATGGTAATGGTATCACCAATTGCATATTGACGTGTTTCCATAGCAACAACGCTGCAATGTACGGAGGCGGTTAGCAGTGTAAAAAGAACATCTCAAAAAGATTCATGATTAATTAATACTGTCTCACCTCTTGAGATCCTTCTTGTGAACAGAGCCATAACAAATAGGACACTTACTCCAGGTCTTCTCACTCAAGGAGAGATAGTGAAGGATACAGGCCCAGCAGAAGATGTGCCCACAGCGGGTGATCTTGGCGGCGGTTGGTGGGTACAGACAGATGGGGCAAGAGGGCACTTCATGGCTACAGATTCGCTGAAATGGCACAGGAGAAGAACAGTGCACGCTTTAGACTCAGAAATCAGCCCCTGGGATCCAGAATAAGCCACCTGTAAGATCTACTCTAACATATTATCTTCCAGCTCTTTAGGCTCTGTCTATTTACCAAAAAATTAATGCACTACGAACTAGCACCTTCAGACTGCACAAGGAATAACCTTCTAAGCCACCCATCTTATTTCTTATGTCTTATTTCTACTCTAATGACATTAAAAAGTGAGTCTTCTCATGTTTCCCCTCACATATTCATCATCTCTAAGAGTTAGCAGCATCTTCATCGTGAGAATTCAGACAGAAGACGGCAAGCGAGCTCTGTGGCCTCTCACACAAGCAGACTTGTGCAGCCCTGTGTCTGTGAGACTGAACTTACCCACTTCCATGAACAGGCTAGGTCTAGTCAGACACTTTGGTAGCATCTCTGTGTGGCAGAGACACAACTGCCAAGCAAGCACCTAGATTTTGTCAGCTCTCTTGTAGTGACAGGTAACAGTAAGCCTACCTCCTCTCCACCTACACCATGCACCAGACTGTCTTGGCAGATAAAAATTTCTGCTTGAGGCAACCCAAAACTTCTGACCACAATTCTCAAGAGATTTTCCATTTTGTTGCTAGGCAAGATAGGCCACCTATGCACAGAATAATTCTTCAAAATTCTACACTCTAGTCCTCTTCCATGGACTCATGCCCAAGTTTTCTGTTAATATCTCGATCACAAGGACTCTGTCTACAGAATGTCAGATACTATTTTTGATGAGCTCCCATCTGCGAAAGCAAGAAGAAGCTGCTAATTTTCCTAATAGATTTTAGCACTTCTCTTTCCCTGTCATGAAAGTATTTCATAATATATTCCATGACAGATCTTTCCCAGTATTGTGGGAGTGACAGAAAATGCCTCAACTCAAAAACAGCTGAGTTTTATGTAACATCACAGAGGGAAAGAGGTAGTTAAAGACAGGTTGAGGTTCTTAAGAAGGAAAAAAAAAAAAATCTAGCCCATCACAACTGACCACTTGCTCCACAAAGTCCCAGTTGACCAAGGTATCTGGATCAGCAAAGTGGACTGTGTAGTCCTGTTCTTCAGAGACAACAAACTGGCAGCTGGGGAAAGGCAAAGAGACAGATGATCCACTCAGTTGTTTCTAAAAAACTTTTTGAGAACTATCCTATAGGATTCTCTGAGCTTCTTCTTTGTCCAGCAGAAAACTGCTGGATGCAGTCAGTAACTTCTATCAACAAGAAATCAAGAGTTCAGTTCACAACCAGATTTTCAGGATACAGGTATGTCTAATTTCAGTTAGACACAACATCACACATCAAGTACAGAATGAGCCAGGCAGACTGGTTTTCCAGAAACGTGTAAGAAACAGTCAGCTGCAATGGGGATCTATTAAAAAACAGGGAATGCACAAGGGGAAAAATATTGTCACAAAAACTACAGCTACTGGGGTTCCTGCAAATAGACTTCACTACAACAAGCCACAAAACATTATGGAGAAATCAGAAGCATCAGTGCTGAAAATACTTTTTAATCTTTTAACATTATCAGAGACAGGAAGTCCAGAACACGCTTCAAATTCTGGGGAAATTTCCAGTCAAAAAGGAATTCTGCTGCTAGGTTACTACACTGATCATCACTTAGGTTATACTATAAACTTAGGGGCCTGCAAAATAATCATCATTTTAAGAACTAAGACCCATATAAGTAATTGCCTTTGGGACTTAAAAATTCAGGTTAGCCTTCATCTAGCAACTGCTATCCCTTCCATCTCAACAAACCAACTTTTGGGAAAAAAACAACTATCTTCTATAAGGAACTACACAGATATTCCCAAATAGGAGTGTCATATCCCAAAGCCATGCTTGAAAATTTGAGCAGATTTCTGCTGTATCTAAAGGACTCACTCCATCAGATACCTTGCAAATAGGTGAAGACAACATCCCTTTAAAATATAGTCATTACCACTAAAAACACATCAGAAAGCTAATTTCACTCTGGAAAAGACAATCCAATTAGTCAAGCCCAAATACAACTCCCTGGCTTGTCACCCATGTCTCTGCAGAAGTCTAAGAGCCCAGTGGATCTCCCACTCACTTGGCCTGCAGGAAGAGCTCCTTGTTGAATGGTTTATGTCCCCACTTGTTCCTTTTCCCCCAGTTGCCATGTCCATTCCCATCAAAATGTCCTGCTTGGCCACGGGGTTCAAAGGTGAAGTTCAGTAAGTGGTTCAGATTAATCTTCTTGGGACCAGAGAACTGGGCAGGGCTGAACTCTGCCCGTTGAGCCTCTGCTACCTAAGAGAGAACAGCATTTGTTAGAAATTGCTGGAGTTTCCAGCAAAGGCAACAGTACAGGCAGACATCCAGGCCCTATCAGTGACAGCACACAGAACATGCAGCATCTACTCACTCACCTTCTCCCACCCCTGTTCTGCAAATCAAGTAATGCAGCACTGGAAATGTGCGAGAACCTGAAAGTCAGAACTCAGTGGTCTTACCCCACACCAAGCAAAAGGAGGAGACAGTTAAAACAACCACAAAGACACGTGAAAGCTGGCAAAACATAGTCAAGAAGAAGTTGTTCAAATCCTGACAATACTCTTTTAGCCAGTAATACAAGCCTGGTTACTGTTTGCACAGGTTGTACGTGTTTTGGTTAGTTTTCATATAATGAAGCAACAAATCAGAATTCAACAGAGGCAGCAGGTGAATTTTGAGCCAGTGATCTAGGTGAGAAGTGCTGGTCATCCACCAACACTGAAAAATCAGAGTATCAGTTAAAGCCCACAAACACTCTACAGTATTTAGATCCACATCAGCATAAAAGCCTCAGTCTGGTTTTACCTTGATATCAGCAGGGCCAATACAATTACTTTCTCAATACCACTATCACTTGTAAATTTGTGTCCTTGAAGTGGCTGGACACAATCAATCTTCAGAGGGCAGACTTTGGCCTGTTTAGGAGACTGGTTGGCAGCCCCTTGGGAGGCAGTGCTGAAGGGCTGAGTCCAAGAAGACTGGGCATTCTTCAAGAAATCTTAAAGGCACAGGAACATGCTGTCCCCTTGTGCTAGAAAATGAGGCAGTGGGGAAGACCAGCCTGGCTCAACAGAGAATTTTAACTGGAACTCAGGAAAAAAAGGAATTTATGACCTGAGGAAGAAGCAGCAGGGAACTCAGCAGGACTACAAGGATGTCATGAGGTTATGCAGGGAAAGAAGTGAAGAGCCAAAGCCTGACTAGAGCTTAATCTGGCCACTGCTGTAAAAGACAAAAAGATGCTTCCACAAATACATCAGCTACAAAAAGAGAGCTAAAGAAAATCCCCATGCTTTATTGGATGCAGAAGGAAACATAGTAGCAAAGGGTGAGGAAAAGACTGAGGTACTTAATGCCTTCTTTCCCTCAGCCTTTAATATTAAGACCAATTGTCCTCAGGGTACCCAGGCCCCTGAGCTGGAAGACTGGGACAATGAGCAGAATGAAGCCTCCACAACCCAGAGAAACAGTCAGTGACCTGCTGTGTCACTCAGACACCCCCAAATCCATGGGGCTGGATGGGATCCACCCAAGGGGACGGAGGAAGCTGGCAGCAGTGATCATCATTTACCAGCAGGAATACTGGACCTCCAGTACTGGGAGGTCTCAGCTGACTGAAAGTCAGCAAATGTGACACACCCCTACAAGAAGGGCTGGAAGGAGGATCTGGGCAGTTACAGTGCTGTCAATCTGACCTCAGTGACGGGGAAGGTTATGGGAGAGATCATCCTTCAAGCCATCACACAGAGCGTACAGGACAACCAGGGGATCAGGCCCAGCCACCGCGGGTTTATGAAAGGCAGGTTCTCCTTGACTAACCCGATCTCCTCCTATGACAAGGTGACACACGTGGTGCATGAGGGAAGAGCTGTGGATGTTGTCTACCTGGACTTTAGAAAAGCCTTGGGCAGTTTCTCACAGCATTCTCCTGAAGAAACTGTCTGCCCATGGTTTGGATAAGCACACCATTCCAAGTGAAAAACCTGTCCGGATGGCTGGGCCCAGAGAGGGGAGGGAAATGGGGTGACATCCAGCTGGGCCCCCACTAGTGGGGCTCCCCAGAGCTCAGTACTGGGGCCAGTCCTGTTTAGAGTGTTTATCAATGATCTGGACAAGGGGACTGAGGGCACCCTACACAAGTTCACAGATGACACTAAGTTGGGCAGGAATGTTGATCTGCTGGAGGACAGGAAGGCTCTGCAGAGGGATCTGGACAGGCTGGATTGCTGGGCCGAGGCCAGTGGGGTGAGGTTCAACAACTCCAAGAGCCAGGTCCTGCACTTGGTTCACAACAGCCCCTTGGAATGCTCCAGGCCTAGGAAAGAGCAGCTGGAAAGTTGCCCACCAGGACAGGACATGGGAGCATTGGTTAACAGAGGCTGAACATGAACCAGGTGTGCCAGGCAGCCAACGGCATCTGGGCTGTACTAAAAATAGCGTGGCCAGCAGGAACAGGGCAGCAAAATTGTGTCACTATATATTTTCACAAAGCACCCGTGTCATGAGATGTGTACATGGCCTGTCTTGGCACCCATCCCTCAGACGGAGTTTTTTCTTAGAGTAGAGCAAAGAGCACTCCTCTTCTGTAGTTGCCAAGTTGCTCTGCTCACACTCCCTCTGGCATCTCAACGATGTTAGCACCTCTTATCACTCTCTCCCTTCCCAGCCCAGGAACTGAACACAGCAGACCCATCTAGGCAGGTCAGGGTGAGCCTCTCATCCCACGAAAGAAGGCCTTGGAGACATGGCATTACACTTCTCACCTCATCTCGTCTTCCACCATTAGAAGAGCTAAAAGGTTTGCCACTTCCGCCGCTGCCTCCCCTTTGAGGGGGCATCTTGTTAAAAGCTTTGCTTTTCTGTGAATTGGAGCGACGGTTCTGACTGGAAAAGTTCTCATTTTTTGAATAGGAAGTTTCTCTTTTACGATTATAACGCTGTTTGGATCCACTCGCATTCTTTCCATCTGAAAGGAAAATAAAAGAAGAATCAGATCAGCAGCCTCAGAGTCGGCCCCATGTACTGCACCTCGGCTAACTTCGCCTCAGAGATGAGCTCACCTCAGCCACTATCTTAAGGGTTGTGTTAATCACGACACTAAATCCCTCCAGCAACCCAGACCATTTCATTCCTGTCACTGCCCAAAGAGCTGGTCAGAGAGTTTAAAAGAATGTATTTGCTGTGCTCTACCTTTTATAAAAATAGTTGAATTTCTTTTTTCCAGATCTGCAATTGCCACCACCAGATATTAGTGTGTTGCCTGGCACATTAAGTTATAAATACTAACATCACACATCCAGCCATCTTCATGCCCCATTACAAGAACTGACAACAACTAGTTCTTTTTTTCATTTAATTTGCCTAAAACACACAATTTATCATATTTATCACACATAAAATACACTGTATCAATACACTGCTACCTGCGTTTTTGTTGAAGGCTTCCATCGCCTGTTTTCACTCACTTCTGCACTCTAGGCTTAAAAGATCCCAGCAGATCTAATTCTGTTTAAAAAATACACTTTTATGTTGTCAGGCCAACAAATGCTAATTGAACTTGAAGCACAAACCAAACGCTTTGTGGCCTTGCAGGGCGCATACCTAAGATCTAAGTACTAAGTCCACCAACCTATGCAACAAGAACTGTTTGCCAAAAACCACTTAGCACACCACTGACCCTAACACAGGACACAGGGGTGAAGCACAAAGCAAGAGCAGAAAAATCAGTCCAGCTTTTGAGAGGGGTTTTCTGTGCCTCAACAGCTGCTACATCAAACTGCTAGAACAGAGTTAATACTACGAAGGTATTTCTGGTAGTCTTAACACAAGATCAGAGCTGCCCAAGGACACAGCAGACTGCAGACTGGGTGCTTAACCTGGCACTTCCACCACCTGCCCTAAGCTTTATTTGTAGAAGAGGTATGGTGACAAACTCAGAAACAAAACTCCTCAGGCCCCACAAGACATCTATCCACACCAGCCAGCCCCAAAGTCACTCTGGATACTCAGTAAACACTACACAAACAGCAAGGCCTCACACAATATCCAGTTGCATTTTATAAAAGCCTATCAGTTTCCTTTTTCCCACTCTGTAGTTTTCCTCCCCACCCCTTCACATAAACCTTACGTGGCAGGCAAACACACCACTGTGATTCAGGATCATGTTTCTCATATGGGCAGTTTCATTGCCAGTGCTTCCAGTTTTCCCCTTTCCCAGCACCACTTCCAATCTACCCAAGCACTTAAAACAGCTGGTATGGCATCATCCACATAAAGTATCTTTTTTTGTTGTTGTTGTTATTTTAAGTTTTTTCTCCCATCTGCATCCCCCAAAAAAGGCAAGCTGAGGACAGGATGGTCTGTGTGTCACTGTATATTACTGAAGATCCAATTTCTTAAGAATAAATTAAGTAATAGAAGTGGCTGGACCAGGTTCTGTGCTGGTCTGCTGTTTCTTGCACTTGTCAGACTTCAGTCTTTCCCTGCAACTACAGCTAGGACAGGACACAATCATTACTTTCACACAATGTGACAGGCCCATATTGCAGACAAACTTCATCATCAGAACTGGTAATTTACTCTGCTATTCAAAAGGCTGATCCTTTAATTCAGAATTAAACCAACTCTGTCAGAACCACAGCTGTGTAACTCAAACACACGCCTGCATAGCTGGCAGTGCTTTAATGCACATCAGCCTAAAAAGACATGGCTCGAGCGTTATCAGGAAAAAAAACACACCAGAAGCTGCCAAGTACTGAGGGTGTGACCAGGTCTGGCTGAATGATTAGACAGACCTTTCTTGAGAATGTTTGTAGGGAAGAAAGAATAACCAACACCTCAGAGCCTCTGAGAAAAAACTAAGTCATTTTGAAGAGGTCTCGACTACTCCTTAAGTTACTCAGGAGCAGAACTTGTCAGTTTAGAGCTCGACCATCCTCTTAAATCTGCAATTTCAGCAAATGCACTCGAAGGGCACGTGCCTGTTGTGTCTGTACCACTTTGCAGTGTCTCTGCCATCTTCAAATGGGGAAAAGAAACAACTCAAAAAAAGTCAGGCTAAAGTAGGTGTTTACAAGGCCCCGGAACAAGGAACAGCTCACCCCTGCAGCTGACAGAAGAATGTCCTACCACTTAAAGTTTTAATCGAGTTACTCACCATCAAATTTGTCAGTCAGATGGTTTACACGCACTCCTCTCATACTACAGGTCCTTTTAAGGCACCTCCTAGAGCCTTTGGGAGTCACCTTAGTGACTCTTACATTTTATAGGAAAGAACTCTCCACTTGAGCCTTTTTAATAGGACCCTACAAGAGTCTAACAATGATTCAAACCTGATTTTACAGATTGGTAGTTTCACCCCCCCACCACGAGAATAACTGACCTCAGGAGAAGCCTGGTCCATCAGAGTAGTAATGAAATTGGTCAGCAGACAACCAGGAGCTTGGAGAATGCATTTGTAAATTGGAACAGCCTTCCCCCACCCTGAATCTAAGCAATGCTGTTCCTTCCAACCTTTCCAGCATGCCACACGTCAGGAGCTCTCTGCTTTCTATCATCCATCCCAGCACTGCCACAAAGAGCAGGGCAGGACAGGCTGCACTCAGGCACAGAGAAAAGTAGAAGATTCTCACTGCCATCCTCTCTTGTGAGATCCCAGTTTTAAGTAGGGTAAGTTTGGATTTGGTAGTTTCTTTTTTTCTTCTTTTCTTGGAAAATTAGGAGTTAGCAACAACCAGAGTGCTGGTGAGGTACTTGCTCTTTGCTCAGGTCCTCAGTTAGTCCTTTTGCTGTTTTCATGGCATCTAACCTACGTGTATACAGATTATGTGGATTTATCTACCCATTCACACTCCAAGAGACTTACAAAAAATACAGTTTGTATAATTTAAAAACATTAGCAGCAAAACTGTTCTTGCATTTTGGAGCAAGCCCTGAGATTTGTGGTTTCTCCTGCTGCTAGGGGACCTGTATCTCTAAAGATCCAGAGAGAGGAGATGAAGTTCACAGCGTTAGAAGCAGCTCTAGGTGCTGCTGGGGTGAGAACTGCTGGTTCCTTCCATCTTTTTTCCCCTCTTTTCTGCCGAGCTGAAGCCAGCAGCGTTGCATAAGGGGTCTGGATCACACTAAAGCCACAGGGTGGTTTCATGAAAACACACCGAGGCCACTGCTGCTGCCAAGGTAAACACCCCAGTGAGCAGGAGGTGACCGAGCTGTCACACAGCCCAGCCAAGCAGGCTCACACTGGCTCTGATAAGGCCCAGGAACGTTTGTGACAACTAACACTGTCCATCAGCTCTTGAGGACTGCAGAGAATCCCAACAAGCCTATTTTGCCTTAGCTACTTTATTCCACTCTAATTGGATGTGATTCCTGTCGGCATACTAATACAACATAAAGAAACTTTTCTGTTGAAAACTTTCAGTTTCATTTAGCCTCTGAGGCCAAATTTGAAAGACAGGAGGACTCAAACTTCCACAAACACAAGGGAATACAGGTACTCTATTTAGCCCATTTCCAGCTGTGCTGCAAGAGAAAGAGAAGCTACCAGAAGTGTTCAGGAATATCCATTTCTTCACTTCCTCAGCTGGACAGTTACAGCAGGTAACTTTGTAAAGCACCAAATGGCAAGTGCTTGACTGGATTTAACCCAGTGACCATCTGAGGAAGGTCTGTGGTCCGTAACATCACCTTCCATTTCAGAGGAGATGCAAGATTTCCAGAATACCTCCTATAGCTGTCCTTGAAGGGGTGCACCACATCAGCTACAAGGACAGTGATAAGGAACTCAGGAAAAAGATTCCATGTGGTCACATGCCAGTGTCCTACACGCAACAGCTATGAAAACAAAGCCACAGTTTAACCTAGCTGCATCCTGTGTAGTTGTTTGCCCTAATTTCACCAAGAGAATCTTTTAATTTTAGTTTTCAGCACCCTCCAGTTAAGACATTCCTAAATAAACATCTACTCCTATGAAAACAGATTCTAATTTTTCCTCTTTGATGCCTTGTAAAGGAAGCAGCTCATCCCTTTGCCCTCCACTGTAGTTCAGAAACAAGTATCACTGAAGTGGAACTATGCCATGACAAAATTTTCCTCTGTTTTATTTTTAAAAAAGAGATCTTAAAAAGTTTTGGTGTTTATCTAATTAAAAGTTTGGGAGTAGAAGAGAATGGTCATCAGGATTCCTCTCCCCACTGTTCCTGTGCTACCAGTGGCATTATTTCAAGCCTGTGAAAGGTGACATTCCACAAAAATCACTTAACATTCTAATTTTGGGCTGGAATAACAGGCCTTTTACTTCCTTCCTCAGTACAGATACTGTGTCTTCTACACGAAGGGATACCAGCCACAGCACAGAGCATCTTAACCCCTTCCTGAAGGATGTTTGTATTCTGTGAACAATCCTCCACAGAGCATCACATACCACTACAAAAGCAGCTGGAGTGAGGAGGTGTCTCTTGGCAAGACAGGAACAGAAAAAGTTCTTCTTAAAAAGACTTCCAAGTGTTTGAATTTGAAGTTAAAATCTCACTGTAATTGCACAGTTATACCACAACCTGGGGAGCTGTGGGTGAGACACCTCCCATGTCCCACTTCTGTCAATCCTGTGGAAGGTCAATTAACACAGGTGAAGAGCAGGTAATACTTGGTTACCCAGGACATAACCATGCTTAGAAGGTCCAAAAAGGAGCCAACAAACACCTCCCAGATACTCATTTTGTTAACCCTCTGGAGTGCACTGCTGCTTTCTCAGAGGCCTGAAGTAACACAGCTGAAACAAACCACTGAGGAGGAAGGAAATTAGTACAGCAATGGTGGTGTAGCAACCTGTTGACACTCCCTCATATGCTTCCAGGACTAAAATCACCAATTTTAATCATTACTGCCCCATTTCTACGTTTCAGAAAAAAAAAAATTAAAGGTTGCCAGGAGCACTCTCTTCCTAAACAGGTTTAGGGAACTAAGTGGGCTTAGGTCCTACCTTGAAATGACGACAGGAACCACCCAGGCTCCTGACAAACTGCTCTGTCAGCAGAACCAGCTGTTTGCAGTTCCAGGTGTGACACTTTGGGTTGAATGCCAGATGAGCAAACAACAGCCACCTAACTCTGAGGTCCCCTCAAGCAGGTCACTGAAACACCGCAGCAAGAGGAATGTTGTGTACGGACACCAGACCTCCTCGGTGAGGTGTAACAGCACAGGGACAAGATAAAGTTAAGGGCTCTATTCACAGGCACTGGTGAATGTATGTTCTTATCATAGCACCAAGGCTTTAGCTCTCAAGCTGATTACTCCAACACTAATGAAGATAAAGCATTAATCCTTAAAGAAAGAGGAGAGTAGGAATCCCAGCTCACCAAATACCGAGCAGAGCCGGAAGAGGAAGGAAAAACAAACCAAAAAACAGGCAGTGACCTGAAACGCCGCCTATTAAACCCAGCTGAGAGACAAACAACCCGACGAGGCGAAGCTCAGCTTCACCACAAACCCAAGGGCGGCAAAAGGCCGTCTGTCCCCGCAGCCCCACGCGTGCCCCCTCCCAGCTCTCACCGCCTTTGGGCTTAGACTCCCCCGCGGCGGGCCCGGCCGAGGCGGACCGCGGCTGCTGCCCTTTGCTGCCGGCCGAGGATCCGGGCGCACCGGAGCCGCAGGGGCTGCTCTTGTCCATGGCGGGGGCTGCGGGGGTCGCGCCGGGCGGGCTCTGCAGCATCAACGGGCGCCCCGGGCGAGCGGCGGCCCTGGGCGGGGGGGCACGACGGGCGCTGGCGGAGCCGGCGGGGGCCCAGGCTCATNCGGACCCGGATGCAGCCGGTCCCGGGCGGGCCCGAGGGCATGACGGGACTCGTAGTCCTGGGCCGCGCGGGGCGCGCCGGGAGCTGTGGGCCGGGCCCGGCCTCGCTCCCAGCCGGCACCGGAGGCATCGGCCCCACCTCAGCGGCGCCCGAGAGGATAGAAAGAAAATCGTTTGGTATGAAATCATTGCCACCGATTTGTAGCAAATAACCGTAAAAGTTTAAAAAAAAAAAAAAAGTACCTCATCAGGCCTTCTTGAAGTGATATTTTTTAACTTTTCCCTCCAAGCAAAAGGGGAAAAGAGACCACACAAGGCAACCGGGATCCTAAAGGCGTTTCTTTTAACCTTTGAAATAACAAAGACCTTGAATGCTTCTCGTGATGCCTTTTCCATTATTTCAGGGATGAGAGCTTCAAGTTGTGTGGGAGAGCAATTCCCAGCTTCTTAAAAAAACGGATGGGTGGAGCACGTAAGGGCATCTTTACCCCCATAACCCATACCATGATCTGAATCTCCAGCCCCTCGAGTAAAAGCTTCACTACTGATTTTGTATGCACAGGCCACGTGCTCTGTAACACCAGTATGATCAACAAATGCAGGAATTCGTGTTTTACACCTTTAAAAAAATCATCTATAAATATTATTTTAATGAAAGCCTCATAAAGGCCTTATTTTAACACCTGATTGTTCCCCATTTAAGTCTATTATTCTTAGAATTACTGACCAAACTGTGAGTGTAGTTACCACACTGTTTAGATCTGGATTTGAGGGGGGAAAAAAACCCCTCAACCTTCTAAAAAAGTTGCTCCTCCACATTTGAAAAGAAATAAGAATTAGCACCTGCAATACTAGAAAGAGAGTATAGAGACACAAAACTTTTTAAAGCAAAACACAACATTTTTATTAGCAAATTAGCTGGCTGCGGAAAGAAAATAAATACAAGGAAGTCTTCCCCCCACACACCTCCCAAATTAAAACAACGATGTAGTCCAAATCGTGTTCAACAGGAAGATGTTAGCAGCAAACTGTTGCCGTCGTTACACGAGCCGCAGTGCCACACTCAACACCGCACTCCTCCAGAGACCGACCGGCACCCGGCAGAGCATCGCTTCAGACAGCTCCGTGTCCTTTATCGCAACCATCTGATTACACAGGGTCGCCTACAATAACAAAGCATCCAAAGCTGCGGGAGCAGCTCCCTGCCAGAACCACCTGCCAAGCAGCCCCACAGGTATGGTCGTTCCAAGCGCGCTCTCGGGCGCCGCTCGGTGCCACCGCCCCGGCCGGGCAGCGCCGGCTGGGTGTGCCGGGCCCGGGAGCGGCGGGGGCTGTGGAAGGACCCGCAGCTCCCCTCACGCCCCGGCCGGGCAGCGCCGGCTGGGTGTGCCGGGCCCGGGAGCGGCGGGGGCTGTGGAAGGACCCGCAGCTCCCCTCACGCCCCGGCCGGGCAGCGCCGGCTGGGTGTGCCGGGCCCGGGAGCGGCGGGGGCTGTGGAAGGACCCGCAGCTCCCCTCACGCCCCGGCCGGGCAGCGCCGGCTGGGTGTGCCGGGCCCGGGGGCGGCGGGGGCTGTGGAAGGACCCGCAGCTCCCCTCACGCCCCGCTCCGCCATTCCCGCCCGCCCCTCCCACTCTGCCGCCATTGCTCCGGGGCGCCCGGGCCACGCCCCCTGCGCAACGGCCGCCAGCCATTGGCCACCGCACGAGCTCCCCAGGAGCTCATTGGTCAGGCGCGGGATGATGGGCGGGGCGTTCCCCAGCCCGACGTGCCGCGCCCCCGCTCCCGTTTCCAAGGCGACGAGAACGCCGCCGGTTCGGCGGCCGCTGCGGCCACGGTAACCGGGGATACCGGGGAGATCGGCTGCGGCCTAACTCTGCCTAAAACAATTGTAATGATGTGGGCGCTGTAATGAACACGGAGGGGATTCAGCTAAAAGCCTCCCGGTGCCCCTGAAAGCAGCGTTTGCTGTACAAGAGCAAGAGGCTGACTGGTTGCTCTCCCTTACCTCTAGTTAATCAAGGAGCTTTGAGCCCACACTGGGAAGAGTTTCCGAGTTTTTTCTCAATAAGATAGCTGTGTTTACTGGAAAAACACAGAGGACACTGGGCTTATCTTCAAGGCTCCACATATTTTCCTTCCCTGCAGCACATCACCAGGAGCAGGGCATGGGACAGACAGATGGCCTTGAACCCAGGCCGAGGGCTGCTGTAGCTCCTACGTGTCCCTGACAGAGCACACGCCTGTCTACCACAGCACTCCTTGGTGCAGCTTCGGGTTACTGACTTATGTATTTAGCTCAGTATTCGCCTGTTCTGGATTGCAGAAGAGATTTCTTTGAGAAGTGACACAAGGCCCCAGGAAGAGTCTAAAGTTTCTTGTGACCACAGTATTTTGCTTTTCCAAAGTGTTGTTCCCACTTGATGTCTGGTGTGGATAGTGTTTCATGAACAGCTATTACAATCCAACATTTACCCTCTTTATAACGACCACGCCTTCTCTTTCAACTTGCCGTTTCTCCACAGCCCAAAGGGACACTGCAGAAGCTGCTGCTGCAGTTCCTTGGACATGTCTGTATCCTGTACCACAGCTGCCTGGTCATACAGGGATGTCCGTATCAAGCAGTGAAGAAGTTTTAGTTGCACTGGCAGCCCCCTGCCAGAACCACCTGCTAAGCAGCCCCACAGGTATGGTCATTCGCAGCGTGCCCTCAGTGCCACACGGTGCCACTGCTGTCGCCGGGCAGAGCCTGAGCAGCAGCTCAAACAGCGGCTCACGTTGAGCACCCGCTCCCCAGCCAGAGCAACACAAGCACCGCCGAGCCCCGCCGCCCACGCCGGGCTCTCACCGCCCTGGGGCTCCCACTCGCCCGTACCAGCCCAGCCCAGCTGTTGCCCTTTGCTGCCGGGCCGCGGGGGTAGCTCCACTCCATGCCTGGGATCATGCCCGATGCCCGGTCACCCACGGCTGGGGCCGGAGGTGGACGGAGCCGGTCCCGGGGGGACCCCTGGGCACGATGGGGCTCGTAGTTGTCGGCCACACCAGGAACACGGTGGGCCCCACACACCCCCTCAGGCAACACTCCCCGTGGCTCACCCAGACCGAGTCATCCACTGTCACCACAACACTACAAATCAGCCAGAAATAACAACCTGGCTGGGGCAGAACTTGGCTTTTATTCTCCAGCGCACTTCTCCAGAGACAGCAGAAAAAGAAACAGCTCAGGTTTTGGGACAGCACATCCAGCAAAACAAGACGGGGAAAATTATTTTATAAAAGTAAAATCAGAAGAATAAGAGAAGTCTGTAACATAAAGGACTAAACACTGTCAGTACTTGCATAGCACTAGCAGTAGTCAGGAAATACAGTAGATGGCTATAAAACTCTCAAAAGCAAAACTGCTCCAACAGCTCTAGTAGCAAAGGAGGAGCCTTCTGGAAAAAAATAAATACAAGGAAGACTTTTTTGGTACTTTTCCTTTTTATATCCACGATGTAATGTCATCTGTTACAACATAATCCCTGCCATTGCCCTTGAAGATCAAGGCCTGTGTCCTCAGGAAGGCTGCAGTAACTAGTCAGAGAGTCCTGTAACTGGATGCAAGTTTCAGTAACAGTCCACGGTTCTAGCCAGACTTGAAAAGAAGAATAGCAACTTGGCCGAGGTAGAAGTAGATGAAGTGCTTGGTCTCATGAGTCACGTAGCTGCCAAAATTCCTTCCCACGATGCAGTGCCAAGTGGGATTGTATTTCTTGTCAAACTCCTGCAAAACAGATCACTACAAATTAAGAACTCTTCTAATAGGTATTCACTTTCTGAGCAAGGCAATCAGAGGAAGAACAGGTGCTCTTAAGTACTAGGATTATCTTATTTACATCTTATTGTTCACCTACTGCTTAGTCAGACGCACAAAAACCCCACAGCACTTCCTAACTGAGCAGTAGTAAGTTTAAAACATTACTTTTGTTGAAGGAGTCATTTATTCCCCCGTAATTCATAACATGATTGAATCTACAATCCTCAAGTAAAAGATTCACCACTAGTTTTGTACCCCCAGAGACAGTCATAATTTAAACTTCATTGTTTATCAGCAGCACAGCTGCTAAACAGAAAATTCTCTGCCACATGCTCTGTAGCAACAGTATGATCAACAAATCTAAGCAGTTGTGCTTTATATATTTTCAAACAAATCCTCTATAAATTACCGGTAGTTGCTACAAAGGATATCTGAAAAGTATTAAACTCTCTTTTCAACTTTCATAGGTACTTGCTGCATCTGGAGAAAAAAAGCCTTTCTGTATTCTGGTCATAGCAAACAAGTATTTCTTTAGCAGAAGCAATCATTCTGCATAGATGAATTACTTCTCACGTTAGAGAAGCTTCTCCATCCCAGGTATCCTGTATTTTAAAGCTACCTCCACCCCGGGTGTCCTGGAGCAGAGCCTCAGGCTCTGAGCGGTACAGCGGCAGAACAGCTCCAGCTGGGTGCCTTCAGAAGGACCCCGGACAAAGAATTTGCCAGGCAATTACACCCTCCCAATCTCAGTTCCCCACCCTTCACAGTTCAGACCAATAATAACATTAGGGGACTTCTTGTTCTTTATTGGGTCTCTTCATCGTCTCTGGACAGTCTTTTTTATCTCTCATGTTGTGGTTTCTGCTGACAGTTATAACTTCCTTATTCTCCAGCTTGAACTAGCTCCTGAAGCCCTTTTCCACAGTATTAAGTAAAAGTTAATATATCTATGTGAAAATTCACAGCTTGCAGCCTAAAGCTTTATCAAATTTAGCTCCTCCTGCCAAGCAGTTAACTCCAGATAGTTTCAGTCCAATTGGCCTTAACATTTTAACAGCTCTTCCACTCAGATCAGTTTAACTTCTACTGACGCACTTTGATTTCTCCGTTCTCCTGAGCTGATGAAGCAAGAAATATAATCTGAACTAGATCTTTCTCATGTATTGTTAATCCTACATAAAGGATGACACAGATGTTGCAAACAACAGATTATCACAGTGCCACCAGGATCTGTTTTTCTTTTGTGCTTATATCACTACATAAGGAGAGATGTGTTTACAGAGAATTGCAGAAAACTACTTTTCCCCTGCTATTTTTGATCCAGCTGGCAAGAATTGTAAAGAGATTCTTAAGATTAAGTTAAATACAATTGAAACCAAGGAGAACAAGCTTCCTCTCAAGAGGAAAACCACAGGAGAGCTCAATAGAGCCCCTGTGTTTTGTACCAGCTCATCAGTCGCAGGGACAGTCAGGTGCCACTCTGTCCTCACGTGGACAACGGGACAGAGGCAAAAAAGGCCTTAATTAGAATGTACTGCAAGAAAAAAGCAGCACCTAGAAAGGACCACGTAAAGGGTGGGTAAAGGAACACATGGACATCAGCCCACAGAGAAAGTCCAACTTGATTATCTAGCGCCTCTAGAACTTGTTTTTCTAGCGCTACTTGCCCAGCAGCATTTTCCCCAATTGATTTTTCATGTGCCTAGAGATATCATGAGCACATTACAAGCCAACATCTACCTTCTTTATGTGAGCAGCGATGTCCTTCTCAATGTTGTATTTCTCCAAGGCTTGAGTTGCACATTCCACAGCATCTTGCTGCATCTCCTCTGACATGTCCGCATTTTTGATCACTGCCTTTCGATCACTCATGATTGCCTGCTTGGAGAAAAGAAGAAGGAAATTCGAAGTTGCAGGAGCACCTGCTGCCAAGCAGCCCCACGGTTATCGCCATTCCCAGCGCGCTCTGGGCAGCGTTGGCCAGGCGTGCCGGGCACGGGCACCGCCCCGGGCACAGCCCGAGCAGCGGCGGCTCGAACGCCGGCTCACGTTCAGCACCCGCTCTCCGCCCGGGAGCCACACGAGCACCGCCGCCCTCCCGGCCCTCCCCAGCCCCGCTCCAGCCCGACGCCGCCGGGAGCTCCGCCAGAGAGCGCGGCCGCTGCATTCACCGGCCCCGAGGGCCCTTCCCTCCCCCGAGGGAGGCGAAGAAAGCCCCGCACTCGCGGCCAAGGGCTCGGAGCCCCGAGCGGCTACAGGGTACCGCCGGCAGCTGCCGGGGATGCGGGAAGATCGGAGGCGGCGGCCGAGGAAGAGCCCAGGCACCGGGGCTGCCCAGTCCCAGACTTTCCGGTACCGAGCCGGACCCAGCCCCTCTCAGCAGCTGTCCCTGCCCAACGCTCAAGGCCTGCAACGCCTTTCCCTCACCGTCGAGCGGGGGCCGCGATCTCGGCGCGGTGCGGATGCGGAGCCGCTGAAGGCGCAGGACGCTGCGGAGCGATACTCGCACTCGGCTCCGCCGCCGCGGCTGTTTAACCGACCCGCGCGCGCTGCCGGCGCCTCCGAGCGCCCCCAGCCCCGCCCCCTAAGCTGTGACCCCCAGCCATTGGTCACCGCCACCATCACCCCGAGATCCTATTGGCCCCGGTCCGGCGCTCTTGTAGGGTTTTGCCGCAGCAATTTCTTTCAGCCCGGCATGCCTTGCGGCCGTTCCCATGGCGACCCGCGGCCGCGGCGATGCGCGGCGGGGCACGGCCGTGTGGCGGCCCCGGGGNCTTTGTTTCTTTCTTCACGGCTGAGCTGCCTGAATGCAGGAAGGAAGGAGGAGAAGGAATAACCCCGAGCACCGGTACCGGTTGGGGGCTGACCGGCTGGAAAGCAGCTCTGCGGAGATGGAGCTTGGGGTCCTCGTGGACAACAAGCTGTCCCTGAGCCAGCAGTGTGCCTTGGGGGCCAAGAAAGCCAAAGGAATCCTGGGGAGCATGAGGAAGAGCATTGCCAGCAGGTCAGGGAGGTGATCCTGCCCCTCTGCTCAGCCCTCGTGAGGCACATCTGCAGTGCTTTGTCCAGTTCTGGGCTCCTCAGGACGAGAGAGACATGGAGCTCCTGGAGCGGGTCCAGTGGAGGGCAGCGCGGATGATTAGGGGACCGTAGCATCTCCCTTATGAGGGAAGGCTGAGGAAGCTGGGCCTCTTCAGCCTCGAGAAAAGACGGCTGACAGGGGACCTCATTATTGTGTATAAATATCTAAAGGATGAGTGTCAGAGGATGGACCAGGGTCTTCTCGGTGGTGCTGAGAAATAGGACAAGAAGCACACAACGGGCAGAAACTGATGTACAGGAAGTTCCACCTGAGCATGAAGAAGAACTCCTTCACTGTGCAGGTGACTGTGCACTGGAACAGGTTGCCCAGAGAGGCTGTGGAGTCTCCCTCCGTGGAGATACTCCAGAACTGTCACAATCCTGTGCCAGGTGCTCTGGGATGACCCTGCTGGAGCAGGAGGGTTGGACTATATGACCCACAGTGGTCCCTTCCAGCCTGA
Source organism: Cnemophilus loriae (assembly GCA_013397755.1). Classification (NCBI taxonomy): domain Eukaryota; kingdom Metazoa; phylum Chordata; class Aves; order Passeriformes; family Corvidae; genus Cnemophilus; species Cnemophilus loriae. Next base: position 1,114,093 of record VZTF01000167.1, read on the forward strand.
CCCGTTGTGTGACTCTGTGAATGCAGCTGGTCACTGGTGTCCGTGCAGTGCCCGTGACTACAGCGTGAGAGGGACTCTCCCAGTCACTGCTCTGGTAGGCAAAGATCATCTGTCACTATAGCTGAGGCTGACAAAAATACCCAACAAAACCAAATAGCATGCTTTGGAGGGCATCCTGCTGCAAAGAACCTAGAGTTAAAAAATATTGTATGAGAAAAATAGGAGAAAATCACGGTGTGGTCTGATGACGGTGCTAAAAGTCCCAATATGGCAGGAAGGTCCTGGGCGAGGGAGCCCAGCTCATGCCCTGGGAATGCAGTCCCTGGGCTGATTTTAACAGCATGATGTCATCTCTCCTGAGAATGGGTTAAGTAACTTCTTTGTGTCTACAAAGCTGGCAGAACTCTTGGATGATTCAAGTAAAGTGATAAGCAGGGCAGGTTTTGGGGGGAAAAAAAAAAAAGAAAGAAAAAAAAGGTTTCTATTGTGTCCTAATGCTCCTGACAGGAATCAAGGCACCTTTTGCTCCTCCTTGCAATTCATCAGAACCCACAGACCCTCCCTCCTGTTCCCCACGAGGCTTCACTTTAAGTGACGGAAACTGCAAAATTAGAAATCTAAAGAAAAACCAAATAAAGAAAATAAAGAAAAGTTAAAACTATTTGCAAAATCTCTCAAGTACACCGTGACGGCTGTGTTTGGTTTGGGTTTTTGGGGTTTTTTCCGCAGTCACGTTTGTCCTCACAGCACAGGTTCCGTTGCGCCGCGAATCAGCGATGGCACCGGG
>VZTF01000167.1:1115246-1127463 GCA_013397755.1 Cnemophilus loriae
GGGGGGGGGGGGTGGTTCGGTGACCGTGTCCGGCAGAGGTGGCGGCCCCTTGGGCTGCGGAGAACGCGCCGCTGCCGGCTCCGTCCCCGGTACGAGCGNGGCTGGGCCCTTGTTTGAGGCGTTACCGGGAGTCTCGGTGAACAATATCACTGTAACTTCCCTCAGCTCGGGAAGGCTGTGTTTCTCCAGAGACCTTTGTCAGGCAACAGGCTCAGTAGGATTCAATCATATTTTTTTTTGTAATGAGTTTTCGTGTGGTATTTTTCAGCTCTACATAGTGACAGACCTCCACAAGGCAATAAAGGACACATTTTACTTCGACATGAGCATTTTTAAGTAAATTGCATCTCATTCCCATGTCCTCTCTTTGCAGTTTATCAGGTCTTTGAAAGCGTGGCCAAGAAATACGATGTAATGAATGATTCAATGACTCTAGGAATTCATCGGGTGTGGAAGGATATCCTCATGCATAAAATGAACCCCTCCCCGGGAACACTTCTCCTTGATGTTGCTGGGGGAACAGGTAAATAATTTTGGCGAGTCCCACATGATAATGCCACACTGTTTTTCAGCTGTTTGAGTCTGCTCAGAATTACATTGCCTACTGGGATTTCCCCCCCCACCACCCTCCTTAGCTCCCTGTCTTTAAAATTAGTGAAGCATCTACTTGACTTTCCCACAGAAGGGTTGAGAGCTACTATCTCCATGTTATGTAATATCTTGCTTTAAGGGTCTGAAAGTATTATAGTACTGCCATGGTATGTTGTGGAAAACTGTGAATTTGTAGAATGTCGTGGACTCTTTGATTTTAATAAATTCTGTTTTTTCTGTCTACATATATACACACACTCTGTCTGTGTCTATACAGTGTGTCTGAGGGGGTGTTTTTATGAATATATATGACTAAAAAGAAATAATAACTTAGTTGGATGTTCAAAGCCTTATGTTTCAACTTCCTGGAGTCAGAAAACTTTGCAAAATGTATATCTTTCCTTTAAAACAACTGCAGGTGACATCGCCTTTCGATTCATTAATTATGTTCGCTCTGTACGAGAACGCCAGCTCCAGAGGAAGATCAAGCACCATCAGAATTTGTCATGGCAGGAAATTTTTGAGAGTTACCAGAAAGACAACCTCAACTCACTAGGGGATTCCCAAGTGGTGGTCTGTGACATCAACAGAGAAATGTTAAAAGTTGGGAAGCAGAAAGCACAGCATCTTGGCTACTCTGAAGGTAAATAATGCACTGTACCGTGGCAGTAACGTTCCTGATAGCAAGAAATTGTAAGGGGCAGAGTTTTTTTCGCTGTTTCCCTGTGTACATTCACCAAGAGTGGGAGCTGTGCATGGGGCAAAGGAACATGAGTTGCAGAGTCACTGATTGTGCATTTTGTCTGCAGGAGTCCTGGGCTTAGCAATAACCTGGACATCCATGCTCCACAGAGAGACATGGTTGTGGTCCTTTGGGGACTGGGGAGCAACACAGCTGCAGCTGCGTCACACGCTGATAGTCCTGGTGGAGGGAGTGTGGCTTTCCATGTTCCTCAGTCTGTGGAAGCTTTCCAGCAAAATGTGTTGAGTGTTTTGGCCATTGTTGCTTGGCAAGATGTTAGTAATTGTCTATAGTTACACTTTGAGCAGAGATTCTCTTTTTACAACTTTGCCACGAACAAAAGGTAGCCAACAATGCTTTCCACAATGATGCAAGTTTTGGGTAAAATCTTTCTGGCACATGCACACTATGTGTATGTGCAGAACAGTGATTTTGCTGATCTGCAAAATTAGCTACTCTATCTTGAAAGATTCGTGAGTATAGGCCAAGGTGTCTTTCCTCCAACAAAACTGCAAAATGGAAACATTTGTTTTCAATATCACTTTAAAAATAATCAATTCCTTCTAGAATAGGTAAGTTCTAGCCTTTCTGGAGCAGTCTGACTCCAATTCTGTGACTTGTCTTTCACTACAGGCTTGTCCTGGGTACTTGGGAATGCTGAAGAGTTGCCGTTTGATGATGATAAGTTTGATGTTTACACAATTGCCTTTGGAATCCGAAATGTAACTCGTATTGATTTGGTAAGTTACTACAGTGTATCCTGACATGGGGTCCTTAGGATTTTTTGTTCTACAAAGGAAGCAAAGTAGGTACTCCTTTGGATAAAGGAAGATCCTAGTCTACTCCTGAAACATTTAAAATAAGTGGCACGTAGTATGCAACTTGTTTGAATGGAGAATGCAATTAAGTGCCCCTCCTTTGTCATAAAAAGATAGATTTATACCAGTTGCACCCAATCCTTCCAGCTTGGCAAGCCACACAGCCTCCTCCTAAGGTGAAGGGCTGGATGCTACAGGCATTCCCCACCTTCTCCTGACCTATGGCGTGGCTGGATCTACACATGCACAGTGCAGTCAGTCTGCCTGTCTCAAACCTTCCTGAAGCACCTGATCTATATCCCACCAACAGTGGGTCCAGTGCTTCCTGTCCCCTTGTGTTTCCCTTCCTGAGCCAACAGAACTGCCTGAGCAGAGTGGGAAGGAGGCTGCTGCCCCCAGTGCTGTTGAACTAACCCGTTCAGCCCACTTCTGCTCAGTGTCTTTACACTGGCTGGTGGCAGAGCTCCCTGTAAAGAACAAGTATGATTTTAATTAGGATGAGTAGTACTCTTTGTTCTAAACTATCTCTGTCCTTTGAGGAGGACTGGCTGTTGTGGGGGTGACACCTGTCTGGATGTGCTAGTTGTCTGTTTTGGAGGAGTGTGTTACAACCTTGGCAGAGCTCCTGTGGAAGGTGTAGCATTTGGGTCCAAACCACACTGAACCATATGCCTTTGAACTTAATGTGCATGGCTTTCCTGGTGCTTTGTCTGCACCCTTCCGAAGCACAGGCTCTTTGCCTTCATGCAGACAGCAGTCTGGTAGCAGAGCTCCCTGGAGACCTGACACCAAACACACCCAAGCTGCCAACTCCTTTGCAGAGCTCCTGTGTAGTGTTTAGATTTTATCCCATAGGAACAGGGCAGCTGAAGTCAAGCAGATGTACAGCCTTCAGAGATTCTGGAAGACAGCTCTGCTCTGGTCTTGTATGAAAGAACATACCGTTTTAAGCAGAATTTTGTCTAGATTCTTGTTAGGTATTCTATTTTGATGCAGGATGGAATTTTCAAAGTAGCCAAAGATTTTCTTCTTCCTTCTCCTTCCTTCCTGTTCTTACACATTGCTCATCCGAAACCCAGTATCGTTCCTTCTTTGAACCTTTGGGTGTGCCTCACAGTAAAATGTTTTCTTTTGATTTAAAAAAAATTATCATGCCCTTTTTTCATTTTCAGCTTCTTGTAGCTGAGTCACCTTCTCCCTTTTGTGTTTGATCTGTAATTACAAGAGCTCTGCCAACAAACTTTCATCAACTGGGAGTAGGGAAAGAGAAGAAAAATTGCAAACCCAACATCACAGTTTTGACACAAAGCCTTTTAAAAATCTATTTCTGTAACAGCAAGAGTATTTGTGCTTTGGGTTTGTGGCATGTTTGGGTTTTTTATTTGTCTTGGGATGCTTCTCTACATTAAATATTGCAGATTGCCCATCAGAATACTCTTCATTCCCATCAGTTCATCAGAGTTGCATGATAATATCACATGGCATGATAATAGGCAGGTGCTGTTCTACAGAAGCAAACTTATCACATCTGCTTTGTCTCAGGCACTTCAAGAGGCCTATCGTGTGCTGAAACCAGGAGGAAGATTTCTCTGCCTTGAATTTAGTCATGTCAGCAACCCTCTTCTTTCCAGGTAGGAACACGGTGACGCTTTATGCCACGTCACAAGGCTCTCTTATTTGTATTCAGACACAAAAAGAGGTGGAGACACTTTGAGACCACATCTGGGTGCACTTTTAAAATCAGCTACAGACTGCACAGCATAGTGGCACAGAGACCAGCTCGTGTTGGAGAGGGTTGAAACTTGTTTCTATTCATCTGTATTTACCATCTCTCTGTGCAGGCTCTATGATCTCTACAGTTTCCAGGTTATCCCTGTTCTGGGTGAGGTCATTGCTGGTGACTGGAAGTCTTACCAGTATCTTGTGGAGAGCATCCGACAGTTCCCCCCTCAGGTAAGGCAGTATTTCCCTGAATTCACTAACACACAAAACACAATTCCAGCATAATCTTATGGCCAGCTGGCTTACATGCCTTCAGGTTTTTAATAATTATGGCACTTATTTTTCAGGAGGAGCTGAAGGCAATGATAGAAGATGCAGGCTTTTTCAAAGTGGATTATGAGAATTTAAACTTTGGCATTGTTGCCATTCACTCAGGTTTCAAACTGTGAGTCTGTGTAGCAAAACACCCAAAGTATAATTTTCATGAGGGATACGAAAGCTGTGGAATTTTAACAGTATCAAGAGGAGCTCTAAGAATTTGTGCAGCAGATACTTGCTCAGCAGCTGAACTTAGAAGAACACAAGTTGCCTCTCCCCACTAAGAAACCTGTGGAGTGACTCCAGTGGTGTTTCTCACACTTGCATTTCCCTTCAAGTGCATTGTAAAGGACATGGCCAAAACTGAGCAATGCTAACAAGTGAAGCAAGTTGGCAATGGGTGTGGATACACAAATAGACTGATTAGTCTTCCAATAAGATGCCTTTCTTTTTACTAAGGTTTAAGTAGGATATTATACTTGTGAAAAGTAACTTGGATTTATGGAGTAACTATGGACTTTTATGAAGCTGTTATTATCTTTGTCATGTGGAGTTTAAGGACTTTTTCCCATGATGCCTTTACTTCTTTCAAAGGCAAATGGAAGGCTTATGAAATAAAAGGGCTCTGCATCAACTTTTTTCCACTTAAATCAGTCTTGTAGGAAGGTCTCCTAAGAATGAATGGATTTGGGGTGTGGGAATAGAGGTGGGGATGTTCATCCTTCATTCACATGGCAATAAAGAGGGTAATGCAAGAGGGCAAAGGGATAAACTTGTTCCAACAGTTTTATTAGCAAAGAAGCCATCTTTTGAAAGAAAATAAATACAAGGAAGACATTTTTACTTTTTTATATAGCCACAATGAAAATACCAGCCGCTACAGCAAAATCCCTGACCTTTAGCAATACAACAAAAGACCTGAAGATCAAGATGTGTTTCCCAAGGAAGGCTGAAGGTGGGAGTCAGTGTGCAGTCCTGTACCCAGGTGCAAGTTTCAGTAACAGTCCACGGTTCTAGCCAGACTTGAAAAGAAGAATAGCAACTTGGCCGAGGTAGAAGTAGATGAAGTGCTTGGTCTCATGAGTCACGTAGCTGCCAAAGTTCCTTCCCACAATGCAGTGCCACGTGGGATTGTATTTCTTGTCAAATTCCTACAGAAGAGAGAATTAGAAAGTCAGCATTTTCATGGTAATTACACTAATACTGTCTAACAGTTGGGGGGTTTTTTTGGCAACGATTTGTCACTTGCTAACAAAGTATCACTTTTGGAAGAAGGCAATTAAGGAGCAGCATATGCTCTTAAGCACAAGGATCATCTGTCACTTTATAACTCATCTGCTGCTTAGTCATACAAAAAAAAAAAAAAAGTGCTTCCAAGCAGAGCAGGAATAAGCTTAAAACATATGTTTGGGGAGCTAACTTTCCCCCTAAAGTCACGCCATGATCTCAAACCGTAACTTCTAAGAACTTCACTGCTTGTTCTGAATCTCCAAAGGAACTGGTATTTTGACTTCATTAGCTGATTTTTGCAATAAGGATGCTAAAAGGACACTTGGTGGAAAATTCTGTGCCACATCCCTGAGACCTGGTCACAAGATGATGTTGTGACACGCTGTTGTCAGGAGCCTGCTACAAATAAACTCCTGTGTACAGGTCTACAGTGAGCAAACCCATGCAGTCAGTGGATTTATACTCCAGTACCTAACAGCTGTCAGCTGAAGAGATTTTTGTGCAGACATGGAAGCTTCTGTTCTGCTCAACCAAACCCTTCAGCTCCTTGCAGCTCAGTCAGGCTCCCAGTAGGAGTCAAGAGAGAAAATGTGACGAACTGTGAGCTATGAACCATCTGTTCAGCGTTAGCATGAACAGCTTGTCTTACATGTGGTGGGAAAGGGAAGAAACCAAACCCAATTATTACATGGTTGGCAAACCACCACACTTTAAATAGGCTGCACGGAGCCCATGTCTTGTACCAGCTCATCAGTCACAGGGACAGTCAGGTGCCACTCTGCTCACCTGGACAACAGGACAGTGGCAGAAAAGGTGTAAGGCACTACAAGAGAAAAGCAGAAGGACCTAGAAAGGTCCACATAAAGGGTGGGGAAAGGAATAGAAAGAGAGAAAGTCTAACTTGATTATCTAGTGCCTTTAGAACTCGTTTCTCTGGAGCTACTTGCCTAGCAGCGTTCTCCCCAATTGATTTTCCATGAGCACATTACAAGCCAACATCTACCTTCTTTATGTGAGCAGCGATGTCCTTCTCAATGTTATATTTCTCCAAGGCTTGAGTAGCGCATTCCACCGAGTCTTGCTGCATCTCCTCTGACATGTCCGCATTTTTGATCACTGCCTTTCGATCACTCATGATTGCCTGCTTGGAGAAAAGAAGAAGGAAATTCGAAGTTGCAGGAGCACCTGCTGCCAAGCAGCCCCACGGTTATCGCCATTCCCAGCGCGCTCTGGGCAGCGTTGGCCGGGCGTGCCGGGCACGGGCACCGCCCCGGGCACAGCCCGAGCAGCGGCGGCTCGAACGCCGGCTCACGTTCAGCACCCGCTCTCCGCCCGGGAGCCACACGAGCACCGCCGCCCTCCCGGCCCTCCCCAGCCCCGCTCCAGCCCGACGCCGCCGGGAGCTCCGCCAGAGAGCGCGGCCGCTGCATTCACCGGCCCCGAGGGCCCTTCCCTCCCCCGAGGGAGGCGAAGAAAGCCCCGCACGCGCGGCCAAGGGCTCGGAGCCCCGAGCGGCTACAGGGTACCGCCGGCAGCTGCCGGGGATGCGGGAAGATCGGAGGCGGCGGCCGAGGAAGAGCCCAGGCACGGGGGAGCCGCCGGGACACGCGGGGTCCCGGGTACCGGGATGGCTGAGTCCGTCGCGGAGCCGCCCGCGCCCCGTCCCGTCCCTCACCGTTCGGGCCATGCGGGACCGGCGCGCTGCGGAGCGGACGGCGCTGCGCTCTGGTCCGTGCGCGCCTCGCAGCGCCTCAGCCCCGCCCCCCGCGCTCCGGCCGCCAGCCATTGGCCACCGGCACCGCCCCGCGAGCGCCCATTGGCCAGCGCTGCCGGCCCCCGAGCGCCCATTGGCTGCGGCGCGGCGCCCGGCAGGGCTTTGCCGCAGCGTTGTCTTGCGGCCCGGGATGCCCCGCGCCGCGTCCGTCCCCATGGCGACCGGCGGGATGCGGGGAGGTAAGGGGAGCACAGGGCGCATGTTTTGGGATGATCGCGTAGATTTGGGCTGTGTGTGGAAAGCTTCCAGTCCTGGCTCCCGTGCTACTCGGCTGCTGCGCCAGGGGAGGTTTAGGTTGGACATTAGGAGGAATTTCTTCACAGAAGGGGTGATTAGATTTTGGAAGGAGCTGCCCAGGGAGGTCGTGGAGTCCCTGGCCCTGGAGGTGTTTAAGGAAAGACTGGACATGACACTGAGTGCCGTTGTCTGGTTGACATGGTGGTGTTCGGTCACAGATTGGACTCGATGATCTCAGAGGTCTTTTCCAGTCTAATTCTGTGATTCTGTGTGGCATCATCAGGTGATCCTGGGTAAAAAACTGGTTCCTGAAAGTATGCTCAGTCTCCAAGGCGTTGTAATGTGTCTACCACCTTCTGTAAAACACCTTTCCACAGTTGACACGTGGGCCCCAAAAGCCATTTTATTACTTGCCCCAGCCTGGATCGCAGAGACGCTGAGTTTAACCAATAATCTCTGCAACAGACTTTGTTTTTCTTTGAAACAACCTCTTGTTGGGAATAGCCCTTTCAGTAGTATGTGATACTACTGAAAGAATGCTGGGATACTTTCTGGGGCAGCTGTTTCACTAATATGCCCTTTACTGAGAGTGAAGCCCACCCATGTGAAAGGAAGGAGTTCCATAGCTTGTAAATGGCACTTAATCATCTGTCCGGTTCACTTGTCTGTTTTCAATTGTGTCTTTTCAATTCAGACTAAGTGACCTCTGATAGAAACCTCTGCCCCACATTTACTGGGTATGATCAAGTCAGCTGCAAACTTTGTTCCTTTAGTGAACCAAATCTACCAGACTTTTACGTCATGTTTTGCAGACCTCACTTTTTCTGCAACTCTTGCCTTTTTTTGTTTGTTTGTGTTTGGTTTGGGGGTTATTATGGTTGGTTGGGTTGGTTTTGTTTTGTATTTTTTTCTTATTACATGAAGCAAGATGTTTTGGTAGATCCCCAGTGCTCTGTTTTCTTAGTTTCACTCTCCCTGGGGCACTTTCTGCTTACACTCTTGTCAGCAGATAAGAACATTGCTGTTGAGTCTTCCACAGCTGGTGATCTGTTAATAACAGGACTCTGAACCATGTCTACAGCAAACAGCACAGGATGACTTAAAAGAGGTTTTCAAACACTGGCTGGTAGGACTCCCATTTCCTTCCCTAGAAATTAAAAAAACACACCTAAAGAGCAGTCATTCACCTCACTTGAAATGTAAGTATTTTTTATATTCATACAGTGTAGTTAGCTGCTCGGTGCCATTCAGAGCAAAAGCAGCGTAACTGCAAGCAGCCCTTTGCTTTTGCAAACTCTTAAGGCAACCTCAGAAGAATATACTGCCCCCAGAAACAGTGAAACTGGATAATGTAATGCCTTTGTCACTCTAGAATATCTCAGGAATGACTCCTGATTCCCAGGTTTTAGCATTCCAATTAGGAGATACAGTTCACAACATGAAGAAGTTCTGAATGGTCTTGGGGCCACAGTAAGTAATTAATTCCCAGAACTGTGTTCAGTCTCTGCAGCACTTGCAGTAGTTCTTTGAGTACTGGACAGTTTTCTGCTGACAGAACGGAACCACTGAACAATCATCCAAGTGCTTCCACTGAACTTCAGAAACACCCATGAATCTCTGGGGAGGTGGTTGTGTTTGGTAGCTGCAGGCAAATTTCTCTGCACTTATTAAGAAATGGTTTGCTGAAGGAACAATTGTGATGACGACTGCAGGAAGTGTCAGTGTGGGTGAGATACACGCCGTTAATGAGAAACATTAAAGCCTGAGATACATTAGAGTCCTACTTGTTAATCAAGAATATAAAAGTACAGTTTCCCTCAGGACAGAGCTGCAGGGAAAGGCAGAACAAATAAACACAGGAGATGATAGCTGGGGCAGAGGAGGTGCTGAAGAAAGCTGGGTAGTGGATAACGCATCTCATGAGATTCCTCTCCCAGATGGAGGTTAGGCTGTAAGCACTTTTAGTGTGAGGTGTTTTTTAACTCTGTGTTGCACTGTATTTACAGAGATTTTTTCCTGGGGCTCCTAGTTAATACCAAAACACAAAATAATCATTACTAGCAATAAAACAACTTCCATTTTCTTTTTCTTTCCACAGAAGTGAAGAAATCTCCACATTGAAATTTTCTTTGTAAACCTGCAATTTATACGCAAGGGCTTCCAATCCAATTTTATATCTACAGATTTGTGGTGGTGGAGAAATGTTAGCAGGTCTAAGTGGGGTTATCTCCATGGTCTCCAGAGAAACTGGATCCATTTACTGAGTTCTGCAGAGAATGCAGGTGAACCAGCACATGAGGGGTGTCTCTCCCTCTCTCAAAGTGCAGCCAGGGCCCAGTGGGGCTCAGCACCACCACGTCAGACCCACTGAGGCACTGACATGCCCTGCCCCACAGGCAGCTCATCTGCCCTCTGTGAGCTTTTCTGTTTTGCTGGTTGCAGGTGTTTGAGTCAAGGCTGTAATTCCCTTATTCATGGTGAAGCTGCATTAAACCCCTTCATTAAGAAAATGTGTGTTTTCCACTTTAAATGCAGTTTGGGCTGCAGGGAACAAGCATCAGGCAGTCTGCTCTCTCACTGGAGTGTGTGGGAGCAGCACTGAACTGGCAGTTTTAAGTTTAGCCTGTGCTGCATTGGGAATGTGGGATCATCTTGTCCAAATTGTTGGTTTAGTTGTTGCCTTTAAATAGTTCCTTGATGCTATTTTGGGTTAAAAGCTCCTGCAGCCATGCAGTTCACTCTCAAATTCCTATTTCTGTGTAAAGAATAATGTTCCCATTCTCTCTGATGGTCAAAGGAGGAGGCCCAAATGGATAGATCAAGGGGAGACTTCTCAAAGTGGGAATTACCTGCTAATATGATTATGGTATCAATCATGTTGATTGACTGATACTTTGAAGTCTTTCCTTGTTATGATTTATATACATGTCATAAATTACCTTTAGGCTGAGCTTGTAAATCCATATTTGTAAAACTTCAGCGTTTGCAGGGTCTGAATCTTGGCAAGTCTGAGACTAAAGCAATAATCCAGTGTTACAGCTTTGCAGAGGACTGGATTAGTGGTGTTAAATACAGGCTTTATTTCAATACCTTTGGAAGAATTCAAATATCATGGTAATTATATGTTTTATGCATATATGTGAGTATATTATAGATGCTTAAACAAATAATGAAGTAATTGCACAATTAAGAGTGGGACAAGGGTTTGCTCTCACCTCCAGACAGCAAATTCACTTTGCCAAATAAAAGCACCAAGTTCATGTGCCATGCTGCCTTCCAGCTTCACAGACACGACTATTTCAGCAGCACTACTAAACTTTTACACCTTCTTTCTCCTGTTTTGCAAGTGCTGTTCTGTTGACCAAAATACGTGCCAGGGCGTTTCAGCTGTGACTGCACAAAACTTCATTTTCCCAAATAAAATCCTGAAAGGGCATTTGGGCCCTGGGCTGTCACTAAGAGCCCTGCAGAAAAGTGTCTCGTTCTTCCAGCTTTGGTAAAGGGATGTTACCTGAGAGAAAACAAAAAACAGGTTGTGTGAGACCAGCTGTCAGTTACCTTGTGGGCAGGACACCCTGGCATGGTTCCTCCAGTTTACTCCACGTACAGGGGAGCAGCCTAAATATCCTGAGAAAGTCAGGAAAGTAAATCCTGTCTGACTTCCTGTAAGGAATTTCTCAACATGTGCAGTAACTTCAGAGTCAGGTCACCCTCTGTACTGCTTCTGGACCAATCAATTGCACATTCATCTATTTTAGTACTCCCTCTTATTAACTAGTATTTCTGAAAGTAAATGCAGCTATGGCAGGTTGAATTCTTCAGGTTGATTCAGGCAAGATTAAGAGATTTTTGCAAGCAAGTCAATACCTGGTGGAGCTACAAAATACTCCTCTACTTTCTCTCTGGCATTTTCCAGCAGCTCTTTGGTGCAGTTGCCTTCTGTCACATCATCTTCTCTGAGATACAGACACCTGAAGGACAAAGGTTACTGGTTGTCTTTAAGCTGTTCTGTGAATATGAAGTAGGAAGGGTGGCTTATCGCTAAACTTGGTTTTGGTCTCTTAAATAAACACTGAGACAAGTGCTGGAACGTTTTGAAGCACCCAAGAATGCCACTGGCAGGTATTTGGGGAGCAGTGTGACAATTAAGACGGATTGAAGAACTGAAGCTCACCTTTGCTTTGCTCACACATAAAAATTACATGTGCCAATGACAACGTTCTCCCACACAAAACCACAGTAAGACACTTTGAGCAAAGGGGCCACATGCATCGTGATTCTCAGGGAAAAAAGGTCACAAAAGCAAACAGTTTGAGGCATTAACCGATAAAAGGAGGCTGCTGTGATTCACCACCTGTCCTCCAGCACCGAATCCATCGGTTCCACGCCGTCGGTGTTTACTTCATGAAGCTGATCAGCAAACTGGATCGCTTTCTGCAGCCGCTCCACGCCCTCCGAATCCCGGAAATCCACCAGGGCCAGGTGCTCCAAGTGGTCCAGCACTTCAACCGACACTTTCTGCTGTACAGAAGCACCAGTATGGACCAAAAAGAGTCAAAAATTAACAGGTTTAATAGTGCTACTCTCTTTCAATTAAAACCTCGTTACACGTCAAAACCAGAGTTTACAAAGAACCCTAAAATCCTTAAGGCTGGAGAAGACCTTTAAGGTCATCAAATCCAGTCCCTGCTAGGGACCCGCTGACTGCTGCTGCTTTTCTGGGAAATTAACCCGTGCTTCGTCCCGTTCTGCCGTCCCGCCTGGCGAGCGGCTGCGCGGCCGTAC
>VZTF01000167.1:1132339-1176656 GCA_013397755.1 Cnemophilus loriae
CGGGAGGGCGGGGCGGTGACGTCACGCGCGGCGCGGCCTGAGGGGCGGGCCGGCGCCATCTTGGTGCTGGGGGCGGAGCGCGGCCGGTCAGGCTGGGGGGAGGCGCCCTGGGGGCGGTGACAGAGCCGCGGGGTGACAGACGCGGAGTCGCTTAGGTTAGCTGTGACCTCGGGGAGCGTCGTGTCCGTGCTGTGAGCGAACATTACCGTGTCAGTCAGACCATGGCACTGCGTGCCACGTCCAGTCTTACCTTAAACACCTCAAGGGACGGTGATTCCACCACCTCCCTGAGCAGCCCATTCCAATGTCTAACCACACCTTCTGTGGAGAAATGACTCCTGATGTCCAACCTAAACCTCCCCCGGTGCAGCTGGAGGCCATTTCCTCTTGTCCTGTTGCTGTTGCGTGGGAGAAGAGGCCGATCCTCCCCTGCCTACCACCTCCTGCCAGGTAGAGGGTCATAAGGAGTTAAGAGAGTGAAAAGTCCCGGGGCTGTGGGGACAGGGAGAGCGCTGGGGACGTCCCAGGCACGAGGGGATCAAAGGGCCCCTCAAATGGTGCAGTTCTGTTACCACTAATGTATTTTTAATTACATGGATGCCTGGGATGATTCTACTGAAATAATAACATCACTTGAATGAACACAAGATCTCCAGGAAAAAAGTAATTTACAAATATGTAGGTTCTCTTTTAGTTCTTTATTGGAGCCTGATGGTTGGCTGTTTGACTTGTGGCAGAAGCTGGGTAGGTGGAGAGTACATTTTTCAGCACTTAGAACCCCACAGTAAAATGAGAGGATTCCCGTGGTGGCACTGTAAGCTGTTAAAAGTGCTTTGGTTTCTTTGTTCTTCTCTTTTTTTTTTTTTTTTAATTACGATTACCTCTTCCAGTAATTTGCTTTCGTATTATTTTATTTAATAAATAATTTTAAGGACACCTTTGCTCCCATACTGAAAGAAGTTATTGCCAGGTGGTACTGTGTGTGCCTGCAGAAGTGTTCTGTCGTCATGGACATGATGCATTTTGTACAAAATAACTCTCAAACCACTGGGGCTCACCGTGTGCACACACATCTCCTTTGCTAAATCCACACTGGAGGTAGATTTTGCCTTTCCACACCTTCATCCTTTGGATTCAGGCTTATGAGATGTCTAATATATCAGACTTTTAATTTAAAAGGAATTTGCATGTGGTTTTTGGGAGGGAACAGAAGATCCGAGAATTATTTTGTTGAATATTTCAGTGATGAAACCAAGATTAAGTTCTGTATCCTAAAGCAAATTTGTTGCGGGAGCTACGTAAACAAAACTAGTCTTGTTTGTAGCAAAAAGAACTTTAAGTAAGCAACAGATACTAATGTTTACGAATGAGAGAAAACAAAGAATCAGCAAAACAAGCAAACATCTGTCTAGGATGAGGAAAAATTCCCTCTAAAATCAAAAAAGATTTTTGAGCTGTGCAGCCTCAAAGCACAACATGCAGGTGTTCAGCAGGAGGTGAGAGCAGCCAAGGTTTGCTTCTCCCTAGTTCTCCCAGACACCTTTACTCCTCTGGCAGTCTGGAAAATGCTCTTTGGAGAAGGCAGTAGTGGCACCTCTTAGCACAGCTGCCCCAAGTGCACCTTGTCCCACCCATGGAGCTCCAAGGAGCTCGTGGAGAACAGCTGAAAACAGGGATTGAGTGTGTCCTGAACCTGAGCGTGGTAGCAGGCTCATTACAGTGTGAGTTACACTGATTTAAAATGGGTCTGTCTTAGTCCTTATCATCCCGACAGCTGTGATTAATCCCTGTATGAGGTGTATCAGGAGTCTAGCGGGTATGATTCACATCTTTAAATGCAAATTAGGAGTGACTGCTGGGAGACACAAAAGATTCCATAACAATAACTTCTTTTAGCTGAGGGAAGACAGGCAGGTACTGAAAGAAACCTAGATATTTTAAGAGAATTGTGAATAGTGTTTTGATGTAGCTGTATGAAATGTGTTTAACTGTGCAATATGTGATGGTTATTATCACTGTGATGATTTCAGTCGTCCTCACAGCAGATGTTTTTACAAAGGTGTGTGGAAAATGAGAGAACAGTCAGCTCTGGCTCTGCAGCTCTGCCCGAATTACTGACCCACGGCATGGGAAACCCCTCTTGTACTCACCACTGTGCCTGGCGGAAAGGGTTTCAGGAGGGTTTTCCCCAAGCTGACCTATCTGAGGGCCTAGAGCTTGCTCTAGAAAACAGCTTATCACCTTTAAAAATCCAGGCCTAAGTCCAGCATTTTGAAGAACTTTCAACAGGTACATTTTTACAAAAGATCCAGCACTCCAGGAACTTTCTGAGCGCAGAAATGCTACAGAGTTAGCTCTGAAAGGGGAGGGGGAAAAAATATATCTGTGTATATGTGTGTCTATAAAGTGGTTGTAGCCAGTCACTGAGAGAAAGCTGTTCCAGGGTAGTGGTGGGACAGGTGGAGGTCAGGCCAGAACTCCTGTAACCTCACTTGGCTGCCCAGTACCCCTCTCCTGCTGGCTGTGCAGCAGTGACATGTGACACTGTGGATCCTGTCGCTGTTCTGTTTAGCACAATTGGAACGATTGCAGCGAGCAGGTAGAGGTGGGTTCAGTAGAGGGGAAGTTGACGTATTACAGTGAAAAAGAATGTTTGTAGTGCAAAAGCAAGCTCGGGTTCACATGGGCTGTGCACAGAAATGCTTGTGGGAGCAGAAAGCTTTGCCTTTCAGGTAATGGCCCTAAATTTAGTGAGTTTTGAGCACCTGCATTCCACTCTGATTCAGAATCAAAGGCCACTTGCCAAAGTCTCGTCTTTCACCTTCCCTTCTGTTACTTTTCCCAGCTGCGGTGGTGGGTGGCAGAGAGAGGGCGCGGATACAGCGTGAGTCACGGTGAGAGGGGAGAGAGGGAGGGAGGTACCGGCGGCGCTCGGAGCAATGCCGGCCCGGCCCGCCTGGTGGCAAACTGCTTTCGCTGGAACCGCCTCTCCGTTCACCGGCTCTGGGAACAACAAATGCGCTCTCTGGGATTGCAGGCTGTAATCTCATCCCCGTGCATTTGCGCGTTTTCGGGGCCCTGCTCATCCCTCTCGAATAGCAATATTGCCTCCATCAGATACTGTCTTAACAAACGCGGAGTTCGTGCTGCAGAGATAGCGTCTGTGTCTCAAACTTCACAGAGTTTCTGGGGGCTAAAGTTTTCTTCATCTTCTCCCTGTAGTCCTGGAACGGCAGAAATCAATATTCTGACATCTGTAAATCCTTTGTTCCCCTTTTCACCAGGGCTTTATCAGCTTTGGGAGGGAGGGATGGGGGGAAGAGGGCGTTGAGAGAGCCATTGTCCCTTCTCTCGGGAATGATCTGGAACTACTATGCAAATCTTCATTTGAAGACCCTGGGAACTGGGGGAGGGCTTTAGCTGCGAGCTCAGTGGGAGGGGAGCTCTGAATCCCTGCTCACACACTCCTGCCTAGTGCAAGGAGCTGAGAAGAGTCTTTTGAACGAGCAGAAGAGACATTTTTTGCTTTGTGCGCTCCTGTGAGGCTTTGCACTCTTTATGTCTCCTGTTTTGTGCCTTTTTTTCTGCCTACTTCTTCTAAATGTTTGCATAAGAATTGGGGGGGTGGGGAGGGGGTGGGGAGGAGAGACCCAGGAGCTGCGATTAGCAGTGATGAAGTCAGAAGGGTGCGGGGTGCAGCACCTCTCCTGCCCCCCTCTCACACCCTGGAGCCTCCCGCCAAGCAGTGGAGCAGCTGCAGTGGTTCTAACACACCTACATCCCGGTTGCTGGCACAGGCACAGATTCACTAAAGCAAATGATTCAGCTGCTCAGGAGTAGTGGAGTAGAATAATTTGCAGTTCTGAAATTATCACGTCGTAGCCGGGTCCTACAGGGGCAAAGACCCACAGAGCAGAACCTGCTTTGTGAAACCCTATGGTCTGTCCTGGCTTGGCTCCGAGCTCCGTGTCACCTGTTTTGTATTAGGGCAGGGTCACGCTAACTGCCAAGTTTCCTGGAAGTTATGTAGGGTCCTCCGTAGGCCTCCTGGAAGGGGAGATATCCCAGCCTGACTTCGTAGCCACATGGATGAACAGGACAGTGGGGGAGGGACAGTTCAGGTGCGTATCTAGGCGTTTTTGTGTTTATAACTACTGTAAAGGGAGTCATAGTCCTTTTGATGTCCTGACCTTCATTTTCTGGTCAACTGTCTCGTTGTTTATTTGTCAAACTTTGAGGGGTTTAATGTTCCAGAAAGCTAAAAATTACTTTTGAACAATGACAGCCCTGGAAAATGCAACACTACTCGCTCTCGCCCGGACAGCTGAGAAGATGTGGCTGTTTAAAATCTCATCTTCTGTCAAAACCATAGGAACACACGCCCTGAGCCCTGATTCTGTGCTACCTCCCACGTTAAAGCCAAAGCAGGGTAAACCACTGGTGTTTGTCCTGCAAGTACTTCACTGCTTTGTGGAGGGAAAGTGCATCACGACGAGCTTGGTCTCATTCGCACAGGTGGGTCTGAATCTGCTCTCGTTTTCCATGTGTAACTCTAGAATGACTCAGCTGAGTGGGGTGAACCCCTGGAATTGTGCTAGCTGGAAACCAGCCTGGACATGCCCTCTGGCTCCTGTAAGTGCCCCCAGCACCTGTGCACGCTCGCGAATCCATGCAGATGCTTTTCTGAGTACACTTGTTTGCATGAGGGCTGGTGTGTGAATGCACATTCTTCTCACCCACGCCTCACATACGCATGCAAACACACATCCTCGAGTGCACACAGCCATTCCCTTTCTCTCATACACGTTTGTGCACATACACAGACCTTTTTGAAAGCTCCTGTTTTCAGAAAGGTTTTATTTATAGGTCCTGCCCGGTTGTGAATGTGAAAGGGAGAAAGCCCCTCAGAGGGTTCCTTTCATGTGTAAATCAGCCTGGGCTGAGAGCATTGGGGTCACTGAGAGGAGGATTTCGCTCTTAATTACTCAGAGAGAAAGCAGGCAGGGGACTTTCTCAAACTAATAGGGTTGTTCTCTGCTGGGGAAATCAGCTTGAGACGCCCAAATTTCTCTTGCATCAGACTTTGAGCTCTAATTCACAGGCCTCTTCTGCCAGTAGCAAGAGCTGTCTATGTGGCACTTGGAACAAACAGTTCAGCTTCCAAAACAGCTTACTTATTAAAGATGGGTATGCTCACTGTAATAATTGGGTGTTCTTTGGAAACCAACAGAAGAGCTGACCTAGCTTGCTTTGTTTTTATGCTACTTTTATTGCCAAATATATTAGTCTGTGATGCATATATCTGTGACTCCATCTAAGGACCTCAGTATTCTATCAGACCTGAAGACTCACACTTCTCTGCCAAGCAGAAAAATTCTGTCCAGAGATTAGTCCAGTGAGCAGGATTCTGAATTTGAACTTGAAACCAGCACTGAATTCCCAGTTCCAGTTCAGCCACTGAATGCCTTTGTATCCTTAGCTGTGGAATGGAGTAATCTCTGTGGAAGGGGGCTGTTAAGAACAAAAGTCAGTATGTATTGTGATACTCCTGGTAATGAGGCTGTGAATGCCAAGGTAAATGGGTGTGTCTGGAGAGATGTGTCTTTCTCCTGGGATGCAATACAAGCAGGGGGATTCCTCTGCTGAAGTAGAGTTGTCGCCTTTCATCCCTGGTCATAAAACTGAGTCTGGAAATCTACTGCAGAGGTGAGAACTCCCAGTCACAAGTCACTGAGTTGGCTAGAGGGACTTCAGGACCTGCTCGAGCCACCACACACTAATAGGAGGTGTAGCTGTCAGTTGTGCAGGGAAGAAATCTGCCTTGTCAAGTGCATACTCGTACAAGCATGTGAGTGTGCACTTACATGTTTTAACTTCACTTGATGACATTTACACCTTCTCATCTGTACCTCCTTTTCATATATGGCCTCTGCTTTCTGAACAGGAAATAAATGCATTGAGGGCTGAACATTCCCAGCCCATGCACAAATAGCCTCCTGGGAGCCTTGATTTGGGATTCTTGGAGCTGTGTTAGTTCAGCTTGCCTGGGAAGGTGGAGGGGTTTGTCTGGGAGCACCTGTTGGAGGATGCTGGCTCATAGTGGTGGGAGCTATTGGCAGGTGAGGTCAGCAGTCTGAAGTATCTGCAGAGGTCAGAGGGAAATGAATGGGTCATTTCTCTTGCAAATGAAGAGCTGCAGCCTGGAGCAGCCTTAGCAGAGCCCAGCATGTGAGTCCAGGCTGTTCCTTTTATGAGCTGATGGAAATGGGGCCCAAAAGGACTACCCTGATGGAGTTCTGTCACAGCCGTTGTTATCTTTCTCTCCTGTAGCATGCACTGGGTATAGAATATGGACTGGGGGTTATCCTGGCTACCAGCACAGTCAAGAGGATGAAGGTTTTATGGCTGCTTAGAAAACCTTGGGCTGTAGGGTATCCTTATCCCCATTCCAGGAGGAAAGTCTTGGTTTAAGATGTAGAACACATGTATATTTCTGCTTTAGTGCTCCTTTTTACCCAACCTACACTAAAATGTAAAATCCAAAGGCTGCTTTAAAATAATGCACATAACTGACTAATGGATTAAAAAGCCTGGATTCTGTTCTTCATTCTGGTGGTAAATTTTCAGTTACTCTGCAAAGCCCTATGAATGCCTATGCCTCACTTTTTCTGCAAAACACTGAAGAAAGGTAGTGTTTTATTTTTTTTTCTTTTTGTAACATCGTGAGGATTTGGAGTACAGAGTGCTTTATAGATACAAAATATTGCTGTTAGCACTGTCTGTCAGTAAAATCTCTTTTAGTCTACTTTTATGCAACGTTACTTTCTCTGAATTGTTGATGTAGATTTAATTTTAATGTTATATAAACAATGTCAGTTCTCTCTTGCCATTTCCTGTTTTGCTTCTTTGCAGACCACCGGGGAACTCCTTTAGCTGTGACATTGTAATGGGAGGTGGAGACACCTCGAGGAGAAGGTCGAGACAGACGACAGCAATTACAGCCAGTGACATCCTGACTTGCCTCGATTACAGATTTGTGTGTGATCTGTGCATGTCATCTTTCCTCTGTACAGGTATTTGCAATGAGGCAGGACATGAAAATAACTGCTCCCTTTGTAGGAGCTCTAGGAGCAGCTTCCTATTATTATCATTGTCTTTTCACAGCCTCAGATAGAATAGGGCAAGGTAAGGGTTTTAAGGGGAGGCAGCTAAGGTTGGAGTAAATGTACTCAGGGTTTTCCCTCACTGCTGTGATGTTACAGCCATGACAAGCAGCTAGAAGTTAGAACAGTCTTGAGACTGCCAGAACTTACACTAAAGGGAAAAATGAACTTATGTTTAAATTTTACTTCTCAACCTCTGCTGCGTGTGAAGGGTTGTTTTTTATGGCTTTCATCTCTATTTTCCTTTAGAAACCTCAGGAGAACTGTACACCCTCCAAATCTGTTTTGATGTGTTTTAAATGCATGATATGGAGCACATCCACTCTCAGTAGGTTGCAGAAAGGGGCCATAAAGTCATGGGTAAGCTTGTTCTTTATTTCCTAGAAGCATAAGCCAGCTTTACACCACTTTGTGTAGGAAGAGCTGCCGGACAAGATGAATGTTCCTGAGGGCTCAGAGACAATTTTGTGTTTGGGGTAAGGCTGAGGTTAGCTGTGAAGCCTGTGTCCAGGCAGTAACTTGACAGCAGATATGGGCACACAGTAGTGCAGGCTCTGAAAATTGCAGAAGCCTGCTGAGTTATTGTGAGCTGGAGGAGCTTTTCTGTTTGTGGGCACATGGGTCTG
This sequence comes from Cnemophilus loriae, assembly GCA_013397755.1. Classification (NCBI taxonomy): domain Eukaryota; kingdom Metazoa; phylum Chordata; class Aves; order Passeriformes; family Corvidae; genus Cnemophilus; species Cnemophilus loriae. The sequence continues at coordinate 1,140,129 of VZTF01000167.1, forward strand.
CCTCACATTGTGCAGACATAACTGAGACATAAAGGAGGCTGGCAAATTGCAGAACACTGATGGAAGGGGGGACAGGGGGCTGAAGAAGAAAAGTTAAGAGTTTGTAGACAAAGGGCTCAAGCCTAGTTGTGAATTCCTAGCAGGTACTTGGTCTTTAAATGACCAAGCAACATGCTGATTTAATGTGGGAATTGGATGGATATCTGCAAAGGTTTTCTGGTTTGTGGTGTGATTACAGGAGGTTTAACAGAGAAAGCAGTTTTACTTTCTCCCAAGGTACGTATTTGTTCATGTACCAAAACTGTATAGGGCAGGCAGTATAGATGACATCACACAAAGTGAGACACAGATGATACATATAATGTTTCTACAGATTTGGACTGATTGTAAATAAGGCATGTAATGTGATTTCCTTCTGGAATTGTGTCTGACCATACTATCAGCACCATTAGTGGATTATCCAGGGCCTTGCATCAGCTGCACTTTGCTACACATGGCTGCGGGTCTGTGTCCCCTGTCCCACAGACCCACTCCTCTTTTAGCTGGCTGATGCACCTGGCATTTCCATTCTGAGCAGCACCTTTCTGGGGCCCTTCATTATGTCCTGTCACTGCACTGGGACCTCAGTGTCATGATGTAGTGCCTTGGCTGTACTCGGCAGTGGCTGTGATCAGGCTGTATGTCTGTGCTGTGCCCGTCACTGAACTGCTGGGACAGAGGCATTCCACAGGGCACAGCCAGCAGCTCTGTCTGGGCTGTGTGTAACCCCTTTTGATGCCTGTTGGGAATATAACAGGCTCTGAACAGCAGCTTGGTAGGCAGTCCCACTACCACACCTCTAGCTGATGCACAGGCTTGTAGTATTTTTAGATTGGACCCTCATTTCAAGTGTGGTTTTGTTTATTTGTTATTTTTTTTAAACTTTCAAAAGCTTTTTCTTGGACCCTGAACCATTCCTATGCTGGAGCCTTGTGAGTTAGTAAGGACTCACAAGTTTTTGGTAGATGTGTGCAGAAAGTAGCTACAGGGTTGGTCATTCCTGTAAATCATTGGACTCTTCATAAATTTAATTCTGGGCTTTTCCTTAAAAGCTCTCTCCCAAACTGGACACAAGACAATGGACACCAGCAGGCACAGCTCCCAGTGACTAGGATATTGTCACATATCCAAAAGCCTGGTGGGAGGAGCAGACATTAGGTCTGAATTCGTCCTGGCAGGGAGATTTGGCTGAGAGAGAAGGAAAAGAAGGTCAGAGGCAGCTCCAAGGAAACGGCTTTGGTTTAAAATGTTTCATTAGAGTTTTCACACTGGAAATATAAAATATGGGAATACAACTACTTGGCAGAGAAGCCACAATTAGTAACAGTCCTGTATTACTTTCAATGCTCTGTATGGAAGGAGACACAATATATCCCTGGCCACCTCAGCAAAATTATGGGTTCGTCTTCATAAATGTGACTTTTCTCCAAAATATTTTACATAATTTGGAGGTTTTTTAATCAATATTGATAAAATATGTTCTTTTTTCAGTAAACCACTGCTCTCTACTGTATCCACGTAAACTTTGCAGGGCAGACTGGCTTTATCTGAGCAGTATATCAGTGTCAGTGCAGCTGGGAACACTTTTGGGATGCTCACCTCATGTTTTTTGCCTTCCCCTCTCTGTCTTTGATTTTTCCTGGTGTAACTCAATAAGATAATCACGGACACCCTTTTCCAAAGGGTTAGTCTTTCCTTGTTGATTCAACAAGTTCCCTTTTTGAAGACAATTGTTATCTGCCACTTGGGCTTTGTTGCCTCAGGAAGTTTCACCTCTTCCACTCCCACTCCAGGCAGGGTTGGGAGTTTGGACTGATGCACACACCTACAAGACCTGCCAGTGCAGAGCCATGGCAGATGTTGCCTGTGAGGAGATAGGAAATGGGGTACCAGTATGTCTTGTCTGTGTTCTTCTTTTGGGACATAGTTTGACCAGAGAACTGAACAACTGAAATGTCACAGAGGAACATATGTTATGGGTAGCTTTTTTTATGGGAAGCCAGGATTAGTTTACATTTGCATTTCTTCTGGTTTAAGTTACAAGCTGAAAATGTGGAAAGGCTTTGTCATTACATCTCAGTGGCAGTTTTCTTTATTCTGGCCTAGAAAGAAGGGTTTCCCAACAGGCTGGCAAAACATGAGCACACATACAGTGCACACATACAATACCTGCAAAGGTAATTCCTTACCAGTCCCTGAAAGAGCTGAAATACCGATTGTCAGTCTTGTACACTGCTAACCTCTGTGACATATTTGTAGCCAGGTTCCTGTGTCAGCACTTGGAATAATTTTTAAGCTCTCCCCTGGCTGTGCTGGGCAGCATGTTGACAGGGCCCTGAGTGCACCAGCTGATTCTGCAACCTCCTACCCCTGTCCTACAGGTTTGGCTGCCAGTGTTCGAGGTCTGTCATGATACGGTGGAATGTAATCTGGGATCAGAGTGCTGTGAAAAGAGCTGTCTGCCAAAGAGCTGGGAGAAGCCAGCTGGGGCCTCCCCAGTTCCATTGGGAGCCATGGCACAGAGCTGCCCTTGTCCTCAGTCCTCATTTGGGGTGGGCTTGTTGGGGGTGTTCGTGCCTGACTGTGGACCTGGCTGGGGCTGATCCTGACTTGACTTCCTGGCTTGGGCACATCCCTGTGGGCTCACTGATCTCCTGGCTGTATGTGGTCACTGTCACCAGACCTGCTCTGCTCTTCCTGCTTGGTCACTGTGTCTGTGTGCCCCTTCAACCGAGGTCCCTGCTGTCCTCGCTGCCAGCCCTGCTCACCTTTGCTCCTCAGGCTCCCCAAGCTCCTCTGCAGCTGCTGCTCTGCCCAGCTCCTGGCATGGACCACAGCACCTCCGTGTGTCAGAGACTCCTACAGGAGATGGGCAGTGCTATGAGAGCCATTATCGCTATGACAGTAAGGAAGATGTGGCATTAGCTTTGCTTCCCCTCAGCTTCCTGAAAAGCTAAGGCGAAATTCAGGTCTATCAGCACGAGCCTGGATGCCGGGAGAGCAGCCGGCAGGAGGAGCTCGCTGGACACGTCGCTGGGTCATTCCCAGGCAGTCACAGACACATGTTTCAAGGGCATCGCTTTAGATCTGCCTTCTTGGGACTTTCTTGCAGGCAAACCACCAGCAGCAGAAGACAGAGGAAACTTCGTGGCATTGCAACCGAGCAGCCCCACTGATTTATTTTAAACTTTTTTTAGACTTCTCAGCTTGTTTCTCCCACCATGATGCTTTTATCTGTCATTATTACAGATACTTAAGGTATTCAGGAAGATATCGAGGATGCCTTTTGGTCCCTAGAAGTGGCCGAGTGTTTTATTTTCCAAGAAAGCTAGTGTAAGATTTCTTGGACAGGATCCTAATGACAGAGTACAGAATTCCAAAACAATGTTTGTCTTAGCATAGGAAGATATCTTCCTGGAGTCTTCTTGACCTCTGAGAGGACCTGCAAGCAAAAAGCTCTGAAATGTATCAGTACCACTCTGATTATTGGCCTGACAAAGTTATTCAAACAGTTCTGCCTCCATGTATGCAGTTCACCTTTGTCTTCTGTGAGAAGCGGGTGCAGAGGACAGTAGTAGCTCTTTTGCACAGCACAGTGTTCTCTTTAGTGATGTGCAAAGTATCACTCTGCTTCTTAGGGCCAGTCTTGCAGCCCTAAATTTCACAACCCCTATGGTCATGCCTCTGCACCACTTTTAAAAATAATTAAGATTTTTTTTTTTAAATTGGTGAATTATTTACTTTTGTAAGTCTGTCCCTCATTTACTTCCTAAATAGGAACTTGGTGCCTTCTGGTCCTGAATGTTGCTGTAATAATTATTTTGATTCTAAATGTGCCAGAAACTATTCTAATGCATATCAGCGTAAATTAAGTCAATAGAGATTCTTCAAATTTATCCTGGTGTTCACGAGAATGGAATTCATGCACTTCAATTTACAGCTTATTAAGTGATCAGAATTAATGAACTTGCAATGACCTTTTCTGTTCTTGTTTACACGTTTTCTTCCTATTCACTCATAATGTACATGATTTAGAAAAAACAGAGAGTTGAAAAGGCAGCGTGTGGGTCACATATGTCCCATGGAGCACAGCATTGTACTTCAGGCTTTAATCATATTTCCGAAGCTGCAGTGTAGAAATGGCACCTCTGCTGATGCTCAGAAACCCAGCTTGATTTGTAGAACCCTCTCTGCATTCTGAAAGCTAGAAAAACGTTTGTACTGAGGAATGGGGAAGGTGTTCTTCAGAGTCACTGGAGTTTAATAGATACTGAACAATTCCTCCTTTTTCTTTTTTTTTTTTTCTTTTTTTTTTTTTTTTTTTTTTTTTCCGGTTTTTNTTATTTTTCAGTGTAGTACCATATTTCAGCCTGGAGGTTGGGAATAATACAAACCATTGAATCCATCTTTCCTTTTATTCTGAGATTTGGAAATCACTTGGGATGTTACCAAGAAAACCTCACATAAACCCTCTTTTTCCCGAGACCAGCTGAAGGTTATTCTGCTGTGTTTCAGCTCAATGTTTGAATGATGAAAGTTTCCCTTTGATTTTCATTATGTCTAAGGCTACACTTGTGAGGCTGTGTGCTCATCTGGTCATTGTCTCTCTCTGACTTCATGGTACAGGACAACTTCTAAATGCTTCATCTGATCGATTACAAAAATTTCAGCGACTTCCTATTATTACTGTGAAAGAGAACACCACTAATTTGTGAAAATACTAGGAAATCAAAAAGGGAGAATTGGGAAGCAGCAGTGATTTAGATACCACTGAACTTGTAGGTGTGAAGCAACTGGGTAATAGCTCTTGCATACCAATACCTTTATCTCATCTCTATGTATTGCTCTAGAAAAGTTATCATGTGAATACACAGAAAGATCTGTCACCAGATAAATACAGGGCTTGTATGCAACCTCTGCAGAACTGGAGGAGAATCGAGATCCGAAGTTAGAAGGAAAAAGAAACCCTGATGTGAGGGAGTTGAGGTGCCCTGCTAGAGCAGTAGTGTAAGCATGCACGGGAACCCTGACAGTGACATTTAGAGAACCCATTTACTCAGGGAATGGAGGTAGATGGGGCATTAAAATGCTATTGTAAGAGAGAATGAGGGATTCCTGAAGAGGAAAATGCTGCGATCACAGCAACACATACACAGCCTGCTTGAGGGCATGCACGTGCCTCAGACATTGCCAGGGGGGCTGAGAAGCTTGGGAAGGTGGCATATGAGGCATTTGTGCAGGGCGGGTGTGAGGCTTATGGAATAAATCCCTGTATGGGAGAGCAAAATCTTCAAAGGAATGGCTGCAGGTAGTGAACTGCCCACAAGAAATGAGAAATAGAGGGCAGGCAGCCACCTCACCCTTAGCAACTCTGCTGATGGCTGCAGAGAGTGAGGGGGGCCACGGCAGCAGATGGGGCTGGTTCTGGCCGTGTATGACTTGCTGGAAACCAGAGAAACTGGTGAGTAACTCAAGCAGGCCAGCATGGAGCCCAGGGCTGGGCAGAGCTCCGAGCAGAGCCACACAAGTAGCTCACCCTGAACGTGGTCCCTGCAGAGAGCTGGAACTGCTGTCTGGCTGCTCCCCTCCGTGCTGGTGCAGAGGTGGTGCATCTCAGGGGCTACCGGGCACTCCCTGTGCCTGAAGGTACCATGCAGAGACAGGTAATCCCTGGAAGTTGATGTATTCCTAGTTCTTTTTACCTCTTTTTGCTTATGTACTTGCATACCAATGTTAAAAGATGAGAGAGACCCTCAAAGGCAAGCGTAGAGAAGTGACACAGTACTCACTGAGGATTTGTAAAAACAGGGGGAGGAGAGCCCATGGTTGCATGCAAGGAAGGCAGAGCATGCTGGATTCACAGGAGTCAGCTTTAAGTACAACAGACATAAAATTCCAGTTGAAAAACAAATGTGGCTTAATACGAGTTTCAAGTACTGCTCTTTTTCTAAATTTGTTAGTTTTTTTCTTCTTCCCTTCTCAATGCCGAGTATTCAAGCCCACAAGGCAATAACTTAACAACAGTGCTAGTATTTCCAAGTTCTGTTTCTTTAAAATGTTCGTAAAACTTGTCACAATACCCTAGTAAACCTCTTTCTGCTGTGCTATCTAATCCGAAGTACTTTGTATCAGATTTATGTTCTGGCAGCTCTGTGATAAACTTGGACTCTACCACACTGCAAACACAAAAGATTACTTAAACTTGTTGTTATTGAGTTTGAAGGACTCTTTTGTTTCATGGATCCACACCCTTGTACCAAGTTCGTGGTCCCTAATGGCTCTGTAGCTTATACATTTACAAACTTAGGCACGCTGGAATGCAGACATTTCCACCAGTGACAATTTTTTGTTTCGGTAGATTTAGCCTGTTCTTTCTGTTAAAATTGTGCATGTCAAAAAACACAGTAGAAGATATAAAGTATTGCAGAATTCAGTGAGGTCTGGTATTTTGACCAAAGGGTCCTTGAGCTGTAAAAGCCAAGTTTTCCCTCTTTCACGTAAGTCTCCTTCAACCTGATGTCTCAGTTCATAAGGCTGCCCTGAAACTTTGGATTAACCTGGTAAAGTTCCTACAGAAAAACAGTTGTGCAGAAAATTATCAGACTCTTGCTTCCCCTGGTGTGAGGCCTTGCAAACTTGATCCTGAAAACATAAAAGACTGAAACTGATGTCAGTCACACCCTCAACACAAAGATTATAGGTGTAACCAGAGGAGGAATTCATCACAAAATCTCTCTGATCTGAAGTCAAGCAGAGCTCTGGAAACAGCTGCCAAATACCCAAGGCCAGAGACCTCTCATCCCAAGGACGGTTCATCACCTGTGTTAGCCAGTGCTTGAAAACTTGTTCTGTCCCCAGTTTGTGGAAAGAGGAAAGCTTACTGACATCCTTTGCAAAAATTGGAATGTTTTATTTGTGGGTTGTGTTTGGTAGGTTTTTTGTTTTTGTTTTTACTTTGTTTGTTTTTTTTTAAATGAGTCAACATTTGGCTGAAGAGATAGTAATTTTTTTACTGTGACTCCAGGAGAAAAAGATATTTACTATCTCCCTACTTCCAAGTGAGAAGTTCACCTTATAACAGCAAGCGTACCTTGGGGTTGCAAATAACAGTGATTAGCATCTCCAACAGTACAATGGTCTGTACTGTCTGACTGCCCCTGGAGCAAAAAATCAGTTCAATCATTTATAATTCATCTTTGAATTACTTGTCTTGAAAAGGCTATAAATTGCTGGTGTATGACCATGCAGTCTGGTGTCTATGTTGTTTCTGTACTCAAGACCATCACTATTTTGCACATTCATTGCCTGATTCTGCTGACATTTGTAAAACTTTCATGAAATTTGAGGGTTTTCTTCTAATGTTATGTCCCAAACACATGACTAGCTTGGTGGGACTCTGGTGGAGGGTCACTCTGCATTACTCTGAGACCTGCTGGAAGTCCAGGTGTGCACAGGCAGCAGCTGAACTGGGCAGGGACAGGCAGAGGACACGGTGAACTTCTCAGCTGGCTTTTGGTTTCCAGCCCTATGCTCTGTACTGTTGTGTTCTGCTGTGAGAATCCTTCAGTTCTTCTTCCCTTTGGGTCTTTAATGCTAGCAGATGGAAATCCAGCTCAACTTTCAAAAACTCTGAATAATTTATTAAGAACAAAATTGTTGGGTCTGAGAGCCGGTTCCTTTCTCTCTTTCTTTCTCCTTTTCTCCCTGCAAACTGCCTTTCAAAACCAGAGTTTCTAATTACAGGTCAGGGAGGCAGGTTTAATCACACAGCAGAGCCCTTGATGCAGCATTAGAGAGTGTTATTTATACACCTGAATTAATAGGGATGCAGCATTTCAGTTGAGAAGAATAAGGTGGTTTTCAATTTCACTCTTTTTATGTGAAACAAACCACATCAGATTCACTGGGCTTTTTGGCCTAAATTATTGAGATTCTGAGTAACTAGCAAGTAGCTGCTGTGCAAAGCTAGAGAAAAAGAAAAGCAAGACAATAGACAGAGAACTGCTTACATAGCAGAGGAACAACAGAAGCAGGATGTATTGGAAAAAGCTGGGAGGGAATGGAAAGAGGAAGCCATTGGGAAAACTGAAAGGGTAGAAATGCACATATGCAATTGTCTAGCTCAAGGAAAACTTTTGGAGAGCGGTGGCATCCACAGAAACTGAAGGGCAATGTCTTGGCACACACTTAATACCTCAAAATACTATGGTACTTTTAGGGCCAAGAATAGGAGAGATGGAGGTGAAACATGAAGCATGTGAGGAGTCCCTGTTGCAGGGAATGGGATCCCTCCACCCTCATCACTTATAGTCACCATCGTGTTTTGCTGGAGGTATTTGTTCTGTAGTACTGAAAAGAAGCGGGGAATCCCAGACAGAATTGTTCCTGCAGTGCTGCGAGCTCCAATGTGACTGTTTTACAGCAGCAGAGAGATTCATTTTCCCTGCTAGTTTGGATATGAAACTCACATTCACTGTGGACTTTCATCCAGTTTTATCCCTCTATCTAACTTGTATATTTTGACTTCCTGTTTGGTTTCTGCTTAGAAAGTCTGTGAAAATTTCTAGGAGATTTATGGACATTTTTTCAGGGTAAAATGTGTCTCCTGTGCCTATGTATCTGATTCTTTAAGTTGTGGAATACACTGAGTTGACTGAGATCTTGTTTGGCATTGTTTGGGCTCTGAGATAGGTTTGTGTATGTCCCACTTGGCAGCTGTGTTGGGCCACATGACGGGCAAGGGGATCCCCAACACCAGGCTGTTCCTTCTGGCCGCAGTTTTGGTTGTGCTTCATGGGTGGGGCATCTCTCCTGCAGCATGCCCTGCAAAACCAAAATATCTGCCACATAAAAATCCCAAGTGACAGAGAGGGAGGGTTGCTATGCTTCAAAATAGCTAAAATGCAGGTTCTGTGGGTATGGAGCAGAGAACAGCAGCAGGGATACCAGATCTTATGCTCAGTATGTGAGACTTGGCATGGCCTTGAGCTCCTAGAAGCTGTGAGTGGTAGATTCCTAGAAACTGTACCCAGCAGTCTCTAAGCTTAGCTAAGAGACAGATGTATGCAATACAGTCAGTACCTATATGATATATTACTTAAGGAAAAGAAAGGTTATCTACTTACGTAAATTTACATTAAATCCCAAGATAACTTTTTGTTTACTATACTTAGACTGTGAACCCTGTCCTCATGTATGTCTGCAAATCATTACCACAGTGCAAGAGCAGTGTGTGCAGGGAATAGGAACTGATTCACCAAGTCCAGAGCATCCCAGTGCCCTGGCCAGTGAATCTCTCAGCATGTGTCTCCAGCAGCGTGTCAGGATCCAAAGCTGGGCTGCAGGCTGGATGGAAACTGAGTTGCAGAAAAGAGGTCAGAAGCCTGAGAGAGCAGGCAAAAAAGAAGTGTTCAGCAGAGAAAGACGGAAACACTGTTCCCCTGGTCACAGTGGGAGCAGTGAGCTATGCTTCCCAGGCTTTGCATTGCCAACAGGAGGTTTTCCACCAGGCTGCCAGGGAGGAGGATGCGAGGTCTGCGTGCGTTCTCCCTGTGACGTCCCTGTTATTACTGTCACTTGCAGGCGGCTGACACCCGCCATGACGGAGGCAGCTGAGGGTTTGGTGTTGTGCTGTACCAGACAACTTGTCTCATGTGTGATAGTCAGGCTGCCCTTCCTGTGGGAGGAGGTTTAAAGAGCACTGCTGCTTTTTGGTATGTATGTGGGTTTTCTCCTCCAAAAATAGGTACCTGTTGAAGTGGGACTATTTCAGAAGGGGAGAGGATTAGCAGTGATGACATGGATGGTCGTATTTCAGGGCAAACACCTGTAAATCGGTCTAAACCTGTAAGTAGCAACCTATTAAGCTGGGTTCACCTCAGCAGCACTCGCCCTGTGGCTGCTTGAGAAAGCTGGATCCAGTTACCCAGCCCTCAGAGTACAGCTGCTGCTCCAAGCTCAGCCTTTCCCCATCTTCTGTACCCCTGCAAATGGAGCAGCTATGGATGTTAACAGCTGACAAGACAAAACACATTAAAGAGGTGATGACATCTTTTTAATACATCATCTATATTTCTACTTCTCTCTTATCCCATTTCTGGCCCCTCTTGGAGCTCTGAAATCCTTTTCCTTCTTGTTTTGTTTTTATGGGCTTTTTAGTAGAGAAATTCTTTTAACATTAGAGATGTTAGTTTGAGTTTTCCCGTGCTGTCCCTTCTGTTCGGCAGAAAAGCTGCCAGCAGGGATGTGTTGCCTGGTTTTCTAGAGGGGAAGCAGACAGCTGTTGTAACATCCCATGCCCTTTCCAACCTGCAGGTGTGCAATGAGAAATCAGAATATTAATTTGAATCCTCTGTTATTGCCACTGGCTTCTGGTCTTTTAAAAAGGACTTGACCATGAGGAATTTCTGAATGAACTGCTGCAAACTCCTCTTTAATAAACTTTGTATAACAAAGTGCTAGGAACACATTGCCTATAGATATATGGCTTAACCACAAAGTATTAAAAGTTACTTTGTGAACAAACATTCTGTACCTGTGACCTGGCAGTGAAAATATTACAGGGTCACAGAACTCAATCCAGTTCTCTCAGCAACTTCCAGAGTGATTTCTGACATTACAGTATTTTGTCCTTGGGTTCCACTGTTCCATTATCTTAGAAAATAACAACCACCTCACCAAGGCTCTGAAGACGTGGGAGATCTTTGTCTAGTTTGTGCATGCAACTGAGATTGCATAAGGAAAGTATCCTTGTTTTTTCTGATATTTAAATATTCTGTTAGTCGCTCTCCTTTTTGTATCTTGTGCGTGTATGTATATATATATATATGCACTTTTATATAATTGACTTTATTTAACTTAACTTATAATCTATGATGAACGTACAAAGTTCTTAGGAGTCATTACTTCTTCAGGTCACTTACATACACCCTTCTCCTAAGAAAATTAAAAATCAGCATTCCAATTTGCAACCAAATAATTCAAAGTGAATATCATCCCTTGTTTACAGATTCAGAAAGTAAGATTTCAGCAATGATTTATACATATGAGAGAAAAATAGGAGTAAAATGTTATATAAGGATATTTCTGTAAGTATGTGTCCCGTGTTTTCAGTACGTGTTCAGAGATCCCTCTGGCTTTGGAGTTTGGGAATTACTGAGAACAACTGGTGTGCTCCTGAGATGCTGCATTCATCCCTTCAGGATTGTGCTCATAGCCACTTTCCTTACTGAAACACCTTGCCCTAGTTTGCTTCCAGGAACTAAGAGATTTTTTAAGAAACTTTTGCTAATTGTAATGTAAGCAGTCTGGGGAGAGGGGAAGACTCAGCTGTATCACAAAGAAGATCCAGTTCTACTTGTACAGAACAATGAAGATTTGGCTGTGTCAAAACTCTGTTCCCAAATTTTCTCTAGTGTTTTTGGGAAAGACTGCACTGCTGTGGGAAGCACTGTTGGCCTGGGTGAGTTGCTGGCATAAAGCTGTTGATAAAAAATGCACTCTGTGCCATTGCCTGGCTGAAGAACATTTCATTTTCTAGTGGGCATGAAGAGTTGTCAGTGTCATTGAAATTTTGTAGCTCTGAATAGTTGCTGTAAATTTCATCTGGGCAATATCCCCAGTTGTGTTAGATATAATTACATTCAAAGTTCTTTTTAATCATTTATTTGGAACATGTCCCAAGATTCAGCAGTTTTGGATTGGGACAGAAATTGAATTATTTATTATCAATTAGAGGTTGTCAGAGCCTTTGACACCATGTCGAGCTGGCATTGTTTGGTATCTGTATTAATGATCGTATAGATAAAAGCATGAAATTATTGGTTGGAAAGCTTTTATTCTAGGCTGAGAAGGCTAGTTTGCATACTTGGCTGGATGCTTCCCTACACTCACTGTCATTATGGCTCTGTTTAATCAAGTCAACGTTGCCTGTGGAGTTGCTTGCCTGTAAATTGATGAATTGAGTGTAAGAATTAATTCCCCCTAGATTGAACCCAGTTGTGACTTCCCCTGCCATCCCAGCCCTGCACATTTAGACTCTTCTGCTTTGGCTATGGTCTGCTACAGACCCTGGAACAATCTTTGTCACATCTGTTCTTTTCTTAGAAGAGCAATTTAGTGATGGCTGTTGGTGCTGTGGTAGTGCTGGATGCTGAGCCTTTGTTCCCCCTGGTGAGGGAACAAAGCCCACAACCTCACAGGTGTTCCTGAGCTCTCTCACAGCTCTCTTGTGCACTCTTCTCTCATCTGTGTCAGTCTTAACAATAATTTTTCTTATTGTGCTTTGGCACTTTGCAAGAAACCTCAGCTTTAGAGGGAGATCACATTACAGAGGAGCATGGTGTGGTCCCAGAAACGTCACTGCAGAAAGAGAAACTGTCATGGAGTCAGAGGAAAGGAGCATGGAGAAGATGCCACTTATCTTCTTGCGTGGCTGAGGAGAAAGGATGCTCATGTGACATTGTCTCATCCCCATATCTTCTCGATTTTGTTGCCAAGGTCAGTATAGACTTAGTGGGAGAAAGAAGGGGGAAAAACCCTTCTGAGGGTATACTTGCACCATTTTTTGTAGCAAATAGATATTTTTTCTGCCTGCACTCCGAGCTGCTGGAAGCTGTGTGCATTAGCCCTGTACAGAGACTGATCCAGCATATTACAGGATGTGTTTTGAACAAGGTTATAAGAAGTTACATGCTAGATCTGGGGAGAGAGTGGGAACTTCTCGTATGATAACAACAATAATTTGTAATTCCCTCACCAGTTCTACTCCCCATTGGAGTCAGTTTCCAGTGTCTTTTGAGAATTCCAGTTTCTTGAAATTTATGTAAATTTCTCAGTAGGATCACTGATCTGGGGTTTTTCTTCTTCTGATTTTCTTTCTCCTGCCTCACAACACACTTGTCAAAAGCAGGGTTGTCCTACTGTCACAAGGAAATTTTTCGCATGCACAACTTTTCCAATTATTTCGTTGCAGCAAAGGAAACTGGGACTAGAGAAAGAGAGAAGTTCGCATTTTACTGGGAAATGTTGAGATTTCAAAACCATTCCAGACTGTATCACATTTTAGATCAAGATTTCTTACAAAATTAAACCCTGAAAACATTGTCTTCTTTTGATCAGAGCAGTTCCTCTGATTTCAGTGTCTTTAAACTGAAAAAAAGAGTTATTTTATATAGCTTCATCTAACTTTTTATATAATTGTATGTATTTTTTTATTTTGGAAAGCTTTTCTCAACTATGTCCAGTACATCAAAAAATGCCAAAATAGGCCTTTTTGACGTTATTTAAATACCTCAATGATTTTGTTAAACAGAGAAATCATAAAGTTTTTCAGAAGAGTTGGGCTTCAACAAACATATTTTTTCCTGTAGCATTCATCCACAGACAAACACTCATTATCTAGACAAATATTTTAATACTATGTAACTCTCATTCTTTTCAAATTAGTGACTGTGTGGTAAGAAGTACCTCTTCCAGTGATCTCACTTGGAAAAGCCGAAGCTGCATGTATTCCAGCCTCTCAGGCTCAGAACTGACTTCCACAAAGGAAAGTATGCAACTGGAATTCCTGGAACAGACCTCTCTTGAAGTATGTGCTTTGTATCAAAGATGCTATTTCTCAAGGAAAAAAAAAAAACAAACTAAAACAAAACCCAAGCCAACCAAAGCCCAGCCCTAACAACAAATCAACAAAAATAAAGCCACTTTTGTTATAAATCAGCTCTTGTCTTGACTTGCAGAAGGTGCAATGGCCCCTTTATCTGCTCAAATCCTTCTACTTAGGAAAAAAAAAGTGGAAGTGGAGAATGTGGCCTGTCGAGCTGCGGTGTAATGCGCCTCAAACCCTGCGAGCAGCCTTTCTTTCCCAATCTGGTAGTGATGTTTCTGACTCCCAGCCTCCCTCTCCAGAAGCTGACAAGCAGCAGCAACTCTCAACTGAGGCAGACTTGGGAAATGACTAATTAAACAGTGATTGCAGGATTGCTTCCTGCCCTGGGTATCAGACCGCAAGGGTGAAGCTTCGTAAAGATGGAGTGACTGCAGGAAGCGGTGCTGTGCATACTCCCACAATGGGGGCATTATGGAGACATGCCCCGGAGGCTGCCGGAGACCGCGCTGAATGGATCCTGATACCATCGGGGAATGGAGTACCTGCTAGTTCAAAGCGAGTCTGAATGCAGGTTTTAATCCTTTCTGACAATTGTTGAGAGGAAATGGCCTTTCCTCTGACCTTATCGTTGTAAACAACAACTAGTCATCAGGTTTGTCCTGCTGAGGGAATAGTCAAGGTCTATGCAAGGATTTTACTTCATATTTTTTTTCTTCTCTGATTACAATGGTTTAATTCTCTAAACCTGAAATGCACTCTCACCCCTTAATATACTGACTTCACGTACATTCTTTCTTAATTATTGAGTCCATACAGCTCGGCCTGGTTCAAATTAGCTCCTTGGAGCTGTGGGCAGACATCCCATGGCCAGTTTCGGTACTCAGCCCTGTGGTTGTTTTTATGATGGGCTGTTGAGAGATGGCTTTTGGATACACCAGTATCCCCAGAACTGGGTGTGAGAGAAGCTGACAAACTCTTCTAGCATGACAGAGCTATTTCCACACTGGCCAAGAGGCTGGATGGGGAATTGCTGCTAGGCACCATTAGTGTGGCAGTTTTAGTATGATGGAAGGATGCAAACACTTCTGGAATTGCAAAGGTGGGTGGATTTATCTCTGTGGATTCATATGGCTTTTAGAGCTGAGACAATACAGATGACAGAGGAAACCAGACAGTAGTTTTGCTGCTCCTGGAGTTCAAGCCAACTGTCTGTAAACAGCTGGACAGAGTGACGATGCAGAAGAGGGCTGGCCGGCTGCACTGACACAATTTCGGAATGATGAAATCCACTTCCCCCCAGATCTGTGCAGGGCTTTGCCTCTGTCTGGGCCCCAGTATTGAGATGCACATCACGGTGGCCACCTGTAAGCGTCTGCTTCCGGGTTGCTGCTCATCAGGTGCTAAGTGGTGTAACAGAGATCAGCTGTCAGAGCCTTTCTGAAAGGGAATTTGCAGAGCCATTAGGACGGCACTTCTGTGCCTGGTCATAGACCTTGGCAGGGTATAGGAGGTTACTGATGGCTTTGTATGAACGGCTTTTTAATTCCAGTGGAGTTTATGGGTAGCATTCACGCATCTGCTCTTTGGTCCCCCGTTCTAAGACAGAGAGTGAGCCAGAAGAGATTTCTCCCTGCACAGCCTGGCTGATCACTGCTAAATGAGGGATGGGCTACACAAGTCAGTGTGCCTAAGCTCTCTGCAATTCACAGCTTTTTTTACTGGAACAAAGGAACATTCCTTCCCTAGGTAAAGACCATGAATTATAATCTTTTCTTGTTGTCCTGGTTGACCCAGCTTAATATCTGCTTCTCCAGCTTGTAAGGATTCTTGCTGCATGCTTGACAACAGAAATATGGTGTATTTGCAGGAGGCTGGAAATTACTGTGTATAGGTCCAGATTTCTAGTGAAACTCCTGTAAGGGTCTGCAAATGAGAACAGGTTAAAAGCCACTTTCCTTGGGTTTGTAGGAATGTCTGAGCAGGCTGTGGTAGGCTAAAGGGAAACTGGTGGATTTTCATAGAGAGGGTGTATGGTTTTCACAACTGTGAAAGCCTGTGGTAACTTTGGGCTGTGTTTTGTGTAACATATTTGTGAGCAAAGAAAAAAGCCTGAACACTGCAGAGAGCAACTTTTGAACACCACATACATCCTCTGCCAAGTGAATGATCAAGGTCAGGGTCTCAAGTGGTGAAGTAAACAGAGCTGGATCTGCCCTGTGCTTTGTCTCTGGCACCCACATGTGCTGTGGCTAAGAACAGGCTGTACCCAAGGCATGGGTTTCTCTGATTTTGATCAGGATGTGGGGCTGTGGGTGGAAGAGGGTGTTATAGTAAACATTTGCAGTCCATCCTGTAGCCATGGGAAGTTGTTTTTCTTGCTCCATACCAAAATGAGTTGGAATCAGTTTGCTTCCAGTTTTGTTCAGAAAACAACTATGCTGTGGGACATGTGTGCCAGTGGGACTGAGACTTAAATAAGTGGGAAGGATCTCAAGAAGAACTGATGTGATATGCCCGAAGGAATTCCCTTTCCCGGGGATTGGCCCCTGTGGCAAGGCTGTGTAATCAGGCTGCTGGGAGATCTGGTCACTGGGTATGGTGCGTACTCCATAACTCGCAGGAGGCCACCAGGTTGGTGGGGCAGTACCACCATCCCAGGTGTCTTGTGTGTGCTCTCTGCATCACCTGAGCACTGTCTGCATCGAGGTCACATTGTCACAAGACTGTAAGAAAGGCTATTAGAGGAAGTATTCCCCTTTCAGCTGGGATGAACACAGTATTTTGTGAGAGCAGTGCTGTCTGTCCATCCCACTGAGATTTACTTGTTTATATGGTTGCAGGAAGTAGCTCTTTGCCTTGTTGTGGTATTACCTGTGCTAAGGAGGATCATAAAAAGCTCAAGCGCTTATTGATTCAGTAGTGGGAGCTGTTTCAACAGTGATAAAATGGTGCCTCTCCCTCAGTTATGGAATACCTGTCAGGTTTTCTCTTTCCACCCTGAGGTTCCCTTTAAGACTTTTTGAATTATTTCCTCCGCTTTATAGAGCTGTAACAAAGGATGAGTGGCTGGATCACTGTGCCAGCTTTACCTGAGTAAAAGGGGCCACAGACAGGCTGAAAGGGCTCCTGTCAGCAGGCTACTAATTGCATGTGTCCATCAGCAGGTTGTCCTTCTACCAATGAATGTTATCTTGAGATGAATCCATAGGCAGCACAGAAGGATCTTGTTGAGAGAGGCAGAGCAGGGAGCTGTAGAGTGCTGCTACTTATTGGGATGGTGTCTTCACAGCAGGTGCAGGAGTGAAAGAGCAGCAGCAGCTATGTGAGAACTGCTCTGCCTTACAGTGATCGTGTTAAGAGGGAGTACACTTTGCTTTTCTTCCTCACAAGGGACCACTTGCATTATGTTTTGCACTGCTTTGCAATATTTCTGGAAGTCTGCAGTAACTGCTTGGAATTCTGTGGGGAATGAACGCTGCTTTTCCTGCTTGTTTTGTCCATGCACATTACACCATGCACTGTGTGTAAAGAAGAGCAATCTTTGTTTCAGAGCTTAATGAATGCCATAATGGACTGTCTTGGCAGTCTGCATACCTGAGGATTTTATTTTTTTTTTTTTCTGCGTAGGAGCAGCCCATTTTGCTGTTCTGCACAACCCAAGTTCTGGAGTTGTCTAAGTTTTCCTGTAGAGTTCAAATGTTACCTGTGGCCTGTCTTGAAAGCTTCTCGCTGAGGCCAGGGAAAAGGACAATTACTTAAAAATATTTGCACGTGGTTAGACTTTTTTCTGATCTACTGAGAAATAATCACAATCACTTCCAGATTCTTTGACTCAAAGAAGGAGTCACCAGAGCTGACAAGGTCTCGTTCTCAATATGTTCTATATTGTAATTAGGATGTATATTGCCATCAGCACCCCGAGACCTCAGGAGAACATGAGCTGAGGATTTTGCTTGTCTGCCCTTACTGAATGCGTGTGAGTCTCATGAATATTTTTGAAGCAGGTCAAATACTTGCCATTGCAAATCTACAGAGGCCTTAATGAAAGCAATCTTTTGAGCAGGAGTGAAGGTGGATTTCTCCTTCCTTACGAAAAGGCTCAAGGAATTCCAGAATGAGTTTGAAGGGGTAGGTAATATCTGTGGAGTGAGTTTTCTCTCTGAAGTTGTGGAGAGGAGATTCCTATTCATTCAGCTGCAGGTTGACACTTAGCACATGTCTGAGGGCAGTGGAAGAGCCAGGCAGGACTGGAACAACAGTGATATAATCGATATGGAAACTGAGATGCTTCCCAAAAGCAAATTTGCTGATTATATGGCAGCAAACAACTTGGTGTTAAGGGGAAGGGCAGAATCCTCGTTTTTAATAATTGTACTTATTATTATTTAGAGGCAATTACATTGTTAAATGAACACATCATGGACATTATTACCCATGAAAGCATCACATGTGATGCTTTGGGGAGGTGGGAAAAACAGTGAAACTGAGGCATGACACCCCCTTGATGCCTTCAGAATGAGGCAGAAGAAACCCCAGCACTGCTGAAATTCAGCTTTTGTGAAAAACGGTTTGTGGGATCCTCTTTAACCTGCCTACATGGATGTGCCTGAACCCCCAAAGGAGAGGGCTGGGTAGAGAATGAGGTGTGAAGTGCAATTCAGATGGAGTGATGTTGGAAGCAGATAAGGCTACACATCCTGTCCTTATCACTTCAGATCCTGACTGCCAAAATGTCTGGTCCGGTACTAGTCCCACTGATTGACTGAGGCACAAAACTACTGAGGACCCAAGAGGTCCTGAGCTCAGTGTAAATCCTGAGAATAGAAAGAGGTATTGACAGAAGAACTTGCTGTCCACCTGGACAGTCTGGAGCATCTGTCCATGAGGACTGAGAAGCCTGTATTTAGGTGTTTGTGTCTTTGGATGTTGAAAGTGGGCAGGAATTTTCCTGTGCTGTTGAACCAAAGCTCCCTCCATGATTAGGACCAAGGTTCATTCTATTTCCTTGAGCTCATGCTGCCATTCACTGACTTGTACTGCCAGAGCTCCTTTTCATGGTTTGGTTGCAGCTTGACGCTAACTCTGAGCAAAAGCCTGATGAGATCCCAAACGTTGCCACATTCATTAAAGAAGTTCTGTCCTCCTAAGATGCAGGCAGGATCACTAGCCCTTTTCCTGCACTCATGATGTTCAGGGGGCTGGAGCTGAGCTGCTGCAGCACTGTCTGCTTGGGGATGGAGTTGTTTACAGGAGGGGGAAGCATGTGTTCTGGTGGAGGTGTGGAGGAGGCAGATGTCCTACCTCCTGTTCCTCAGCAACCAGAAGGTTTCTCTGTTCTTCAGGGCTACATACATCCAGCTAGACTTCTTTTTAAAAAAGAGACAGAATAACCTCTGCTCTGGCCTCAGTGCAGGAAAGCTTACTGCCAAACTCTCTCTCCTGTTACTTTGTTGGTGATGCCTTTGAGCCAGGGAGGACCTTTCCTGTAAACTCCTGCACAAGAGGAGGCCTGTCGCTGTGAACTCTTGCATAGTAATTAGAGGAAACAACTTTGGGCTTCCACCACTGGTTATGCAACAGGGCTGGATTGTTTGTCACCACACAACCCAGCACCAGCAGGCTGGTGCCTCTGTTCTGAAACCCCTCCTTTGCCTCCATCTATCTCCTCTCTAGGCATCTACTTTGCAGATTGCAGGAGTTTGTGTCCCAGTCAGCTCCCAGGTAAATCCTGTCTGGGACATTTCAAGGGAAATTGTAGCTCCACAGCATAAATGGCCCCAGTTTCCAAGGCAACTCTCCCCTCACCCTGTTTTGAACGCTGCCTCGTTCCCATAGAAAGTTGCCCATTAGTCTCATCGGCAGCTGCTGCAGGAGCACGCCACCTCCAGAGAAGTTGTCCTTTGCTGGACTCTTTATTCCCGTAATAAGCAGGCAGGGGGCCACGGGTGGCCTGTGCTGCAGCCCCCGAGCAGGGCCCTGGCGGCGCTCAGGCAGGGCAGCACGTCCAGCACAGGGCTGCTCTTGAGTGAGTGAGAGGGTGGTTGTGCCTTTCCACCTTCCCAGGGAGAAAGCGGTGCTTGGGGCTCCTGGGAGGTGCACAGAGCAGGAGGCTGAAGTGCTGATGGGGCTGCTCTTGGGGGTTTTTTGGAAAGCGGGAAGGTGACAAGTGAGTAAGAAGGACACGGCATTTTATTTAATTAGAAAAACCAAACTCCCTAAAACTAGCCTCCGAAGGGCCTCCGTTGTCATGAGCCGCACAAAGAGCTGTGACAAATGAAAGGAACTGAGCAGAGAAAAGGCTGCTTTCTCTTTGTGTCTCTTTCCCAGCTTCTGTTTGCTTTGCTGTCTCCCTTGCTCCCATTGATCAGGCATGTGGAAACATTCCTCCTCCTGCACTCCCATTGTGGCCGCCCGGTTGCCAGGCTGCCGTTGGCTTGAATAACTTCACTAAGCCAGGCCTCTCCAAAACCATGCCATCCGGCGCGCTGGATGCGGAGCCAGACACTGCCCTCTCATCCTCCTCCCCTCCCTCCCCCCCTCCTCAGCAGCGCAGGGGTGCAGTGAGAAAATGTGCCAAAGAACAAGGGAGGTAACGCGGAGCCCCAGCTGTCCCGATGCGAGGGAGAAGCACAAGCTTGCCCTAAGAAAATAGGGGCAGCAAGGAGGGGACAATGGCCAGCCTGGGTTGCTGCCTTAAAAAGAAGGTGGGTGGTGGTGGTGAGGGCTGTTAGCCCAAAGTTTCTGAGAAGAGAGGAGACAAAATGGTACGTTTCCCAGGGATACAAGCTAGTAAAGTGCAGTGAGGTAAACCCCAGCCTTGTTTCCCGTGGAGGGGAGAGGTGGAGAGGACAAAACAGGAGGCAGCAGGCAGCCGGCTGGGAGCAATTCATGGCCAGCTCTCACTGGCTGTGCCACAAACATGTCCTTACAGCACGCGGGGCACCTTGGGCCAAGCTCACCACTGCCGCTGGCTTGTGCAGCACCTCTTGTTGAGGTGACACCACTGTCTGGTGCAGGTGACAGCTCTGGCACAGTGTAGCTGCATTCCTGGAGAGAGTTCAGGGGCTGTACCCCCAGGACTTGCTCCAGGGATTAACTTGGGGTGGTTCTGATGCTGAAGACTCTGGGCTGGAGCACTAGCCAGTGGCCCAGGGACCTGAGGGGCTTGTGCTGTCATTGCAGAGGGGCTGACATCCGCCCACAGTCCTGCTGTCTACAGCCACTATTATGCCAAATACGAATCTGGCCTATTGTTCTTAATGCCATTTTTCATCGGTGAAATAGCAGTAAGCAATCTGTGCTCTCAGACATGCTTTTGACTCAGCAGGGCCGGGGTTGGATCCTCAGATGGTGTAAAGCAGCCCTGGCCCATCAGCTCACAGCATCACCTGTGACCCCCATTTAGTGTTCGCCCCGGTGGCAGTTGTGTCCTGGCGCTCTGGGTCAGAGGAGCTGTGTGACCACGGGCTGAGGCTGTGGCCAGGCAGAGGATCCTCTCCAGGTGCCACCAGGTCTGTCTGCAAGGGTGGCCCCTGCATCCCAGGAGGTGGAGGGAGTTATCCTGGGGCAGCTGAAGCCTGAGCCAGGCTGGGTTTGCTTTGCAGAGGGGTCCTGGGTTTGCACCGGGCTTGTGCTTGTTTGAAGGGCAGGGACTGCTGAGCTCAGGTGATTAACATAACAATCCCGGAGCTCTGCCTTCATCCTGCGGCTAAAGCCTGGTTTGCTCAATCCAATTTCCAGCCTCTGCCCTTTCTTTAGCAGGCTAATTACAGCGACAGGACAGTGGACGTGACCTTCTTAAAGTCACAGTGCCCCTCATCTACTTACCTGTCAAAACGCAGGAGACAGAGCACTGGTATCATTCAGAAATATAACGTGTTTAGATACAATGAGTGAATGTACCAAAGTGCAGCGTTCTTACCCGAAGTTCCCAGTGGGAACTCGTGTGTTGTTACCAATAGTGATGTGCATTTGTAAAGCTCTTTCCAAGCAAGGTTCGCTGACCAGCAGAGCAATGCAGGTGCAGGTTTGTTCAAATTTAAAGAAGAGTAAGTGTGCACTATTACACTGATAAATGTGCAAATGCTATCATCTCACACAGAAACCTGTGAGGGCACTGGGCTGGAAAGCTTCTGCAGTGCTGGCTTCTCTCATTAGTCATCCTAGCCTCATTCTGTCTGTAACACGGAGTGCCTGGCTCCAGTGCAGCTCTGGCCTCCTCCTGCACAAACTTGGATGTGGCCTGTGGGCCCAGAGAAGCTGTGAGTGTTCTGATGGTTGGTCCTGCAGGTACTACGGCCCTGGCATGGGCTGGAGCAGGAGCCTGTGTGTGGAGCCTGCCTGGGGGCTGCAGCTCCAAATGAAGCAGCATGAGAAGCTGCGATCTGCAGGAAACCTTGGGCTTAGCACAGGATGCTGATGTGGGCATTGACAGAGCAAAGGATGGGTACTCCCAGGGTCTGTGCCAGGGCTTGTGCGTTGGAGCAGAAACAAGTGATTTCCAAGGGTGGCAGGGCTTGTTTCCGTTTGAACGTTCTGATCAGTTTTGTAAAGACCTGTGCTGTAGGTGGCCTTCATATTCTTGAAACTATGTCAGCAGCCACACAAATCTCGGCCCCTTCCCAGAGGATAACAGAAAGTAAAAGTTTATGGCTGACCAGTAGCTTGGCACAGGATATTTCTGTTGCGATCCTGTTGAAATTGTCAGTGATACCTTGTTAAGGCTGGGTTTTGCTTAGGATTGGCTTCATTTTGTGATTTTAGTACTCGAAAAGAAAGAGACAATCTCCTGGTTGCAGGAGGACTTGTGAGGTGAAGCCAGTCTAATCGGTGGAGCAGCTGTAGCTAAACTGCTTCTGGAGCTGAAAGGATGGTTTTGCTATCTCTCCTGCTTGGAAAGAGGAAAATATGGTGAGCATCATGAGGCTTAATGTAACGAAACAGGCCAGGAATAAAATTAACTGGATAGCTGATACAGATGTGTCAGTCACACTTTGCCCCAAAGCCACTGCTGATTGCTGAGATACCTGTCCCATCAGGCATTGAGAAGAGGTAGCAAAACAATTTTCAATTCATGGCAGTCTTGGAGACCTGCTGCACACAGCAAATTTGATGCTGTGATAACTGACACTGTTTGTGACAGACAAATCTGTGGCTTGTGTAGTGAAGCAGTTCAGAAGTGCCTGCTGTCGCATACCAAGAGGCTGTGGAAATGGTACTTGCTAGGAAATATGTTGCAAGAGGATTCCAACTACCAAGGGCATCTACTGAAAGCCATAGGAGAGCAATGAGATATTTGAGAGTACTGGGAGATTTTTTTTTTCCGCATTACTTTTCTTTCCAAAGGCATAAGTGGTCTGATTCTATTGAAAGCTACAGAATAGGGGATTCTTGAGAAACAAGGTGAAATCATGAAAACTAATACTCCAGCACTGAAGTATAAACTAAACATATCTGAAAGAGAAGAAAACAATTACAGGAAAGGCTGTTACTAGCAAACTGCTGGGAGGAGGGCAAATGCATCCAGGGCAACAAGTCTAGGATAAATATAGGGAACAGTCTTGGAGGCATGACCTTGCCCATCCTTACTACAACAGCCTTTTCCTACATTTTGCTGCTGGGAAGATAGTAACAGGAGTTGTTCTATCTCTAGCACAGAATGCAGGGTTGTAGGAAAACAGTACAATTGCTTAGTCCTGTGCAGAGTGATGTGGCTTTCCAATAGGGCAGGATTGTGTTTAGAACTATGCACAATAAGATGGACTCACCCACGTTACTGTTGATGATGGAGAGCAGCCGGTTGCTTCAAGTGAGTCAGATATAATTTGAAGTTATGCCTGGAATTATATGGAATATTTAAAACCCTTAAGATAAAAACCGAAATAAATCTGTTACCCATAATGCAGGTGCACTCTGAGAAGAGACAAGCTGAAGCACACAGGAAACATTTATTGAAAAGGAAAAATAATGTCTCTCTAATAGGATTTTTTTTTCTGTTTGTATTTTCCTGTGTGAGCTGTCCAGAGGAGACTTCCTGGTTGGAGGAAAGCCCTGCTGCTGCTGAAGGGCAGGGCTCTCGTGGGTTGTCACTGGTCAAGTGGTGACAGTAGGCAGCTTGGCAGAGTCTGCATGTAGACTTTGCAGTATTAAAAATCAAGGCAAGTGGTGTTAGCTCTTCTCCATGTGTGGTTAAATGCTTTCTCTGTAGCTGGTGCCAGGCACTGTTGCGGCCCACTGCTCACAAATGCCTTTGCCAGGTGGAGACCATGTCTGCTTTTAGTTGGAGTTAAGGACCAAATGAGACTTCATTTTCTGTGTCACTTCTAAATGATACTCAGGCTCCTCTTTCATGTAGGCGGTTTAGAAAATTGAATCCTATGACACTTTCAATGAGGGAATTCACCAATTTCTCTTTTTTCCCCTGTGCTCTGAAATACATGAATAACCTAAGTGTATGACAGCTACCCTATACTGCAGCTATGTCAGTGGAGGATCTTGTGTTTTCTTCAGATTTCACAACACAGTACTTGGATCGGGCAGTCTCTCAGAGAGAAGCCACCATGGGAATGCTGTTTTCAGCATCCCACACTGTTCTCGAACAGAAGTCAGAGACCTCCTATTTGAGTTTGTATAGTAATTGGTTGCAGTGCCACTGTTTTAGTGCCGTGGTATCTACAAGCAGAGATCGTGCAGTCTAATTTTGTAATGAAGAATTATAATAAAACAGTAGGCAGTGCTTCCTGCAAAAAAAGTCTCCTGTGTGTCGCTTTCTACAGGATAAACTGTCTGGCTTAAATATAGAAACAGTGTTCTTCTGTCAGGAACTCTAAAAGAAAATGCATTTGAGTTGGTGTTTGCTGGCAGTGCATTTGGTATGTCATTCACTTACTTATCTAAATTCCAAGTGTAGTAGTTAAATCAGCATTAATTCATTCTCCTATGATGAATTGGACTGATGGAAGTCATTACACATTTGTGAGATGTGTGTTCACATCACGGCATAGCAGTTGTCTGTCAGGGTCTGGCTCGCAGGTACCCAGGGTCCCTTCTATACACTAGGCAGTGTGCTGAACTTCCTGCAACAGTGGCTGTGCAATCTCCTTAGCTCCTGATTACTCCCTTTCTTTTTCACTCACAAGGACCTTGAGTCAGCCACATCTGTGGCAGGCTCTTAGTATCAAATCTTCTGTTTGAAAAGTGCTATGTCTGGCAAAGCAAGCAGCAGCTCTTGCGAGGTCCTTCCAAGCAGGTTTCTCTCACTGCTGTCATTCTCCATGCACATGCACCATGCACCCCATACCCATCCCAGGATTTGCTTCCTTCCTTCTGGTGATTGACTCTGTTATTTTGGAGCACAGGCTTACAGAGCCAAGATAGAGGATCTCCAAGGGAAGTTTTAAGTGTTCAATAAAAGAAGGAATGCAGAGAGAAAAGAAAGCACTGACTCGAATGGCATCATTCTCTTCCCTGCATCCCTTTGAGGTTCTCCTGTCTTCCCTGCCTGCGTGTGACCTCCCTCCTCTTCCAACCAGGCTCTTTCTTTTTTCAGTCTTCCTCCTGCCCCTCACCCTCCTCATTCATTGATCTCCCGTTAGGCTTTATTAGTGACTCTCCCTCCCACCCTTTCTCTCCCTCAGTTTTTCTGATTCTCTAACATGAGACAATTGAATGAGGCCAGACTCCTAAGCCGAAGCTGGGGGTGAGAGGGAAGAGGCGTTAAGATTTAATGATATTGCCTCTTTAAGGAATCCCTAATTCCTAACACCCATCTCCTCCCCCACCTGAGAACCAATTAAAACTCAATGAATTCAAGTGGAGGCTTTTGTGCATCACATGTGCTTGACTAACAAAGCCTTCTCCATGCTGGAATAAAAGCTTCTATTCAGCAGCCAGTTTGTTCTAATTCAAATCACTTCCACTCCAGCATCCTCTCCTTCCTTGCTGCTCCTGGGTTCCCAGGCTGGGCTGCCACCCGCACAGCCCTGCCCAGAGCTTCATGCTCCACCTTGCAGAGTCCGACTTCGGTGGCAGTGAAGCAGAGGATGGGAGATGACCTTCATATGGTTAACTGGGCAGTCCACGCTCATTGTGTCCCTGTTCCCAGGAATCCCTAGGAGCCTCCTAGGCTGGGGATGAGCCCACCTCGTGCCCTGCAGGAGCTCCAGCCTTGGGAGCTGTCTCGAAAGGATCCCTTGCTGTGCGGTTGGGAAACAGCTCCTGTGTGCAGAGTTCTCTGTGTGTAGACAGAAAATTACCTGGTCTATGGGCAACCTTCCTTGAAACGAGTGAAAACCCTCTCCTTTTCCCCCTGCTGTAGGGGTCATGCAGATGTAGCGACACCTGAAGTAGCAGGTGAGTCCAAAAGCACACAAAGTCTGAGTGAGTCCAAGTAGTTTGTACTTTCATCTTCCTCAGGGTATAAACTGCACTACCTGGGAATCTGAGGGTAACTTCTCTCCTCTATTGTGCCCTGAAAATTAGCTTGGATAAGGTCATCTGGGGGATAGAATACATTTCATGCTATTCAGCTTCCAGATTTAACAACCTCACTTGAAAGCTTTGCAGCTGCAGAGCTGGAGCTTGGGTGACTTTAAGCAGGGAGGCAATTCTCTGTCCAGATGTTAGCCAGGTAATCTTCCAGGTGTAAAACAGGCTCTGCTCAGAGCTTCTGCCTGTCCTTTGCTGATCAGTGTTGCCTGAGCTGGCAGTAAAGCTGTGTGCATGACATTAACTGGGTTATCTTTTCTCTGTTCCTGCAGCCTCCTATTTGTAGAGATACTTTTGGATGTTTTTTGCTCTTGTGAGAAATCTCTGGTAGAAGCAGGTTGAGCGCTTTGCTGTGATTGCAATGAGGTTTTTACTCCCTCTAATCTCTCCTGGGAGTGAGCTCCAACATTGCGGGCCAGCTGCCAAGGAAGCTATCAGCTCTGCTCCAGAGCCTTGTTCTGGTGTATGGCAATCCCGTTGCTCCTGAAACACGCGGTTTTCTCAGGGAGTCATGAAGGAGGTACTCAGCTCTTGGGTAGCTGGGACCTGCCCCACAAAGAGCTCTGCCAATTGAGATGAGCTCTTGGAAGCTGGTCTCATATTTCTAGAGGCACCAGTGCTTAGAGGAGTGGTTTGGGTGTACAGGCAGTTAGGGAACTGTGATGTCTGACAACAGGAATATTGTGTTTTGAACTCATCTGTAGTTTGTGGTGCTGGTAATTCTTCCTACCACACTGCTTTGCAGCTGTCCAGCATGGCAGGGAACAAGTGTTAACACACCTCAAGGTGTGTTGCAATCTTCTAGTCAACTTTTATGAAAGAAAGATTTGAACATCTCTTAGAGGTCCTGTTCCTTGCTATAGCTGTGATCTCTCACATCTTACCAACAACCCCAGCTCTGGCTATCAGCTGGAGCTGAATATATTTTACTGTTCCCAAAAGGCATGTTTGGGTCTATACTTGTCTGTCTCACTCGTGTGTTTATAGATTTGGACATGGAACCTTCCTTTGATGTCAAAAACCTCTTACTATTTCGTAAATTGGCACCAATTTTTCATCCAGATTTTTTTCTTGAAGTTGGCTTCTTGTTGCAATGCTGTGCAGAGTTTAAAAAAAATGTGCTGTGGATGGATTTTCCCTTAGCAAACCCAGACCTACGTCTACATAAATGCAAAAGAACAGAGACTCTAACAATATGCAAAATGTATGGGGTGCTCAGACTAACACACAAATTGTAAAGAACTGTTCATTAAGTGACAAGTTAATTTCAGGTAATGCCGTGTGGTATCATGACAGTAGAATCTCTACCCATCAGTATGGTGAAGGGGAAGAAGATCAGAATAAAAATTTGTTTTTCTGTCAAAAAAATACTACTTTCCCTTGAGTTAGAGAGGGATGATTATTTGGGGAAGATAAAAAGTATTTGCCTTTACAGCTTTGAGTTATTTTCTGCAACATGTTCTCACTGAAGATCTTGAAACTTTTTTTTTTTTTTTTTTTTTTTTGAGTTAGGGAGAAAACCACTCAGTTTTCAAGTAGTAAAAGAGAGTTTTCTTGGCCCAAATCACCTGTCCAATTTGTGAGAAAGAGATAGGAGCAGCACAAACAATTTAGGATTTTACTGAAGAGCTCACTCCTCTGGAGCCCCCTGTGACATGGAGCAACTGGGTAGCAGTGCTCTAAGGTGGGGCCTGACAGTGCTGCTTGCCTGCTCAGGGCCTGGCACAGCCTAGTTGGTCCCTAGGTTTGTCTGTAATAAACTTGCTTAATTGAAGAGAGCAGAAGATCTGAGCTCTGGGGTTGTGTGGCTCGGTGTGCAGAACAGCTCCTTCCTTCATGATGCAGCTGAACTCTCCCTGTGTCGAACACTGACCTTCGTCTCGGGGGCTCTGCACTTTGTTCCTGTTTCTTGTTAGTGAAATGAGTTTGATGGTCTCAGACTTACTAGTAAATGGTCTCTACTTCAAAACAAAGTGCAGTTAGTTTGGCAGGAGAGTCCCAGGTCTGACCTGAAACTAAATTACATCTGACCCTGAGACAGTGAGGCCCCTCCAGGTCAGGGACAAGGGCATTGTCAGGACACTGGGAGCTTGCACTGTAATTAGCAGCAAAGGTATCAAATACCTCTGTTTCCAGCATTCCTGTCCTTAAAGCAACACAAGCATAAAATCTTAAATTTTTTCCTACTGCAGCCTCACTAAAAACAAACCAAAGGGGAAGTAAGGCTGAACAAACTTTCATTGATTTGTTTTTTCTCTGTAAATCCCTCCCCATCTTACAGTCTCCCACAATCCCTTGTTCTCCCAGCATCTGGGAGTGAATTTACCAGACACTGCGTTGCTTTCAAGGCTCCAGAATGACCAACACACTTGAGCGTGCTTCGCCTGACAGCAGGAGTGTGTAAGAGGAGCTTTCCTACTTCAAAAACTTGTTTTACTGCAGAGCTGCTCTACAGGCAACTGTCTGTTCTGTTCCCAGGTTTCTTCAAACACCAGAGAGACCCTTTTAGACTCACCCTTCCAAGTGTGATTAAAATACACTTTCTGTTACAGGAACATTTTAACATTTGAGAGAGCAAAACACTCCTACTGGTTTCCTGGGTGTCCAGCAGTGCCAGTAAACAAAGGCCAGGATGCATTGCAGCTAAAAACATAGAGAAGGTATAAATTACTGAGCCTTATGCTTTTGACCTGGTCACCTGTGCCACTAACAAACCCAGACCTTGTGTGCGCACCGTGGGACACCACGAGCTTGTTTTGCAGAAAACGCTGTGTGCTGAGATCTTTCCCAGGCCTTCTTTGGAAGAGGAATGTTTACTCATTTCCAGCTTCTTGACCCAAACATTTAAAATCAGTGGGAAGTTTGGAAGTTTTGGAAGATGCCTCACTATTTCCATCCATCACAAGAGGGCAGTTTCCAAACCCCAAGGGTGTCTGTGAAGCAGTAAACCTGGTTACCTCCAGAAGGGAAAGGCTGCAGCAGGGCAGGACATATTGCACAGGGCTTCCAAAAACACCCGTATAATCAGATTACAAGTCCAGTGAGTCAAGATGTCTTAAACCAGAGTATGATCCCTCTATTTCACGTGTAACTAGTGAGAGTCCTTTCTTCTGATGTCTCTAAAAAGGCACTGATCATTCCTGCAAACAGGAGTGCAGAATTGCTCATTGAACAATTGGGAACATGGCAGGAAGATGGAATTAAAATCTTAAACACATTTTTGTCTGAGACTTAAGCGTTTTTTAATGTTACTATACTAATGTTACTTTAATGTTTAATGTTACTATTCTCCATTTTGATTCATGTATCCGACAGAAACTTTGAATTGTAGGAGTTACTGTTTCATTCATACTTTTACTAAAGGGATGGTTTCAATATACATTTCACACCTGCACTGTGAGAGAGGTTTCCTGCTGCTCCTCTGTGTCCCTGCTTTTGAAGGAGTATCTCCATGTTGTCTGTCTTAGCCTTGTGCTCAGTAATGCCTTGGACACATACTTCAGAGAGAGCTGGTCCTTAGCTGTTGCAGTGCCTTGGCCACCAGCCAGCTGGGAGCTCTGAGGAGTACAGTTTGTGAATCACTACTTGCTCCTGGTGGGAAAAGGCTCAGTAACTCAGTTTACTTCAGCTCATGGAACTGCATGGGCATGAGGTAGGTGGGGAAATTTCTGCCTGGAACCAAAAAAAAAAAAAAAGCCCAGATGAAAGAAAACGGCATAAGGACCCTAAGGTAGCAAAATCAGCCTTGAGGGAAATCCACAGCAGGCAAAGGCGTGAAAAGATAAATGCTTAAAGGCTGTGAAAAGTGAGAAAAAGATGGGCAAGAATGGACAAGTAGCAGCATGAGCTAAGTATTTCCCACTAGACTTTGAGCAGTGCAGAATGAGAGTTTCTCTTCAGTTAGAGGTCAGCTCGCAGGGTGTGTGGGCAGGGGGAATCACTGTGTCTTGGGACC
Source organism: Cnemophilus loriae (assembly GCA_013397755.1). Lineage (NCBI taxonomy): Eukaryota > Metazoa > Chordata > Aves > Passeriformes > Corvidae > Cnemophilus > Cnemophilus loriae. The sequence continues at coordinate 1,170,218 of VZTF01000167.1, forward strand.
AAAGAACAGATTTTGAGCTTCTTCTAGCTCCAAACACATTTTAAAACTGGTGAAGGTTGCTGAAACTAGAGTATTTAGTAACAGCCATCTCATTTCACATTCCCTAGCCTGGAAGGATTGGGAGCCCGTAAGCCTGAGTGAAGGTGTACCCCAGGGTGAGGGAAGCCCTCCCTCTCTGGTGGACACCACTCCTGCCCCAGACCGTCTGTGCTGGGTGCACTGCTGTAGAAAAAGAGTTTTGAGTGGAACACACACTGGGTGAGTTTGTTCCTTGCAGTAGCCTGATCTACAGCAAACAGGAGAATGACCAGAGATGAACGACCACAAGTGCACCCGGACTCTGGCAGCCTCTCGCTTCCTTTCCCCTTCAGGGAAGGAGGGAGGAGGCTCAGGCAGCAGTGACGTGTACAGAGCAGCTAAGCCTCTCCTGCAGTCTGAGGATGGGAGCTTTGCCTGGGAAGACACTGGTGTCCGTCTTGATTAGGATGTGATGCCTGATGTAAGTCATGTGACAAGTACAAACAAAATACCTTGGCAAAACCTTGAGGAACCAGGACAGGCTGAGCTGCTTAGGAAGATTTACAGTGTGTATTTCTGTCCTGCAAACTTGCCTTGGTCTGAACCTTTTTCATCTCAGGAGCTCCAGCATGCACCCTGGATTTTAAAGATGCTCTTTTCTGTTCTTTCCTCCAAATAATCTGCAAACCTTCTCAATGTTGTGCTGTTAAGTTTAACAGTTACTTAGCCCCAGTTACTTTACACCACCGTAGTACCTGAATGCTACAATGTCATCCTCTGAGAAGTGCTATTGAGATTTGTGGAGCAGAGGTCCCATCAGTTTAGATTAGAAAATAAGTCTTGAAGAATGGGAGAGTTAAAAGCCAGTGTGAGTGCTACAGCAGAGGTAGGAAATCGATTATGTCCTGAAAGAGAGGGGATGAAGAAACAGCTTCTGCTTGTTCAGCTCCTGTTCATGTGTTGAGCCAAAAGTTCTCTGTTTGTTCCTCTGAGTGCTTCCTTCTGGTGCTGCTCTGGGACAGTGCCAGGACCCAGATTTTCTGCCTCCTGCAAGCATCTCAGCAGAGAATCCAGTCCTTCCCTTGAGCCCTGATCTCCCCCTGTTCCTCTCTTCTCTTGGACTCTGCCTTCTTTAAGGCAGATTTTAGAGGTCCTTGACATGGTGCTGACTTCATCCCCAGATTAATAATTCACACATGCGTCAGACCTGGAGAGGATGTGCAGGGGCACAGATAATGCAGCATCACTGCCTGAGGAGCTGGTGCTGGAGGCCCAGCAGACTGGGCAGCCAGGCACCAGCAGTGTCACTGCAAGGAGACATTGGAAAAGCTGTGTTGGCTGTGGTGGTGTGTTTGGGGCTCACCCTGCCCCTCTTCCACTGGGACACAGGATTTTATTTTAAATTCAGAACTTTAATACTTTTTAAAAATGTTAATACAGAAACCTCTTTTGTATAAAGGTATCTGGCAGCTCTCAAACCTGACCCAGAACTTTTTCTGTTACCCCTCTTCACCCAGGTCATTCCCAGACCTCTTCTCAGTCCTGGCGATATTTGGTCAGCCCGGCCCCACGCTGCACTGTTACCTGCCCTGATATGAGCCCATGGACCAAAGCCTTTAAATTTCTCTGTTGTTCCTCTTCTCTAGGCTCCATCTATGTAGTGCGTAAGAACAAAACAGGATGTAATCACCAAACTGACATTTGCTTAATTTATTCTTAAAAATTTTCATGAATGGGAATTCCCTGGCCTTCCTGGCTCCCCTCTCTCATCTTTAGCCATCCTTACAGTTGCTAGTTTCTCCTGATATCTCACATTTATCTCTTTCCGTGTCAACTGAACCTATTGCCTTACCTTAAGTGAGCACAAGAAACAATTTAATCAATCTTCTTTAAAAGAGTCCAGCACATCTGGTGGATTTTAGTTGCATCCATCCTCATCTCTCTTTTCTAATGGTGGGGAAATGAGTCCCTCTGTATCCCACCATGGGAAGCTCTGAGCTTCCAGGCAAGGAGGGAAAGAGCACGAGGCAATGCTCTGCTTCTCAGCTGGGGAAGAGCCTCTTAACAGTGGATGCTCTAAGAAAGGTCCCTTTTCCATAGGAAGTGAAGACTGGGAAGGGTGTAGGTAGGAGAAAGGACAGAGCAGAAAGCAGTGACTGATGGAAGGCTGGGACAAATGGTAACTAAGAAGTTACAGGGAAGGTGGAGCTCAGGGCACTTTCAAGGAGAGAGGTCTCATTTTTTGAATCTGTTGTTGCTTTCTGTCACTTTATATGCAATCTTTGGAGTATAAAAAAAAAAAAAATAGTGGGAAATGAAAATGTTTCCAGCTCCTCTTTGGGGAGGGTGGATCCTTTGCAGGCTGCTGCAGAGAGGCAGCACCTGGGCTGGGCTGGTGCGGTGCTGGGCACACTCCATGCATGGAACAGCTCCTGTGTTAGAGCTGAGCAGCCAGGGCTTCCTCCCTCATTTGCTGGACCGATTTAGATAGGATCATGGAGACTAGACGCCACGTAGTAGTTTTTAGAGTTCGTAGAGAGGGAGAATAGCAGGCAGGGCTCTCTGATTTTTCCCTTAGCCATCATTTCCAGGACAGCGGGTGGAAGCCTGCAATCTCCTACTGTCCTTCAGAGACCTCTCTGGTTTTGCTATTTTATGCTGAATCCTTACACTGAATTTACTATGCTGCAAGTTCTCTTGATGCTTTATTTTCCATCCTCCGCAGGCTTCTTTCCCTTTTTTCCCCCTGAGGCTCCAATCTCTCTTGCTGTTTTGTGGTAATTGGGGTGGTCTCCTCCTCTTTCCTCCCTCACTCCTTTTCCAGTTATCCCAGTTGTCTCTATTTACTCTTCCTATCCTCTTTCTCCTGCTCTTTATTAACACCTATGTTTCTCTTGCATGCCACCCTGTTCCTCTTCTGAATTCCCACCCATCCTGTTCTTCAGTGCTCTGCACCATGTAAACAGTTTTCTCCCCCATGAATCTTGCTCCCTGATATGAAGTAAAGAAATCCTTGGTGCATTTGCAGTCATTTGTCTTCCTATTGCTGACTCTGTCCCTCCCCGCCACCTGAGTGGAATCTAAATAATTTAATTTCCCTAAATAGCTCCTCTCTGCCTGTGTGCCTGACTCTTGTCTCAAGCCAGCTCCTGCCAGGCAGGAGGTTGCTGGAGCAGTGGGTTCCCTTCGAGGTAGACACCCCTGGCTGCCTCATGCATGGGCTAGCAGGGTTTTGCCATCAGCCTTTCCAGAGGGTCAGCATCCTTCCCAAAGCAGGCATGAACACCACCAAGAAGCCACTGCCAGAGCCTGGCATTGCCCCCAAGCTGCCTGTGGAGCCACAGTTAATACCTTCCAGGTTTGCATCTTCAGCATCGTAAAGCAAGTATTACAAAAATTATTTGAATTCCAGTTCAAATTTGTTTATTAACTGTCCAAACTAAATGAAAAGTGAAACTTTTCATAGTTCCTGACTGCCAAAACCTCCCAGCTAGAGACAGGTCTCCAAGACAATCTCTCCTTAAGCTTTATATGATGAGGGAGGAAAAGAGGCGGCTGCTCTGCCTGACCCTCCCCTAACCTCCACTTTTTGGAACCTCCCTCTCACCATGAATAACTCCAGTGTCTGCCACTGGTGCTGGGCAGAGCTTTGCCAATCATCCTCCTCAGCAGGAAGTGGACATGATTTTGATAGTGTCACTCTACCACACATGAGACATTGAATAGCAGCAAGAAAACTGAGCAGTTTTGTTAATCTCACTGGTGTTTGGCAACCTCTCAGCAGCAGCCACAGAGGCACTACAGCTGTCTGTCTGCAGCCACAGGAATACAATGCTGCATTATTTTATATTTGCCAGATCATCTTTCCAATCATAAGGTCTGGAATGTTTTATATATTTACTTCTCTGTGAGGAAAGCTTCCTACTGTCACTAATCAGCAGATTTTTCAAGACCCACTGTCTTGTGCATTACAGAGATAAATGACTTGATACTTACAAAGCACTTCGAGGTCCTAAGGTGGAAATACAAAATATCGTGTGTATGTTTTGGAAACAACCTCGGAATAAGTTACATGGTAGGTTACTGTGTCATTGCCAGTGATGCAAGTCCAACCACATCCTCCATCCAAATCTTCCTGAAGGCTCAATTTTTTTTGCCTCTGATCTTCACAGACGTTAACTCACATTGATCCTGTTCTTCCCTCTCCAATATTATTTTGGTGGAGAAAAAGTGAATAAAATAATAAACATTAAAAAAAAAATACTAAATGAAGCATTTTAACAGAGTCCCTCAGGGTGCTCAGCTTGTAAAAATAACATGTTTAATATTATAGTAATGCACTGGTAGCAAACCAAGAGGTGTTATCCTTTAGTGAGTCCTACACTGAGCTCTTGTTTCCTTTTTTCCCCCCTCTTTCTTGTTTTTAATTAACATTAGTAGTGTGCCTAGGTTGGGCAATTATGGAACATAAAACCTGTGCCAGGCGACTTGAAAGTGTTAGTTAGTTCCCCCTTTAAAGTATTTGCCCTCCAAATGGGAGGGAGCAGGTGCTGGGAAAGAGCAGAGCAGCAGTGGGTTTGGGCAGTGTGGCAGGCGGCAGTGGTGGCTCCGGTAACCCAGCTTTGTCCAGGTTTCTCAGGACATGCAAGGGGAGAGGGCTGGGATGCTGCCTCAGCACCACTGCTTCCACTGGCTCCACTCCTGCCCGGCACTGCCAGCTGCAGTACCACCTTTGCATGTCATTATTTATATTTCCCTGCTGCACCAGCCCTGCTGCCTCTCAGGGCACCTCCACCCAAAGTGATGACTTCAGCCCTGTGGAATGAAAAGTGGGTTATTCTGGAGAAGCAGCTCAGCCTGGACCGGTGGCAGCAGGAGCTGGGATGCTGCATAGCTCAGTTCCCAGGGGCAGCTACCATGTCTCTGGTGTTGAGTGTGTTGCTGTGCCCAAGCACAGCGCCAGAAGACAGGATAGGATCCTGACCCAGCTCAGGAAACGGGGTGGGTGAATGGCAGTTTGGCAGAGCTAATGGGCAGAAGATGAATTTAACTCAGGAGTTGCAGCCCATGTAATAAAAGATATTATTGCAACATATTGTTAAAACAAAGGTGTAGTGGTTCCTCTCCAGGAAGGAGATGATGTGTGTTGGGACGTGGAAAAACAGTCATGAGAGAAGGGGAAGAAAGGTCAAATGAGGATGGCACTGACCTGAGCTGTCAATACCTTGCTTTAGGCAGTGAGAGGGTACAGGGGGGACCCGTGCTGGAAGGAGCAGAACCAGGGATGCCTGTGGGGGAGTATTTGTCAGCACAGTAGCACATGCCTGGAATCCAGTGATACCCTCTTGCCATGAGAAGGGCTCACAGCACTATCACCAGAGGTTTTGAGCACTGATATGCCACAGATGCAAACAAGTGCGTTCTCCCAGAGAGATGCTAGGTGCAGTCAGGCGAGGTTTCAGCTCTCCTCTTGACTCCAACTTTACAGCCATTTCATTTGTTCCTCGCTGAGCTCCTCCAGCCATCCGGGCTAGGTTGCCCAAGAGCAGAGGCGGAGTGCACAGACCTGCTCGAGAAGCAGCATGTGAATGAACTTGTGTAGCAGTGGAACTCGAATGGAGCTCGGCACGAGTCTGTCAGCCTGAATGAGCAAGAAACTGCGCGGTGCCTCGGGGACCAGCCTACCCCTTTCCCAGTGAGCCGCGGGCAGAGGAGAGCGGCTGGGCTGTTCATACCTGGTGCTGCGGGGCTCTACGGGGCTCCGCGGTGCCCGGCAGCAGCTCTGCCCCTGGTCCTGCAGCCTGGGCGCTGCCGTGCGGGGCAGCAAGCGGCGAGGCCGGGAAGCCCCTGACCCCTGCAGGGTCCCCATGGGCTGCCAGGGGGCACAGAGGTACCAGGGCTCCGGGAAGGCGCCTCGACTCCCCGCTGCCCGGTCGGGGTCCCGGGGTGAGCAGGGCAGTCCTGGTCCCGACCTGGAAGCGCCCTCGGCGGCGGCGAAACACTGGGAGGAACAGGGCCGGGGTCTCCAGGGTCCGCCGCAGGGAGCCCAAGCGCACCGGGCTGGGCCTGGCTCCGTCGCCCTTTGTCCACCGCCCCGGGGCAGGTGCGGGCGGCGCGGCCGGGGACAAAGCGGCCGCGGGCTCCCAGGCTGCTCCCGCCGCCGCGTCCGGGGTCGGCCGCTCTCCCCCAGCGCGGTGCGGGCGCGGATCCCAGCACTCGGCCCCGGTGCCGCCGGCGGGTTTTATGCGCAGGGCGGCCGGCGGGCCGGCGGGGGTGGGAGGAGCCGGGCAGGTTGTGCCCGCNTCCGTCCGGCCCCTTTTCCAGCGCTCATCTGCCCCGGGAGTGCGGCGCCGCTCCTCGCAGGGAGAAGAGGTCCGAATGGAGACAGACGGCAGCCAGCCCGGCCTCGCCTCCCCGGACT
>VZTF01000167.1:1176770-1210741 GCA_013397755.1 Cnemophilus loriae
GCTGAGCCCGGGGGGGGGGAGGGGCGGTGGGGCCGGGACGGGACGGGACGGGACGGGATGGGACACCCACGGTGGGTGCTGTGCTTGCAGAGGGCTTGCGGGAGTACTTCAGCCAGTTCGGCGAGGTGAAGGAGTGCCTGGTGATGCGGGACCCGCTGACAAAGAGATCCAGGTGAGAGGCCGGGCCCGCGCCTCCCTTCGCCCCCGCCGCGGCCCGGCCGCCACTTTAACCAACTTTCTCTCTTCTCTCCGCATCCCCTCTTCTACCCGGGCTGCGGGGCTCAGGGGCTTCGGGTTCGTCACGTTCATGGACCAGGCTGGCGTCGACAAGGTCCTGGCCCAATCCAGACATGAACTGGACTCCAAGACGGTGAGATGACTTCTCTCATCTCAGGGGTGCATTTGCCGGCAGAACGGCTGTTCTCGGAGCAGCCGTCGATTGTAGTGTTTGATTTCTAGTTAGAGGTTGTAAACTATTGATTCCTGATACGGATCGATCGTTCCCTTCTCTGTCCCGCTTGCCGGCGGGTAGCCTAGCTGCCGCCCAAGCACTAGGCTTACCGTGTGCCGATTCCTCGTGTGGGTCTGTCGATCGTGGTGATGTCTTTCGTCTCCCCCTTTGGCTGTAAGGCCCATCCAGGCAGTGACTGTAGTCCTCTTGAAGCTGGGACACCTGAGCACGTTTGGGATGAGGATTTGCCCCGGGAAATAAGATGTGGCTGTGTTTGGAGAGAGGGAAGCCGCCCTTTCATCCCGTGTGCTGCCGAGCACTGATTCCTCCTCAGGGGTGCCGTTCCCCGGCGCCCAAGCCCTGCTTCCCTGGCCATGGTGGCCTGTGCCCCCCCTCTTCCCGGCAGAGAGCCCTCGTGCTGTGCACCCCAGAGACTCTCTTCTGGTTTCCCCAGGCGAAGTTTTTGTAACGTTTCTGGAGGTACAGGACTTTATTGTCTCCGAGTGTGGCCAGTGCCTACCCATGTGGGCCACCACCGGCCTCTTGGAGCAGCTGCGGCTCCAGTCCTCACTCTGCAAGTTGGGGTGATGAGGAGCTCCAGCTGGGCCAGCAGAAAGATTTGGTGGTTCAGTGGACTAGTGGCGTAACGTGGTGGGTCCTGCCTTGTGAATCTGTGGTGCTCGGGAGATGTGCAGGCTGTTTCGAGGGGTGGGGGTGAGATGTCTGAGTGGGAGGTCCCTTCTCTTTAGTTTTAGTGACTTGCCTTCCCCTGAATTCCTTTTCCTTATGGCTGCCCTGGGGTGAAGGTGAGGGTAGGGATGGGGGAGTGGCGGGGGCTGCAAGGGGATGGCATGGTGAGGGGACGTGTTCTGGCTCCAGGCAAGGGCTGCTGAGGAGTCCAAATGCACGGTTTTATTTCTTGCAGTGCGTGGCCCAGGCGTCCTAGTCTTTATCTTGGCAGAAGGAGAGGGCGGGAGAGCGAGACCCTCTTTCTTAGGGTTTACGGCATGAGTTGCAGCAAGATTTATGTCTGTTCCTGTTTAACTGCCCGGATCGCTCCCTTTGATGTGCACAGGTCCTTCCTCCCCACGGGAGCTCCTGGTTAAACCTACCCCAGCCTTCCTGGCTGAGGCTGGGTCCCCAGGACTCCCAGCCCTCCTCCTTCCAGGAGTGATGTAAAGTGAATCTTGCTCTGACTGGGGGGTTACAGTAATGTCTTTTGAGGAGGGCCCAGGGTTTTCTTTTTTCTCTTTTTTTGCTAGCCTGTGTAAACACAGTGTCTGATCAGCTAGTCCTGTCATGAGTCTGTGGGCTGGCATAGACCCCTCTCGGAAAGGCAAGTGATGGATGTCTGTGGTAGCGCTAATCCTGGAAGTGTTTCAGGGCTAGGAGTGAGTTGAAATCCACGGTGTCCATTCTTCTCCCCAAGCCCCTGCTGCCGGCTGTGCGAAGGCACTGTGCAGCCCATGGTGCAGCCCACGGGGGCAGGGAGGGACAGTGGGCGCTGCAGGAGAACAGAAGGGCCTCGTGGCGCAGGGCGCGTGGGGACCGGCCAGCCATTGAAATTCCCTGCTGCATCTGCTCTGCTCGCCCCGCCGGCACGGCTCGGAGAATGGGGACAGTTTCACCAGGGCCTTCCTTTGTTAGGAACTTTGATCCTCTTCCCCCTTCCTTCTTATTTTCTGTTTAGTGCAGTTTTCAGCTGGGTCAGATGTTTTGGGGTGTTTTGCCTCGTGAGAGGTTGGTCTTGTGGGAGCACATGGAACCTCCATATGCCTTTTCCCTGCTGAGCTGGAAGGCTCTGCTGTGAGTCATGGGTTAAATGACACAAACTCATCTAAATCTTAATTTAGAATTTTATGAAACTTTGCAGGAAGAGGCCTGGTGTCCTGTAAGGACAGCCTTCTCTTGAGGCTTGGTGTCTCCTGGCAAACAGCATTTGATAGACAGCATCTGCTCAACTTGTTGCTTCATTGTTTTCTGATTCTTCTACCCTAATGAAGGCGGTTGGCCCGATTCTTTGGGGCAGCCTTGTCCTTTTCAGACTCCTCTTTGTTTGTAAGCTAGATAGCAGCAGACTACAGGGTTATTTTTGAAAATACTTGATACGAGAATTGGCTTTACAGTCTCAAGGTAAAAGATTTGCGTGACTTTGTAAAGCTGCAGCTGGCCGCTGCCTTGAGCTGCTTCTTTATGCGCTCTGGGAAGAGCACTTGGCACTGCTGGGTCGTCCTGTCGTTTCTTTGTTGCCGTTGTTGAGTTTTTGCTGGGTTTGTCTTTTGTGGTGGAGGGAGTGATCTGCAGCTCTCCGGCAGTGCAGACCAGCAGGGCAGAGGTAGTGGCAGAGGTACAATGAATGAACAAACCTGGACCTGAGGTCCTTCCCAGCCCTCCCTGTGCTTTGGGACACTGACACCAGCTAGGCTAACACAGGAGTTACGTGACCTGAGCTATGAAATGGGGCTGTAGGTGGCCTGAAGAGCATTACTGAGGACCTGGCTGGCCTGTTGGTACACCTGCGACATCAGTGGGATTCCTCATCCCCAAAGCCTTGTGGGGTGAACTGGAAGCAGTTTGAACTCAGGTGACTTCCATTCCCTGCAGCCTGATCTGAGGTTTTGTGTTTTGGATACAATCTGAGCAGTTCTGAATGCTCTTAGCAGATTTCTATCTGGGTTTGTAAAAAGGATCTGTTACGTCAGTGGGTGACACTGAAACACAACTCCTCCAGGGTTATTTGTTTTAACACCAGAAATGAGGGAATAAGGTACCAGTGCCTTTGCTTCAATTAGGAAAGACTCCAGCCACCAAGGAGCAGTCCAGTTTGAGTAACTTGAGTCCGGCACCAAACTCGCTCCCCTCTGCGTGTTCCCAGGGCTGCGCCTGCAGTCGGTCACCCCAGCCTCCCTCTACCTGCAACAATAGCTGGTTGTGCAGAAGAATTTGTGAAATGACTGCCTGCTCTCTCCAGCCAGGAGGACACGTTATCTCTGCCCAGTTGATCACACTCAGGGTAATGAGAAAATGAGGCTGAGCTTAGCATTGCTGAGTATGAAAGCATCTTATTGGCAGGAGCTGAATGACACTGGCTGAGAAGTAAAAGACAGTAGATTATTGTTTTTGCTTATTATCTGCCATCAACCTCCTGGTCTCCTGCCGTCCCCTGTCCTCAGAATTCGCTGTGGGTGTCTGCACTAGCCAGGAAGCAGTGGNTTCCGATGCCCCAGGGAGGCCCTGGAGGGTATGCTAATCTGCTGGCACTTGGAGCCTGGGGAGGGAGGTTTATTTTTGAGTTTATTTGTGCTCTTCACTTTTGCCTGTGTTTACCTACGTGCTGAGTTTATTTATGTTGTAAGCTGTGAGTCAGGATGGAGGTGGGGAATGCAGGGAGAGAAGCTGGTGGAAGGGCACAGGGGGGCCAAGCTCCGGGGCTGTGAGAAAAGTAAAAGGATGTGGGACAGGAGGGCAGCCAGGCTGGAAAGCTGAACAAAGCAGTGAGAGGAGCTGGAGAAACACAGCTTCCTTTTGGGCTACTGGAGCTGCTGGGCTGATGGGACAACGCTCCAGGCTGCCCTCCCACCTGCAGCCTGTCCAAGTGTGGGGATGAGCCAAACCTGCCTTTACCAGAGGTCTTTGTAAGCTGATTTGTAGGTCTGGATCATCTCCGATGTGATGTAACTTTACAGGAGTTGCTGTAAAAATAGGTTATAAAGAAAGAGGTGGTAGATGAGGAGCAGAGAAGGCTTTGTGGGTGTTTGGCTTGCAGCTGCATTACTGTTGTCCCAGCTTTTGTGGTGGTGCTGGTGGTGGTGTGAGGCCAACGTAGGCACGCGCTCATCCGTGCTGAGCCCAGCAGAACGCGCGGCACCTGGATGGCGGCGCGGGGCCCGGCTGCTCCGGCCGGCAGCAGGTTTATAGGGAAGCTGAACAGGCACAATGGAGGCTCAGCCCGCCGAGGGAGGGAGGGAGGGAGGGAGGCATCAGGGAGGCATCGCGGCTTTGTGTGCAGCGCAGCCTGGGGAGAGGGGCAGCACGATCACTGCGGCCGCAGCCGGGGGGCCTGGGCTCCTCGGGTTAATTTGTGCCATCCTGTCTGCTCTTTTATTGCTTCTTTTTGTCTGCTCTTCAGTGTGTGTTTGAAGGGATGAAATGTTTGGGGGTTTGTGCGCTGCTTCTTTTCTGTCTTGTTACTACCCAGGTGAACTCTGTACTCGTAGGCAGAGTGAAGGGTGAGAGCAAATAAGGCAAAAGAAACCACTTTTAATATGAGGCTGGTGATGCAAGGCGCCCAGGGGCAGGCCAAGCAGCAGGGTGCAGCCCAGCCTGTTAATCCCAGCATGTGATGGGCTCTCAGTGCATCTGCCCAGCGCTCAGCTGGAGGTGGACCACTGCATGCTGGGACTTGTAGTCTCCCTGGATTACACCTTAGCAAGAGGGAAAGATGTCTGCAGCCAGCTTCATTTTATGCACTTCAAGTAGATTCTGTGGGTTTTTAGCAAGGTGCCACATGGGCAGAGACAGCCACACACATGGAAGAAACTCTGTGTCTGTAAATAGGCAGGAAAAGTGTGTTCACCTGTTCTTCCCCACATCTCTTTCAGATTGACCCGAAGGTAGCGTTCCCTCGCCGAGCACAGCCCAAGGTAAGCACTGTGGGCAGCCCTTGTGCCACAAAGGGCAAAATCTGTGGTGGTGAACCTTGTCCTTCTGTGCAAGGTGGCCAGTGCATGCAACAGAGTTGCTCGCTGGGATTTGTTCAGTACTCACCTGGAGCACAGTGCTGGGAGTTTGCACGGCACTGAAGGAACCAGGAGGCCCCTCAGTTGTACTTCAGGATGCACTAGATAGAGCTGGTGGATTAAATGCTGCCCAGGGTGAACTTAGTCCTTCCAAGGTTGCAGACAATGGTTGGAAGTTCCAGGCCTTAGGAGATATGGAACAGCTCCATGCTGCGATGTGACACAGGTGGAAGAGTGTCGTGTGTGTGCACCTGTGTGTGATGAATAGGTGTATGGCAGGGGAGGGGGAACGATGTCACTTTGTGAAATGCCCTTGTGTGCTTCAGTACTGGAAAAGGCAAAAAGAGTTTGGTGTTGGATCTTACCTACAAGAGGCTCTGGCATTAAAATGCGCAGTGGCAAGAACTTTTTCCAGGTGGGCATCTAGAAACTTTTAGCTGAAGAGCCAGCAGGAGGCTGGAGACTGCCTTTAGACTTTGGATCTTCCTTTAACTTGGTTCTTGGATGTGAGTTTTAAAGTTTGGAGTCTGTATTCCAAGTGCTATTATGGGTGAAAGAGCTGGGGAGAAGCTGTGTTGAGAAGCAGAGAGGGAAGAGGAGACTGGTGCTGGGAGGGAAGTACGGGGTTCAGGCACTGAGAACAATTGGTGAGCAGGTATCCCAAGTAACTGGAGCCAGGAAGCACATGGTAGGAATTGGGTTAATTCCATTAAGCAGTTTGGTGACAGAAGGTGCTTTAGTGTTAGAACGGGCTGCTCTCCAAGCCAGGGAATTGCTGCGGATTAGCCCTGTGCTCCTTGGGGTAATTAGGACCATGTGTTCCTCTGAGAGCAGGGGTGTAGCCAAGCAGCTAAGGGGAGGATGCAGCTGGAGAGCTGGTTCAAAGGATGTCGGTGTGCCTCAGCCTGGCAGCCATGGCCCCTCTCAGGGTAGCTAGTTTTCTTCCTTGTCCCAGCTGTATCAGTGACAAGTGGCAGAGGCATCTTGTCTTTGCCTTCTTGCAGAGGCAAAAGTGATTTAACAGGGTTTTGACTGGGCTCCATTTAAGTGACTGGAGAATGGTAGTGAAATGAGGCTTATTCTGTTTCAGACTGGAATGCTGTGCAATTTGTGGGGTGGGAGGGCAAAGCCTGGGGAACCTGCCTGTGCTGGCAGGCTTCCTGGCACCCTGGGAGCGGAGCAGGTACCTCTGGGGTTGCCTGGAGGAGGCTGGCTGTGCAAAGTGGCAGGGCTGGGGAGGGGACAGCTGTGCCCCATGCATTTAGGGTGGTGTCACATTGCCAAGGGAGAGGTGGCAGGTTGGTGAGGGGAGAGGCTGGTAATTGTCTGATGAGGAGGTGGTGGCTGGGTGCTTTCACATGTGGTGGGGTCTGTGAAGGCAAGAGCATGAATTTGGTGTGGGACAGATCTCTCAGCTGTGTTTGGCCAGAGGACTTCAAGAAGGTGGAAGCTCAGCTGCAGCAAAGGGAAAAGCGCTTCCCGGCAGTAGAGGGGAGTTAGTGGCCTTTTGAGTCTCATTCTCTGCTTGCTCTGGGTTTATTTGGTGAATTCCTGTCCTTCCCTTTTCCAGATGGTGACCCGAACGAAGAAGATATTTGTGGGTGGTCTGTCTGTGAACACTACTGTGGAGGATGTGAAACAATATTTCGAGCAGTTCGGGAAGGTAAGTCTCTTGAGTGGTGTTGGATCAAAGCTGTTGCTTCTGGGGCAAAAGGAGTTTTCTGAACTTTTGTGGGGGCGGGATTAGAAGCTTGAGTCTTTTGCAAGGGTTAAGTAGATTGAAGGTCAGTTACAGATGCTGGCTGGCTGTAATGGCCTTGTAGGGGCTACAGCCAGTGACTCCTGCCCTGTGGTGATTTGAAACACAGTTTATCCTTGTTCCCAGAGTTGCTAGGACCTCGGCTATGAAAATGGTTTTCCAGTTTTTCCCTATCCAGAAGCCTCTTGTGGCTCACAGATTTGCAGTTTGTTCCAATGCTGGAGGAAAGTTTGTAGACACTCCTAACAGAGTGGCTGCTTTATCAAACCTCTGATTTTGGCCTGTTTCTAACTCAAAACCTTGTGATTGATCTTTCAATAATCCTTTATTAAAAATAAGTCTTTTGGTCCTGAAACTTCTCCTGCTGAGTCTTGGACAAGTGGTGGTGTAAGTTTTGTATAGCTGAAGAAAGTTTGGCACTAAGGCTGTCCCTTGTGTTGGTCTGGCTCTTCTGTGGCCAGTGGTGGCTCAGGGAAGGGTGGGCTACTGTTGCTGGAAGTGGCTTGTGCCATGGTCCCTGACAGCCAGGCATGTGAATTGTGAGACTGGACCGAACCTGAGGATTGAAGGGAGCTCAGTTGTGACCTTTCAGCTGAGGAGGTTGCCAGCATCCCCAGGAGCGATATCAGCAGGATTAGACTGAAGGATCCCAGGATTTTTAATGGGATTAGGAACTGAAGGGGATCATCGTACCCAAGTGCTGAGTGTGGTCAGCTCTATGGTAGGACATTGTGACTCTTTCACTGTTGTTCAGTGTTGTTGTGCATAGGTTTGCTCTTTGGGGCAGGAAGCATTGGATTCTGCAGCTGTTGGAACCTTCCTGCCCAGTTAGGAGGGAAGAACATGGTTTGGTGGGTGATGACCTGGCCAGAACATGCTGATAGTATCATGGACATGGAGGAAGTACCATGGGAACTGCAGTGTGGGGATGAAGGCTTGGTATTAATTTTCTTTTGAAATTTCCTGCAAAAGGGTGATGTTATGCTAAGGCACACTAATTAGTGAAAGGAAAAGGAGTTTTGTAACCAGATTTGCCATATTGCTGAAACTTTTGGGCAGAAAGTTTGAGACAAGTATCTGCTCAGAACATTCGTTCAGCTTCTGAAGCCAAATTTGCATGTCCTGGTGTGCAAAGTGGGACTCTGTATTTCTGTTCACTCCTAAGAGAAAGTGGTCAAATATCCCCACATTTGCCAGTTGGTAGCTCTGTGTGGTTTCATTTTCTGTAAGAAATAGGCAAACTCTGTTGTGTCCCTAAGAGCTTTTACATGGTATCCTCGAAAGTACCACCACTAAAGGTGGTGGTGTCCATGTGTCTGTGCAGTCTGAAGGCTGTTAGACTTGCAAGTTCTCCTGTGCTGCTGATGGATGTGTTTGATAGTAAAACAAAATATCTTGGGCATAATCCCTTTTTAACCTTGACTGTATCCCTGCTAATTCAAAGAAGAAGCATGTCATAGAGCACTCAGTTTACAGGCAGTTACAGTTGCTCTAGTCTAAGCAGTCCTTTCCAGCTCTTTTGGGGTGTTGTGCTGTTATGTTTCTCTTGTTTAATGGTAGTGTGCTGAGAGGTGTCCTGACGTCAGGTGACTGGCAAGGACTGGTTGTGTGAGACTGTTTTCTGGAGCGGGCAGAAGGGAGAGTTCTGCATAGCTTGGTGCAATTCATTTCCGAAGAACCAGTGTCCCGGACAACATCCAGTGCTCCAAATCTGCATGAGGCCGGAGCAGCTGCCCCCTTGGCTCTGGGGAGTTTCCATGGGGAGACGTTAGGGCTGGTCAGATTGACTTGCCATTTTTGGGGCAGTTTTCTGACTCATCTGTTCACTTCAGGTGAGGGACTCCTCAGAGCTCTCGTGTAAAGCGTCGTTCCTGGCTTGTAACCATCTTCCAGACTAAGCCTCAAATAATTCACCCATGGCCAGGAGAACTGTTTCCTGAGAGATTCTCTCCAGTAGATAGCTCAGTATGGCTGATGGGCAGGATCAGTGGGAAAGTGCGTTTCAGAGGAAAGCCTCTGTGGCCTTCAGATCTGGGGTTCTGAGCTCTGAATGTGCCCTTGTATGGTGGTAGGGCTAAGAAAAGCCTGTTGCCTTCAAGTTCAGCTGTGACTCATGGAAAACATGATTCTGATAGAGTTTCTTTTGGTGGCTCTTTATGTTGGGCTGGGGCCTCCCAGGTTTCAGAGGTCTCCTAGAATCCCATCTTTACAGGTGTCCCAGACACCATGAGTGGTCTTCATCTCTTTGATTTATGGCATCTTTAAGTGAGAGGTGTTGAAGCTCCAGTTGTGGTATCCTCATCTCAGAAAATGTTTTTTCAGACAGACTTTCCAAGTCATTTGGGTCCAGTACTGCTTCTGGAATTGTATCGGGACTGTGTGAAAAGGAACTGTTAAGGATGCCCTTTTAAAGCATTTCTTTAGGGGACTTACCCTCTTAGGAAAGAGCTTCGTTGCTATTCCCTTTTCTTAGAAGTGGCCCCACAGTTAACTAGGACTTGGTGGGAGAAAAATTGCTCCTCTTTCCTCTTGCCTGTCCGGGGAAGGCATGAGAGCACTTAGGACCTAGAGACGAGAGAGCCGAGAGCACCAAGTCATCCTGTCTTGATTCCTCTAGCTCAAGGTGCCAGGGTCTCAGGGGTGATTTTTAGTCAGTTGTTGAGAATCCAGTGGCAAGCTCAGTTTGGATCTTGGCTTCAGGGGGAGATCATGCTCTGCTTCTGAGGACAGGGGAGTCCAGGCTGCTGGATGGCTTTTGCATGAAGGTTTGTATGTAACCCTCAGGCTGCAAGTCTGAGTATGTCTTAGATTTGCCACCATTTAAGGCCTTTAAATTAGGATAGATTCTTTTGGAAAGATTCTTTTGGAAAATACATTTTAGCCCAGACAGAAAGCGTGTACATACCGAAGGAATTACAAGAGGAAGTGCTATGGCCTGCAGAACAGATGAGGTCAAATTAGATTATCATAATGTTCTCTCCAGTTCAAATCCGTGAACTGCAGCTCACAAGTCTACCAAGGTGGTTCATGTCAGTGCATCTCAGGTCAGAAGCAGCACACCTCCTACGTCCATTAGCAGGAAAAAAAAAAGAAGTTTAGTTGGTCTGCAAAGGAAATGGTTTTCTATTTCATTGGACAAAATTTCGAAATGTGATTTTTCCATTTTGGCAATTCTTCTTATTCTCCTATTTTTGTTTTGCTTTGTTTTCTTTCCTTGCTGTGTCCAAAACCTTCTCTCACCTTTGTAAAATGGAAGTGGCAAAAGAAAGGTGAAAATGTGTGAAAAGGAAATCCATGAGTATTACTTAGCGATAAAGCAAGAAAGGGAGAGGCTGGCACCCCAGTTCTTCATATCAAAATACTTAGTTTTAACAGGCACAAAAGGTGAAGCTTCAAAGAGGATCCCGAATACAGTGTGAGTGTCTCTGCTTCAAAGAGGTTTTTTTTTGGGGTTTTTTTCCCTTCCAAAACTCTGACTAAAATATATGGGCTGCTGTTTTCCTGAGAAAGAAAATACAAAGGGTTTTTTTTAGTATTGGGAGAGAGACTGAGAAGTGATCTCAAGCTGGCTGTGATTTGTCAGGTGCAGCTGCGAGGGCTTTGAGCATAGCGGGATCTCTAGGAAACACTTCTCTGGTTCCAACACTTGAATCTCGCTGAGATGCAAGCTCAGGCCATGCACACGCTTTCTAAAGGAGATTATTTTTTCAACTATGGGACAGAAGTCCTGGAAAGACTTTCATTCACAGTATGTGTAGCCAAGTAGTTTGGCTTAAGTTGGATGGTGTTGGAGATCTTCAGACAGCACAAGGAATTATTTCAACAGCTTCTCTGGATTCAGGCTACCACCCTCACTGAAACCTGCAACAGAAAGAGAGGAGGAAGGTGTCTTGCACCTACCACCTCAGGCACAGCTAGTCTTCTGTCTAGTTCAACACGTATGAGAATGCCAGAGGAGCTCAAGTTGCAGCTTCCTCCTTTTCTACTTCAACCTGTGGGAACATGTTGTTCTGTATTATTTTTGGGGAGGAAAAGGGGTTGTCCATCAGAGTAATTTCTTTGGACTGTTGGGTCTCTGATCTTGTAAGCAAGGTTATTTGTGTCAAATCAAAACTGAAAAAACTCAGATTATCTTTCTTATGCAAGAGTTGGTCTGATGAAGTTTTGTGGTAGAGAAAGTCATATAAATTGTGAGACAGGAGGAGGCTTAGAACAAATAAAGTAATTTTATCATGGAGCATATCTAAACTGTGAAATCTTTGCCGCAGGATGTTGTTGCTAAAATTTACATAGGCTCCAAAATGATTGGGCAAATTCATGGAAGGTCTTTTAACATACACAGACACCCCTTTGAACTCAGAAAGTCTCCAAATCACAAATAGCATGGAAGGGGATGTAGTGTTCTGGGGTCTATGGTAATATCCTTACCTTATCTTTATGTTCTTCCAAAGTTGTCTGTTGTTAGTTGATATCTTGGGAGGTTTTGGGCAAGGCAGAGCTCTGCTCTAACTTGGTGCAGCCAGTCTTTTGTTTGTCATCAGCAGAGAAGCTGATCTTTACAGAAACTGGAAGTGCAGAGGTCCTGGAAGAAATGAGGGCCTGCACCCGAATCAGGTGTTTGAACTCATGGTTTTGTTATGTGCTTTTGCATTTGGTGAAGCAACAGTGCAGGAAATACATTCACAGTGACGTCTTTGCATGACTCACTAATCAGTTGCAGCACCAAGGGTGCTTGGAAAGTGCTTAAAACCAGTGTGCATCTCTCGCTGGGCCTGAGGTAATTGTGTGTGGATGAGTTCGGTCATGAAAGCTCGGCCTCTCTGTGAAGCAGCTCTTGCCCAGAGAGAGATCTCCTCTAAAAATACCCTGGAAGCAAACAAGAAAAAAGATCTGAGGTCTGAGGAGGGTTCTGACCTTTAGGCTGCCATCTAATACTCCATCCAAATTCTGGACCCTTTGCCTGAGAGGTCCTGAGGTCTCACTGGGGTGATGGCTGTTACTGCTGTGATGAGGGAAAGTCACAGTGTCTGAGGTGCGGGATCTGATGAGGGTTTGTAGGTCTGTCACAAATGCATATTCATGTACTCCTGCCAGAAGAATGGGGTGGTTGACTTGGGTGTATGAAATGAGTTTTCCCTGCTGACTAATGGGAGAACCTTCTAATACTGATGGCAAATGTCTTTAAAGGAAGATTTGTTTCTGTGCTTACAGTGGGCTTGATTTTCTTCACTTTGGATTGGGAGAATGTTAATTAATTAATCCTTAATCTGCCGCTCTCTGGAAATTTCAGGGATCAAAGCTACTTGTCAACCTGCTGTGGATTTCCAAACTGGATTTTGGATTTTCTTCCACAGATCAGAGGGCAATTTATGTAAATTCTCACACATAACATGGTTGCCGTGAACAGATGGGGAGGGGAGGAGAAGGGGAATCTGATCACCTCTCTTGTGGCAGTAGGCAGTTTGGCCTGTGGTAACAATGCCTCTGGAACAAAGGGTTCTCTGTGCTCCGCATCTGGTAGGCACATAGCCAAAAACGCTGTAGCAGTAATGGTCATTCAGGTCTTCTGGGGTTCATCGGATATTTGCCAGGTGCCTGTGTGAGAGCGGGCAGGAACACCTGGACAGGCTGTTCTGCTCACTTGTGGCATGGAGCAGACTCTCTGTCCCCTTGGCCGAGTCTCATTCCCAGAGCTGTGAGAGTGGTTCTGCAGAGCAGGGCAAGAAGGGTCTCAATGGCACAGCACACCTGCTCCCTGGAGCCAGGCTCTCTGTCCATGCATCCTCCTCCCTGGAATTGGCCTGTCCTGTTCGTGCAGCTGAGACAACCTCACAGGGTTGCTAATGCTGTCTTTCTCTTGACAGGATGGCTGAGTGGTTTCTAGATAGTTTGGTTTCTATTTTCCATATGGAAGCTGTCTCAACAGTTACTATTTTTCTGCCTAACTTTACTAGAAATATGTTTCTAGTGATTCCTTCTAGGACCAGCTCAGCCATTTTTATTTGCAGTTCAGGTGGAAGATGTCCATCTCCACAAACCCTTTGCTTCAATATTTACAGCTTTCAAAATCTACCTTTTTGAAAGTGCATCCAACATTTCTTATCAAACTGGTATTGGAAATTATTATTTTTTTAAATCTACATGAGGATGTCATTGGCTTCCCCATAGCCGATAACTAGGAATGAAACAGGAAAATTGAAAGATATTAGAGTGAGATTAAACCTCTGAAAACCCCCAGGTATTTTGGGCAAGGTTGGATGGATCATTTAGGATTATGGCACCTTTTAGTGAGAGGTGCTGAATTTTCAGTCGTGGTATCCTCATCTCAGAAGATGTTTTTTCAGACAGACTTTTTCCAAGTCATTAGGGTCTAGTACTACTTCTGGAATTGCATTGAGACTGTATGAAAAGGAACTGTTAAGGATGCCCTTTAAAAGCATTTCTTTAGGGCCCTTACCCTCTGAGGAAAGGGCTTTCTTTGAGTGAACTCTGTTCACTCTTCTTCCAAGTGGCCCCACAGTTTTTTAGCACTTGGCAGGACAAAAATTGCTCCCCTTTCCTCCTGCCTGTCCAGGAAAGGCATGGGAACACTTAGGATCTAGAGAGAAGACAGCAGATTCCTTAAGCTCAAGGTACCAGGTTCCCAGGGGTGATTTTTAGTCAACTGTTGAGAATCCAGTGGCAAGCTCAGTTTGGATCTTGGCTTCAGGGGGAGATCATGCTCTGCTTCTGAGGACAGGGGAGTCCAGGCTGCTGGATGGCTTTTGCATGAAGGTTTGTATGTAACCCTCAGGCTGCAAGTCTGAGTATGTCTTAGATTTGCCACCACTTTAAATTTGGATAGATGCTTTTGGAAAATACGTTTTAGGCCAGACAGAAAGCATGCAAAAAAATCACTCCTCTTTTTTTCCTTCTTATCTAGGGGAGGCATAGGAACACTTAGGACCTAGAGAGGAGAGAGCAGGGAGCACCAAGTCATCCTGTCTTGATTCCTCTAGCTCAAGGTACCAGGTTCCTGGGGGTGATCATTTACAAGAGCATGTAGTGACAGGACAAGGGGGAATGGCTGCACACTGAAAGAGAGTAGGCTTAGATTGGATCTTAGGATAAAGTTCTTCCCTGTGAGGCTGGTGAGGCTGTGGCACAGCTGCTCAGAGAACCTGTGGCTGCCCCACCTAGGGGCAGGTTCAAGGCCAGGTTGAACGAGGCTTGCAGCAGCCTGGTGGAAGGTTTCCCCGTGCACAGCAGCGGGGTTGGAACGAGGCGACGAATCCCTCGGGAATGCCGATTCGCCGGTGCTGGGGTGCCGGAGGCCCCCGTTGGGTGCCCTCCCGCAGCCCATCACAGGCCGCGGGCACCGAGCGCTGCGGGGCGGCTTTGTGAGCCGCTAATCCGGGCCCCAGCTGCCATGGCGGCCGCGTTGCCATCGCGACGGCCCCGCCGGCGGCCGCCTTTGTTGGGGCCCGGCGCGGCCCAGCCGGGAAAGGCCCAACGCGGCGGCGGCGGGCGGGGAGGGAACAGCGCGGGTGGGGGGGCTGTGGTGGTTCACCACCACAATAGCTGCCCAGTTACGGCTGGTGGTGGTTGTAGCGTCGGTGCAGGCACAGCTTAGGTGGGCGCTGGATGTGGTGCCTCAGTGTGAGGGTCTGCCCAGGTTGTGTATGGTATGAGATGTATCCCTTGTAGCAAGGGTTAGGGGGGATCTGGGCCCTGCTTTACCTCACAGGTGTGTGCTGAGATCACCCAACTCAGCTCACAGGCTGCCCTGAAAGGAGACATAAAGATGGTCATGTGTAGGTTTTAATGGCAATAAAATGCATCGGTTATAGCCATACACAGAGTTGAAGCCCTGGAGTTGTGTGCATATACACCTATATATATATAGACACACTTATGTACCTGTATAAGATTCAGTTTTCAGCAGGAAACAGCTGTCAAATAGAGTACATGTGTTACAATAAATATGTTTTTGCAAGGCAAGTATATTTTGGGGTGCTAGGTAGACACCTGATCTCAAAGCAGTGCCATCAGAAGAAGCACAGAAGGAGGAAGGCTGCAGCTCTCCTCACAGAAAACGGTGTGGTTTGGGATGAAATGGTTGCATATCTCCTATCTCTGAGTGCTTGAGCGCTGTGGCAGTGCCTGGCCATTGCCTGGGATATTGCTGTGCCATGAGTTTGTGTGGATGTGCACTGGGCTCTGCCACTTGCAGTTGCTCCTGCTTCCCAGGCTCTACAGAGAGGAGGGCTGGTCAGGCAGAGTAAGTCAGCAGTGGGCCTGGCCTGTGCTCATTGACACTAGTTTGTTTTTTTGCTCTTGCCTATCTCTCATTGTGATGGGTTTGTGGTCTCTAGCTACCTGAGTTGGGAGTGGCATTGCCTCAGAAGGCCTTTGACACAGCTTTCTCCCAGTGTTTACTGGGGAGGAGAACAGCTACTTCTCCAGCCTTCTTGTGAACTGGATGGGGGAATGGATCTAGATTTTAAAATTAACAAAACCAGATAATAAAGCCTCTTGAATTATTTTTGAGCCACATCAGGTTTCCTTCCAGCACATCACAGTTATGCTGTACCATGAAGGGAAGTGGTGCAGACGCGGGAACAAGTGGCGATGGGGAATGACAGTGTGAGGAGCTGCCCTCAGTGCCCATCTCCCTAACTGTGTGTGCTGGGAAGCTGCTGAGGAGTTGCTTCGTGTCTGTGTCAAGGCTTATGTCCCCTGTGGCTCCAGGCTGGATGCTTGGCATGTTTCTCAGGTGTTTGTCTACTTGGCTGAGGGAGGCTGAGCCAGGATGGTAAGTGTGTGAGATGAGCAGGAGCCAGGTTGTCTGTTGTCACCTGGAGTGGATGTGTTAGACAAGGCCAAGGGCATCAAATATGATCTCTGTCTGCTTATGATGGTACTGGAAATGTCAGCAAGGGCTCCTTCCATCCACCTGGCCCTGAGGTGGAGCTGGGTGTCCTGTGTTGTCCTGGGGGCCTGAGGGTAGAAGCCTCTCCCTTTCCTGGCAGGGGCCGTGGGCTCTCCATAGGCAAAGCCTGTGGCTGCAGGTGCCAGGGCATGGGCAGCACTCTGCTCTCTCCAGTGACTGTTCAGGAGGAGGCAGCAAAGCAGATTCTTCCCAGGGCGAGGCAAGGGAGTAATCCTGTAGAGTTGGGGGCGTGCAGGGCTTGCTGCTCGGGGAGCGGCTACCTCACATGGAGAAGGAGGAGGGCCAGGGCAGCTGCTGGCCGGAGACTGCTGCCACCTCCCCTGAGCACTTGCACGTCCAGTTTCATAATCGGATTAAGGCAGTGGTATTAGAGGAGGGATGGGTCAGTGGGACAGGTTTACACTGGGGCTTACACGGAGGGGATTGAAGTGTATTTTTTAACCCTGCTCTGGCTGACCTGCAGAGCGAATGCAGCTCCACAAGGCAACACCCGCGGGAAGATGGGGGGAAAAGTGGCACCAGGCGGTGATGTGCCGGGGAGGAGAGCAGCCCCAGGCCGGCTGGGGGATGGGATCCGGCCGCCCCTCCCCCCGGGAAGGCAGCCCTGCTCAGGCCTTGCAGTAAATTTGCTCTAATTACAGCCTCCAGCAGTGGGAAACCTCACTTAGAGGAAAGGCTCCTCTGGGGTGGGGGTGGGGGCGCTTCCCAGCTTTCCCAGGCAGGCTCTGTTGTCTGAGGCCTCCGCTTCCCCTGCCGCTGGGAGGCCCCTTATTCCTCTCCCCTCTCCAGCTTTGCTTCTCTGCCCCCCTTTGATTCTGCTCTCCTTTGAGGCCGGGATTTGGGAACAATGCCCTCCCTGCTCCTTGGCCCCCGGCTGGAGCCGCAGGCAAACAATCAGGGTCGCTTGCTGCCAGGGGCTGGGCCGAGGGGGCTCAGCTCAGCAGCACCTGCCCCAGGCTGGTGGGGGGACCAGGACCATGCTGGCTGTGGCTTGGGGCAGTGCCTGGTGTGATAGCCTATGTGTAGAGCATATGTGTGCACACCCTGTTTCCGTCTTGGGGACAGGATGTCTCATCTTGATCCCCTCAGGTTTGGGAAGGTCAGGGAAGCTCTGAACAATTGTGTTGGAGGATGCTCATTGCAGCAGTAATAATCTGACTGCAGCCATTCTCTTTGCAGGTGGATGATGCGATGCTGATGTTTGACAAGACAACCAACCGACACCGAGGTGAGAGCTGTCTTCTGGCCCTAGGAGAGGTTACTGCACAGGGTTTGCCTCCTGCCTTGCCTAGGGAGGGGTCGGTATCCCAGCAGCAGGGGATGCGGGTCGCAGCTGCTCTTTATCTTGCCTCCAGTCGCCCCATTCTTTTGCATCTGCATCTTTTACCAGTGGCCCTCGTAGCACAGAGAGCTTTTGTCCAGTGCGTTTCCTGTGCTGTAAACTCGTCGAGTTGCAGATATGTGAGAGGAGACGGCCCCCTCCTCTGCGTGCTCACCTCTGTGGCTCCAGCCCGCAGTGTGTGTCTTACCTTGTCCCGAGTAATCTGAGCTCTGGGAAAGCTGACACGAGAGCCTGAAGAGTGCCTGCTTCTCGCCCCTTCCTCGGCCTGGAGCCCACTTGTGCTCCCAGGTCACCTTTTCTTACCCGAGTCCTGCTGGTGGAGTCTGGTTACAGGATGGGAGCAAGGCTGTACTATTTGCGCTATCCAGACCCAGCCCATCCATGAGTGTCCCTGCCTTCCTGGTGAGTCCTCAGACCGACTACCTGGTGGTGTGGCAGGGCTCGACACTTGCATCCAACTCAGAGATTTAATGGCAACAGCTCAACCTGCAAACAGCTTCAGCCTCTTCCCAGTCAGGGTCAGGACCAGCCCTGTGCTGGCTGCTCTCCTGTGTGTTGCTTGAAGCACTTCCAAGCACCCCTGCCCCCAGAGCAGCGAGGGAACTCTCCCTTCTGCTCTTGCTACACTCTGTGCCCTTCAGATTTTTGCTTTTTTCTAAAGCCATTAAATCTACTCTGACTGCCAGGCCTCAGCAGTCCTAGGATGTTGTTCCAGCTTCATCTTGAAAGGGAAGAAGCATTAACCCCTGTTCCTCCATGGATGCCTTCCAGTCACTAGTCCAATTAGAGCTGTTGGGCGTTTTTGGAGGCAGCAGGGAGAGCTGCCAGCCACTGTGTCAACGGTGAGGGGCTCAGCCCAGGGCATAGCAGGCCTGGTGGGGGTCTGATGGGGCTCAGGACTGCTTTTGACATCAGGGTTTTTCTGCTGAATTCCTGAGCTCCTCTGCTTGTGGGTATTGAGGTGAATGGTGTGAAACTACCTGGGCACAGACAGATGGAGGAGTTTATAGGGAGATGTTTCTGGCAGTGTGGAGAAAAGGTGGGGTTCTGGGCAGTGTATTCCCGTCTGCTTTTAAATGTTATTTTACAGCGCCATGGAATTGGCCAGTTCTGGAAAGCGGAAAGCTCTGCTTAATCCCAGCTTGCTTGCACGGCAAGCTTTAAGACATCCTCCCACCTGCCTCAGTTCTCCGGAAACGGCTGCAGTCAGCTGAGAGGAGTTCAGTCTGCCCACCCGAGCTGGGCTTTGCCAAAACTGTCAGCAGAGGGACTGGTGAGAGAAAGGAGGTGTGAGTGTAGGCCAGGGGCCAGGAACACGCTGTCCTGTGTTACCCCAGATACAAACCTTACTTTGGTGAAACTCTGCAAATCACTGTGCCTGTATCTGCCTCGCTGTGTGCAGCTGCACTGCTGATCTGTGCCTGCTCACACGAGGCTTTAAGGCCAGTGCCTGCGAGGGGTGTTCCTGCTGGTGGGGTGTGTTTAGTGAGGGTGGTGATGTCCTGGCAAGCAGCTGTTGGTTTCCCCACCGATTCTTTGTGTGAGCATCTGCCCAGATCCTCCCCAGTGTTACCAGCCATGTGGTTTGCCTTGCAAATAGCAAAGTTAAAAAAAAAAACAAACCTGGTTTCGAGACCAGTTGGGTTCAGAGTGGGTGGGAAGTACAGGATGAGTAGGAGACGAAAATCTATAAGAGGACAGTCCTGTTCTTGTGCATAAAAGCAGAATTTACTGGAGAGGGAAGATGAGTGACAGCTGTTTTCGAAAGGGCTGATTGTACTGTCCTTTTCTCCTGCCAATAAAAGGCTGTGAGTAGAGGGTTCAAACTGTGAGAGGTCTGACCTGATCAGGGAGTTTTGCTTTTTCTTCAGGATTTGGGTTTGTCACATTTGAAAGTGAAGACATTGTGGAAAAAGTGTGTGAAATCCACTTCCATGAGATCAACAACAAAATGGTGAGTGTCTGGGGCAGAACCTGGGGGAGCAGGGATGGAGGTGTGGGAGAGAGCAGGGCAGTGGCACAGGGGCAGGGTGCTAGGCACTTGGGTCCTGACTCATCTTCTCTGCAGTGGGGAATCAGATGGAGTTTTTCCCCAAAAACCACAGCAGTCAGTCTGAGGAAGAAAACTCACTGTATGGAGGTGAACAAGCATAATATTGATTTCTCAAGGAGGAGAGCGAACTAAACAAGGAATTGTGCCATGCTTGGAGGTTTTGAAGTTACACAAAACCTTGTAGTGGCCTGGGAGGGGGCAGGTTTTACCTTTATTCAGAAATGAGGAAATTTAGGCTTTGAGGCCCCGGTGCAGGGTCAGTTAGAACATCAAGGGCAACACCAGGAGGAGAAAAGCAATGTTTGAGCTCCCCGTTGCCCGTGGTGGCTGCAGAGCAAGAGGGAAGGCTGGCACCGAGTAGGCTGGGGACAGGGATGCCAGGGAAGGGCAGCGGAGTGGGCTGATGGAGGTGGCTGGAGCTGGGACGTGCTGTCACGCAGGCAGCCCTGCCTGGCCTGCCTGTGCTCTGTGGCCGTGTCCTGTGACAGCCTGTGATCCAGCCTGTGACAGGCGAGCCTGATCCTTACTTTCTTGTGGCAGGTGGAGTGTAAAAAAGCTCAGCCGAAAGAGGTGATGTCCCCAACGGGCTCTGCACGAGGGCGGTCCCGAGTCATGCCTTACGGGATGGATGCCTTCATGCTGGGGATCGGCATGCTGGGTAAGCCCCCGGCCAGCTCTCCCGCGCTCCCCCCGCTCCCGGCCGTGCCAGGCAGCAGCTTAGAGGTTTATTCCGGGAGCGGCGGGGCGGCCAAGGGCAGCGCTCCCCGTGCGGGGCCGGCGGCGCTGCGGGGGCGCCGGGACCTGTTCGCGATCGCAACTTGCCCTCTGGTGGCACCTGGAAAAACTGCAAACGTGCCACCGCTGCCGTGCGATAGCCGGGCCGGTCCTGCGGCAGCCGGGCCGGCTGGGCACAGCCCCTGCGGGGCGGTTCTGCCCCTCGGCAGCCCCTCTATGGTCCCGCAGTGCCATGGCACAGAGGCAGCAATTCCTTCATGTGGAATAGGATGCAACTGCAGAGCTGACTGTGGAGTAATCTGTAGCGAGGTATCTTCCTCCCGCACTTCTACAGGCTTTTCTGATGAATTAGTTGATTAAAGAGCCCCTAAGCTTCCACTTGAAACAGTGGTCTGTGTAAATGTCCCCACTGCCATTTAAAGACTGTTAAAATGCCCTTAAAGTTCTAGTTCAGTGTTGTCTCACTCTGTTTCCTGCCTCTCAGGTACAGCAAATATCTGGTATTGCAGGGAAAGCTATACATTTATCATGTGACTGTCTTGTAAGGAGAAGTTGGTGACAAGCAGGCTGGGTTTCATGTCTGCCAATGCTCCCAAGGCAAAAGCATTCAGATAAAAATTAAAAAATGAAAAAAAAAAAAGTCATTTGTTGCCCCATCTTCCAGGTCTACAAAACCTCGTGCCTAGATCTGAGAGTCATCATGATCTTTCCAGTGTGGGTGCTGGTCCTGGCTTCTCTCTCTTCTCACTTTCATTGGAGCCAGGACTGAGCTGACCCAAGAACACTGTTTGCTCAGGATCATTGCTGGTGTTGCTGGGCAGGGTGTACTCAGCCTGGCTCACAGTGCTAAGCCTGCTGAGTAGCAGTTAGTCACTGAACAAAACCCCCAAAAGGGCATTTTTCCACCAGTGTTTTCACTTGACTTATTGAAGGAAAATAAATCTCCAGCCTGTGGTTTTGGGTTTTGCCTTTTCTAAGCCATCTGAATTTTAAAGCAGCAAGACTCAAACTGAGTCACTGGGAAATCCATGGACTCTTGTCTTGGGAGATCTCAAATCAAATATTCATCTGTGAGTCAATGCCCTGCATTCTCACAGGCTTGTTCCTATAGGTGGTCAGCTTCCCAGAGAACAGCAGGAGTTGTGCTCCTGCCTGCACCAGGAAGAAATGTTCTTTGTACCTGCATTCACCAGCCCTTCTAGTGCAAAAGTGACTCAGAGCTATTTCAGTCGTTCATATGCCCCCCTTCCCTGATCTCCTGTTTGTAAATCCAGCTGATGCGTCAGAAAGCTTTAGTCTGCAGAGCTGTGAGTTTGAGAAGGAAATCTCCATGTCCTTACATGTTTGGAGGAAGGCAAAATTAAATGGGCCTGCTAAAACTCCTCTGCAGGCTCGCACGCGTTGTGCGCTCTGCCCAGCGCTCTCCTGGGGCTTCTGCCGTTACCCTTCTTTCTGCTGTCTAGTGCCAAAGGATGCTCATGCTGCTCGTGAGCTGCCAGGCACTGCGGGCACAGGCCTTGCCAGCTTGCAGTAATGGAGTGCTTTTCTCTTCCCCAGGCTATCCAGGCTTCCAAGCTGCCACCTACGCGAGTCGAAGTTACACTGGCATTGCACCTGGTTACACTTACCAGTTCCCTGGTGAGTGGAGCTCCCTGCTCTGGTTTTTGGTCTGCCTTCAAGTGTGGGAGCCCCAGCATGATTTATAACCCAGACTCTGCCCCTTTCACCCTTTCCCCTGTTTGGTCTTTCTTTAAATTGGAGATGGATGTGGAAGGGGGATTGGAGAAGCCCTGGAATAGGTGGGAACAGCTTGTCCTTCATTAGGATTATCCTCACACTGCAGTGGCAGGAAAAGCCCAAGGCTGCTCTGACGTCCTTTCTGCTGGCCTCCTCCGTAGGGCTGCCGCTGTGACACAGAAGGGCCCCGCAGCTCTGCCTGTCTCACCGCCTTTGTGTGTGTCTGTCTCTCTTTACCAGAGTTGCCACCACTCTGAAAGTAGCACAGAATGTTAAACCCCCTGTGCCAGGGAACTCCTGGGCACACAAAAGGCAGGTGCCTGCAGCACTGCAGTTGTGTTCTGAACAGTGCCTGGACCACTCACAACCTTCACAAAGCATCTGCTGGGCCAGGGGGCTGCAGATCCCCTGCAAACTGGGTGGTTTCAAGCTTCCAATCCTGCCATGTGCTCAGAACATGGATTCTGCAATCAATGGCTGGAACCTGCTGTGCCGCAGCTGCTCAGAGCTTTGTGGGGCCTCTCCTCCCTCCTGCTCTCTGCCAGGCCAGGGAATGAGGCAGAGCACATTAAGGGACACACTGTGCTATTGCTATTGCTATTTTCTAGAGATGTGGCAGCTCTGGGCATCCCTTCCTTACTCCATCCCTCAGTGTGATGGTTGATATATGAAGTTTTGATATTAGGGGCTGGGAATGGGAAGTTTCCTCTTTGCCTGAGGTGAGCCCAGGCTGACTGGCTGAAAGTTGCTGTTGCCTCCTGGCTGTCTGGAAGCTCTCCATGAACCTAGCTTCAAGTCCCTCATTGCAAACCTGTGCCAGGCTGAGCATGGCACATACTGAGCACCCACTGGCCTTGCTGCTGAGAGGTCAGATTGGCCGGGTTGCAGAGCAGTGCTCCAGGGCAGACCTGAGGCTACACAGTGAAGCTTGAACTTGCCCTGCCCTGGCCATATTTCTTCCAAGGATAAATGGATCCTTTCAGCCTTCAGGGCAGGAGTCCAGCACCTTTCAGCACCAGTTATGAATCAGGTTAAAGAATACACTGGCCTGGTCACAGTCTGGTTGCAGACTGCTCCCCCAGCAGACCCCGGCTGCTGTGTCTCTGCGGGGTCTCCCTTGGGGTGTTTGATGAGTTCCTAAGCTGTCTTGCATTTCGTTTTTAGAGTTCCGTGTAGAGCGGACCCCTCTCCCGAGTGCCCCCGTCCTCCCTGAGCTCACAGGTCAGTCCCACTCATTTCCTAAACTCACAAGCTGGAAGGGGAGAAGGGGGCTTTGGGCTGTTTCAGGGTTGTTGCTGCTCCACAGCCTGGCGCAGTTTGACTGGAGATGTGCCTTATTTCCTCTTTCATCTGGATAAGCTCCATCCAAAGCTGGGGATGGAAAGATGGAGAGGCAATCAGAGCCATGCATATTGCCTCTGAAGAGGGCCATGCAGGTCCTTTCCTGCTGCTTGCCTCGTTTTTAGCTCCTTGCCCCAGGCTGTATGTAAACCAGATATGGAAACTGCCGAGAGCAGGGTGACTTCCACAGGTCTACAAATGGCTTTAACCTGAGCTGTTGCAAGGATGAAATTTGGAGTGCTGGGAGGAGGGAGAGGGCATGGATGCACCCCTGGTTAATCTAATCCCATTTCCCTGGGCAGGAGGGGCTGCAGGGAATGCTTTCCTTGCTCTGGGTGGTGCAGCTCCCCAGCTACTCCCACACAGGCTTTGCAGGTAGGAGCGAGTGGGACCTTGCAAAGTCCTGCAGCGCTTGTAGGGAGCTGTGGAACAAAATGGGAGCAGAGGATCGTTCTCAGTGTCTTCAAAGTGCAAATGCCCTCTGGATCCTCAGCCCCTAGGGTGTGTGCAGTGTGTTCTTCCTACATGATGTTCCTTCTGTCTACTCTCCCTTCCACGGCCATGTTTTCCCCAGCTCTGTCCTGTCCATGGTTTTTGTCATAGAAAAGCAGCTTTGTGTAGCACCCTGCTCCCCGTGTGCCATCTCATTCCCATGGTGTTCCTCCTTCCCAGTGCTTCTTTGCCCCCACCTGTTTCAGGGTTTGAATCTCTCTGCAAAGGGGTACGGAAAACCTTCCTGGGAAGCTCTTCTGGAATTAGTGGTACAAACAGGCTTGAAAGGGAGTTTCTGTGGCACAAAACTATGTTAATCCTCAGGGACTCTCTGTTTGTGAGGATGCTGAGGTTGGCAGACACCAATGAACAAATTTCCCTGAGGGAGGTAGGGGAAGACTAAATCCTGTCTCCCTCATAACAAAACCCTTCCCTGACACTATGTATGCAGCTGCGTAAGCACCTTTCAGCCTTCTGGTTGGCAGGCAAAGCAGATGTGGGACCAGTTGTTTATTTACATGTGTGTTTTTCTGCAAAACCCATCACATTTGTAGGGGAACGTTGGTGTCTTGGCAGAAGTGTTTTCCCTTCATGTCCACCCCCGGCTGTTCTGTGCCTTTTCCTAGCAGAGGTGACTCGCCCGGGACCTGGCTGTCACTGGTGGCCAGGGTGCACCAGGGCTCTGCACAACAAGAAGTTATTAATGCTGCTGTCCTGGCTGGGTGCCACGTTAGCTTACAGTCCTGAGTGTCTCACTGAAGTACCAGCTGGGGATCGTGGCATTCTTCCCTCCCCGATACGCTTACCTCCTGTTAAACAGGCTTGGCTGGGCCGCGGCTGCGACTCCCGTGTACAGGCTGGAGTTGGCCCTGCGGAGGGCAGGCCCCCGCTCCCACAAAGGCCCGGCGAGCTGTGCGCTCGAGGGCCCTTGTGCCTTCGAGTGGCTGCAGCACGCACGGGCTGCGCTTCATGGCTTGGTGAGGGGAGCCAAGAGGAGGGGATGGCGCGGGCACGGATGCACACGCAGGTGCTTTGTCACCGCAACACAAACCTGGCGTCTCAGCAGATAAGACTGCAAAGGCAAGAAGGATTTTTCTTGGGAAAAGAACTGGATCTTTTGAGATGACCTTGCCTCCTTTCTCAGTAAAACCACGTTCACTCATGTGTTAGGGACTTGCAGCAGGGATGGGGCAGGAGGGTGGCTGCCAGCAGCCTTTCTTTCCCAGAACAGCATCTTTGGGGATGATGTGAAGCAGCAACATGCCTGCATTGGCCCAGGGCCTGTAATGAGCGGCTAACCCAGATAGAAGCCTCGTATGACGTTTGCTTGAAACAGGCTGGTGCCTGCTACTAAATATTCCCTCCTAAGCTAGTCTGGGTTTCAGCCTTAACGCGATTGATTTGTTCTGACCTCTTTTTATGGTGCTCTAAACAGAATCACAGTGAATTTCACATTCAAGCATGAAATGCTGACCCAGTCATTTTAAGGGCAAAGAGAAACATACTGGCTAGATGCCTCCTGCCCCGAGGGCTGAATGCCTGTGGCAGTAGAGTTGGGAATTAGAACTGCTACACATAAATTAAGACTTACTGTTTTAATTAATCCTCCCTAGGTATATGTTTCCTGCTTTTCTACAATGAACAATGAGGTTTTGAGCAATTCAGGAGCAAAACTCAGTGTGGGGAGGATGGTACATCTTGAGCAAAGAAATAGGCAGAAAGAGGCTATTAAACTATTATTCAAGAATATTACCAAGAGACAGAGGAGGGGCTGAGCCTCAGGATGTTAAGCTTCAGCTGCTGTCCCTGAGCTGCTGCAGTTCTCCACATTTACTGCCAAATCTGGATCTGTAGCTTCAGATTAACTGCATCTTGAAAGCTTAGTAGTGACAGGATACATCTGAAATTGCCCACTTCTCCTTCAGCTCTTCCACACCATGCCTTTGGCTGCTCTGGGGTGTGGGCTTGACAGAGCATGGCTCGTGCATTCCCCTGGACATTGGCTGTGCAAAAGAACACTGATAAATTCAGGGCTGTGCACTTCCCTGTTGTCATCCTTTAATGTCCTCTGTGGTGCACTAAGCCAGTAGGTATGCGTGGGCCCAGTATTTTGCAGTGGGAAATGAAGGCTCCCTTCGAGGAGTTTCCCATGTAGCCCCAGTGCTCCTGAGATGCTTGTTCCTTCTTTTCCAGCAATCCCCCTCACTGCGTATGGACCGATGGCAGCAGCAGCGGCTGCAGCGGCCGTGGTGCGAGGGACAGGTAACTCCCCTTTCCTCCCCAGCGCGGGGTCCTGTCACGGAGGTTTGCCAAGGGGCTGCGGGAGGGGGGTGGGACAGGGTTGCATTTTTGGGATCTTCACTACGTAGTTCTGCTGCCTGCTGTAGGTTCCACCCCCAGTCGCACCGGTGGGTTTCTGGGCACCACCAGTCCCGGGCCGATGGCAGAGCTTTATGGAGCCGCCAACCAGGACTCAGGGGTCAGCAGTTACATCAGCGCTGCCAGTCCAGCCCCGAGCACCGGCTTCGGACACAGCCTAGGGGTGAGTGCTCCCTGTGCCCTCTGTGGGGGGAAGGAGGTGGGGAGTGAGCTGTGTCCCCATGTGGTGAGGGAGGTGAGCAGCAGCAGGCAGCCCCCTCAGCCCACAGCCTGATTTCTGGTTATGAAATACCACCCACTGCAGCATTGGCTGTGCCACTGCTGAGCCCCAGACCAAAGATGGACAGTGCAGAGTGCAGCAGCTCACTTGGAGCCCACACCCTTGGTTTCTGCTGGCTCTCCCTGATCAGAACTAAGGTCCTGATCTCCAGACCTTTCACTGATCTAGCTCAGGCTTTCCAAGAGCCCGTCTTGGCCCTGACACAGCATCCTGCAGGGCGATGTGCTCTTTTAGACCTGGCACCTCCAACTGAAAACAGTTACTCTGTCATCTGGGCCATGACTGAATTTGTTGTGTTTGTAATTCTTCTTCACTTTTCTTTTGTTTAAGAGTGGGGTTTTAACTCTTTCTTCACAGGGTCCCTTGATTGCAACAGCTTTTACCAATGGGTATCACTGAAGCTGGGGACCAAGGAGGCAGGAGGTAAGAGAGCTTTGAACAGGAGCAGGTAATGAGAGAGAGGAGTGAGGTTCCGAGCTGGTCCCTGTGCTCGGGCTCTCAGCTGAAGCTGAGGATGTTGCTGAGAGGCTCCATGGCCTGGCCCAGCCTGTGGGAGGAGTCCTGTGGCCAGCCTGGGGCTCTCTCCTGTACCAAGGCTTGGCAGGTTGGGTTCCTACTGAACACTCCCTAGGCTGGGAGTGGAGAGTATCTTAGTGTCTGGCACAAAGAGGAAGAAAATGAAGCACTGACAAAAAGAGAAAACATCTGCAGGGCTGGCCAGAGCCACAACCCAGTGCTGATCCTCAGAGACAAGCTTGGCTCTTCTGTGTGGCTGGGGAAGCCTCCACCATGCAGCTGGTTGTTCTCACTGCTGCTGAGACCAGTCTCTGGGAAGTGTGGCTTTTCATCTCCTCCTTGGGAGAAGGGCAGAAGGAAAATCTGATCAGTTCTGGTTTTGATCCTTGGATGGGCTGAGAGGGAACTGGTGGATATCTTTGCTTTGCAAATGTGACTGAAGTTAGCTGGCTTAAAATTTAAAATAAAATAAGTCGACAACCAGCTTTTCAAAAAGGAGGGCAAAAACTGGAGGGAAGAGTGTCCACAGACAGGAGCCCATGGCAGCCTGGCAGGGCTACACTGAGCTGAGTGCTGGGGGAATGGCTGGACTCTGCTGTGTCCCAGCCCTCGCAGGAGGGGCCAGTTCACGTGGTGTGTGGGACCTTGTTTCCCAGGCCTGCACGTTGCCATTGAAGATTGAAACTTCTCAGCTGTGCCCTGTCCCTGTGCCAGCGATGTGCAGAGAAAGACTGTGCTGGGGCAAAGTTTGGGTACTGAGCGTTTCTGTCAGATCACACGGGAAGAAAACCCCAGAAGGAAAGCTGTGGTTGTTCTAGATCCTGTCCCTTCCCTCCCCTGCTGTGTCCCGCAGATTCCCCAGTGACCTAACCGAGGACAGCGAGTGGCTGGAGGATCTGGTGAGCCTCGGGGGATGAGCCAAGGTTACCTTTCTCTTGAATCAAACTGCACACTGCCGGCTGGCTGCCAGGCTCCTGCCGCCCTGCCCGATCTCTCCCTTTGACCAGACCACACTGGACTGAACCCGAGGAGATCATCTCGCTTTCTTACTAACCACCGACGGTTTACGCTTCCCCTCCTTGCCCCCAGCCCACTGATTCTTCTTTTATTTATTTTATTAGCTGTTAGTTTTATTTTTTTATTTTATTTTTTTATCTTTTTTGGGGGCTGCCCCTTCTTTTTGTTGTTTGCTCTTTCCCGAGCTAGTAGACATATTTTATGAATTGGCTTTGTGATTGTGTTAGGTAGTTTTCATTGAGGAGTATTTTTATTTGGCTTTGAAACTGTTTTGAATATTTTCAACTCTGTTGTTGTTGTCGTCAGTGTTTTTAAAGCACGGTATGTAACAAGAATGCAGTTCTGAAGGGAAGAAAGAGACAGAGAGAGAGCAAAGGCTAAGAGGAACTGCTGTATTTCTATTTTTTTTAAAGAAACTGTTTTTAATTGTTTCTGTTTTGTAAATGTGAGGCTTTGAAAAGTGTGAAACTCCAAGGATCCGAAAACGTTGGACATCGCTATGGAACAAAACAAATGTATATTTTGCTAAGTGAAAAACACTATCCTTACAGCTGAAAGATTTTTTTTTTTTTCCTAGGTTTAGTTTTATGTGGGGTTTTCTTTTTCCTCCTGTATAATATGTAAATATCGTGAGCTGAACCTGGCTGCTGCCTGCAGCCTGGCTCCAAGGAGCAGCTCCAGGTCCTGGACTTGGTGCCGCAGCGTGAGCAATACTCTCCAGCAGAATCCTGACAGGACTTCGTTCTTTTTTTGTACACCTTTTACTGTAAGATTTTAAGACCTCTGATGAGATGAGATGAAAGGGGGGCGAGGGGGTGGGCGGGGTGAAACGTTCCAGCCATCGGCTGTTTTGCTGAGCGGGTTAAAGCTGCTTCCAATTGCTCGATGTACAGACTCCATCCCTGGGCTCCGTAGCGCCGGCTCTGGGCTGGCTTAGGGAAAGGGCTTTGCCGCCGTTGCTTGTCTTGGTTACTTTGAAAGGAATTCACTCTCCAAACATTATCGCTTGCGTCAAGATTTCCTGGGAAAGGGGATCCTCCTCCGGAGGCAAGGGTGTCGGAAGGGGTGTCAGCCAGGGGGAGATCTGGGTAGTCGTTCTCTGAAGGGCAGGGCTCTGGGATGGGGATTCATTCAACAGGGGAGGAAAGCATTAGGGTGGTGATTGGGGGCGGGTTAAGGGCTTCTCAGGGATTATACGAATTATAGAATTGCAGCTTCCCGTTTGCTTTACTCTGTGTTCTGAAGACTGTGGGAATTTGTCCGTTGTCCTGTGCGGGGTCATCTGGTCCCTTCTCCAGAACCTGCTGGGGCTTCCCCTGGTATGGTCCAGGCCCCTGTAACCAGCACTCTGCCAGGGGAGGCCTCCAGCAGGAATACACGGGGCAGGTTTGGGTCTGGATTTCAGTGAACCAAAGACCTTGTTAAGGGGGGTGATTAAGCCTTTTATTAAGATGCAGCCAAACTCTTTTCCCAGGGAAATAACAGCTTCATCTTAAGTTTTAAAAATCATTCCCTCTCTTCCCCCAAACTGAGCCCCTGTAAAGGAGATGGGCATTCAGAAAAGGACTGGCAGGGCCACGGGGCCCTTTTTCTCTCCCCCGTCTGCTGGAACTTGTCCTGACCTGGGCGATGCGTTTGGAGAGTTCTGTTTAGGTAAGAAGGTACTTAACAGATCAGTACTGAAAACACAAAGCAATAATTTTTGTTACCGAGACAAGAGTCTGTATGTCTGTTTTTTTAAATATTTCCTAATTAAAGAAGAGCTGCATTTTATTGGGTTTATTTTTATTCTATATACTTCAAATTTGGGTCTGCAGACAGCGCTTTCCTCCCTCTTGGTGTATGCGCTGAGCTGCTTCCGTGCCCCCTCCAGACATCCCGGGCCAGCTGTGCTGCTGCTGGGCTGTGAGTCACTCTCTGGCCACTGCCTGGAGGCTGGGGCTCTGGTTTCAGGGTGGGCATTTTTTTTAAAAGAAATAAAGCTGTGTTTTTAAGCCAGTAAGTTATTACACTCCAATGTTTGTTCTCTCCACACCTGTAACCCTTTTTCCAGATTTCAGTTTTAAATTCCTAATAAATTATTTGAAAACTGTCCTTCTCTGTCATTATTTGGGGGTGCGAGGTTTTCCAGTGGGGGAGATTTCAGATGAACTTAGACCTGGCAGGAGTTGCATCCTGCCTTAAGGATAAAAGCTCCAGGCAGGTCTCTGACTTGCTGTTCTGCTCCCACAGCTCAGCAGTGGCCCAGTTCATAATATGAGGCAGTTCTAGTTTTAGTAGAGATTGTGTCTCTTCTCTACATTACAGAGGTTTTGTCTAAGTATTTGTAGGTTCAGAAAAGGAGATAATGTGGTGCTTACAAGTTTGGCTCATACCTTGGATTCCATTGACTGTGGAGGACCAAGGAAGCTAGATGGAAGGAAGTAAAATGTGGAGACAGGAAGTAAAGTCCTTAATAGACGAAAGAGAGAAAGGAGAATTTTAACAGTGTGGAATAGTAGGGAACTCTGCAATGGGGCTTATAAAAAAGGTCTTAAAAATAATTTAAGGCTTAAGCCTGTAAGTTGGAACCAGTTATAGGTTGAAATGGGCTCACAAGTGTACCAAGGACCAGTGGCTTTGTATACAGCACAGGTTGGAGGAAACCAAAAATAGCATCAGTGGAAAAATCTTTACCCTGCTGGGATTTTTCTCATGACGCACTCTTGTAATGCTCATGTGCTTGCTTTCCCACACCTTTTGTTGAACTAAAAATGTAGGAAATTGTTGCTTTATGATTTAAAAAGACCAATTGACTGGAAATTTTCTAGGAAACAATAATACATCAGATACCGTGAACAGAAGAAAAAGAAACCAGACTCCTAAGTTTCATAGGTAAGAAAACTTTTTTTTTTTAATGGTAAAAGCAGAGAAGACAGAGAGCACTTAAGTGGATATTGAAAGGAAAGTCAGCAGATTGATCTGTGGCCAAAAGATTAAATTATTTTTTCTGAACTAACTGTGGTACAGATTGTCCTTTACATCAGCCTTTAATGTTGGTTCAATACTCGATTAGAACACTTGAGAATCTTAAATCTGCAAGTCAGCATCTATTTGGCTGTAGGTAACCCATGAGTGGGGAGCCCCGGAATGGGAGTGCTTGAAGAGATCAAAAAAGTCAGAATGGATCTGGTTGTTCAGCACCATGTCTAGCTTTACCTGACATGTCCTATGGATATGTCAACATCCAGGGGGTACTGCAGGTATCCTGGTGTAGTTTCAGACCCCGTGAGGAGGAAGGTGTCCTCATTACCCCTTTTGGAACCCACTGGTGGGTGGTGAGCTCAAAGTTTCCTGCATGAGCACTCTGGTGTATTTGGCTGTTGCAGAAAGGTGGCCTTTGTGTCCTCCTCTGCTTTTCAAAGCTGAGGGCTTGTTTGGTGCTTTGGAAATCAATGCAGACTTGACAACCATGTCTAGGATCTGTATCTTGAGTGTGAAAAAAATGCCAGACCTGTAGCCCTGAAAATGCCAGAGCCTCTGGGATCTGAGTGCAGTGTTTTTACTTACCACTGACTGATTCCAGGAAGATTTTTCTTACCCATTTTTTGAACTTCTTTCAAGGTTCCCACTTCACCTCATCCCTTGGCATAGAGAACCAAAGGTCCTTAACTGGGTTCTGCACTGGTGTTGGAGAAAGAGAAACCGCTCTAAGTTACTGAAGTTTGCTGTGTATGTTGAAACTTCTAAGCCTGGTTCATTTCCAGCGTAGATTGCTTAAGGCCACATAAAACCAGAAAAACCCTTAAAAATATCCAAATCTTTCAGGCTGACTTCTAATAGTAGCACTACAAGAATTTAATAGCAAAAATCTAGAGAGCAAATATTTGCCCTTCTGGCTTTCATTAATTTAACTCAATTGGCCTTCAACTGGTCACGCCACAACCTGCTGCCCACAGCCTCTGATGGAAGAAGTCTGCATTTAGTAACATAAATACTGGCTGGTTTATCTCATACCCATGTCAAGGTGAGCCTGTTGTATAAAAACTCATTTCCCTCAGCACCAGTCTGTTTCTCAACAGACAAGAGCTGTCAAGAGCTGCGAGAATGAAGTTCCTGGCCCTGCTTTTCCTGCTGTCGGGTGTGTAGGTGCCCTTGCCCTCGCGCCGGTAACCCTGAACCTGACTCTAACCGCTCTCTGTGTCTCTCCCCAGTTGGCGCAGCCAGCGACGAGGTCTCGCCCCGGGCCGCGTGGCTGTTACGCAAAATGATCAAGTGCACCCTGCCGGACAGCCACCCGCTGCTGGACTTCGCCGACTACGGCTGCTACTGCGGCCTGGGGGGCAGCGGCACTCCAGTGGACGAGCTCGACAGGTTTATAAGACTCTGCTTTGACAAACCTCTTTCCTTGCTTGTACTTTCCTGCTTCAGCTTCATCTCAGCAGGCCCTGCCTATGAACATTTACAAAACTCGGCTGCTGTGAACAAAGCTTTCTTTCACAGATGGATTCAGGGGCAAAAGGATGTGCGCTATCACACCTCGATGCCTTATTACTACGATAAAATATAATTACAGTAACTCTTCTCTTCTATGGCAGCACAGCGTGCTCATTTCAGCATTTTATTTTTTTGCAGCGGTGCTGGGCCAGCAGCCTGGACGCAGCTCCGCACACTTTGCCCAGTAGTTGACCATCAACGCGTGCAGGGCTGGGCTGCAAAATGCTAGGAAATATTGCTAGGCAGGGGCAATTTAGAGACACACAAATC
This sequence comes from Cnemophilus loriae, assembly GCA_013397755.1. Taxonomy (NCBI): domain Eukaryota; kingdom Metazoa; phylum Chordata; class Aves; order Passeriformes; family Corvidae; genus Cnemophilus; species Cnemophilus loriae. The sequence goes on from VZTF01000167.1 coordinate 1,209,290, forward strand.
TGGCAGCTAAGTCTTGGATTGTGTTGGCTGAGAGCTTGTCAGCTACCAGGCACTGAGGGGGAGTGTAGGGTAAACACTGGCTTTTGCTTTCCCTGTGCCCAATAGACAACTGTGAAGATGATCCTATAAGTACATATGTACCAGACACCTCTTGGACCATGATCTGGCACAACTGTATCCCTTTGAGGTCCTTTCTGTCTGCCCTCTTATTGCTGGGTATCTTTGTTTTTAATTGTTCAGTGCCTTGTCAAAGCAAATCTAGTGTATCTGTGTGTCTTACAGGTCAGTTGAGCTTGCAGTTCTGGTATTTTCTAACCTTTTTCTCCTTGTTTCCCAGGTGTTGCCAAGTACATGATAACTGCTACACACAGGCAAAGGAATTGGAATCCTGCAGATTCCTCATTGACAACCCCTACACCAAGTCGTACAGCTTCAGCTGCTCTAACGGGGAGATCACGTGTAGCAGTACGTCCATTTCCACATCACTCCAGATGTTCTCCAGCCTCTCCTAGGAAGGAGCAGGGCTGTGTTACACTCACGCCTCTGCGGCAGGAAGGGACAGTGCAAGTTCTTGCCGGGGCACCTGACTAATAGAAAGAGGGCACCTCACACAGGCACTGGCACGAGTATGCTCTATACAGCCCACAGTCTAAAGTTTATGAAGATATACGGTACAGCAGGATATAGGGAAGCCTGTCTGCTCTTCAGGGGATTGAGTACTTTTTGGGGAGGCCCTCCAATGGCAGTATCCAAGAGATCAGCATGTTAACTGGAAATTTTTATATGGTTTCTGCCGGACACCTCTGGTGGAGCCTTTACAGGGCTCTAGAACAGAGGTAAAGAGCAGAGAGGCTGGCAAATACGGCTACAGTGAAGGGAGGAAGGGGCAAGGAGAGAGATGGCTTGGCTGGAACACACAGCTTTAGAGGCGGTGGGTTAGTGGGGAGAAGCCTGTGCACGCCCGAAACGATGGCAGCAGTGAAACGGGTACACTCTGACGGCAGAAATGCCAGCCCGAGCCGCTGCAGCGCCTGGCGAAGGTGCCGCGGGCTCTGACCGCTCCTCTCTCTCCTCCAGGCAAGAACGATGAGTGCTCCATGTTCATCTGCAACTGCGACCGCGTCGCTGCCACGTGTTTCGCCAAGGCGCCCTACAACTCCGAGTACAGGAACCTGGACACCGACAAATACTGCAAATAATCGCCCTCACGTGCCTCAGGGCGGCCGCAGGAGCAAATACACAAATAAAAGTCTAAACCGGCACTCTTGGCCGTCTTCCACCCCCGCGCTGAGGGGAGCGGGCTGTGGGCGGGGCTTGAGGGGAGGGAGCGAGGGAGGCCCCGCCCCCTCAGCCCACGGCCCAGCGCGGCGCGTGCGGCGCCCCCGCGCTCGCTGATTGGCCCCTGGAGGTGGCGGGGGCGGGGCGGGGCGCACCTGCTCGCGGCCCCGCGTG